>JANDEH010000002.1:66928666-67273583 GCA_024610705.1 Tetragnatha versicolor
AAAAATAAATTAAAACCACATTTTAATAGTCAAATTTTGAAACATTTTCTTATGAAGAGAGGTAGATCCCCGTTTACAGCATTAAGCTCAGTATTATCCCCTAAGTTTTTAAATAAGATACATTACTTTCCAAAACTTACTTGTAATTATCTTAAACAGTTGAATATGCTATATTTTAATTTTTATGAACGCATAAGGGAATGCTAAGGAGCCATTTTGAGTCAATCCTCCCTCCAAAGAAGTATAATTTCATGAACCTGGGTTTCAGTCTCTTGTTATAGCAAAAAAATATGTAAATCATGACTGATGTGAATCATAACTGATATATTGCCTAATGAACGAACTATCCATTCGACAATAATTGTTTCAAAAAATTTTTGCGATCATATTTGGATCCCAAGACCAGCCAGTGAACTGTCCGCTGAATTTTGAAAGCGCGGCATATTTATGAAAAATATAACTATTTCTACTTTTAAAAATTAAAAATACCGCTTTTTACTGACCAAACTTGAGGAAAAATATATCTGAACTACCAATATTTAAAATATGTACCACTGACAATCCACTGTTTGTTAGCAAAAAAGAGCCTCCTATTCTACGGCTATTATGCTAACATGATAGCATATTACATTGCCACTTAGGCAGTTATTTTTGTATTGATAATAAATAAAGGTGACTAATGTGATTAAAATTGCTTTTAAAGGCCCTTATTTGTGAGCTTTAAGAAGTTATCGACAAAAAAATTTAATTTTTATGATTTTAAAAAAGTGTGAAAAATTCCATATTTTTGTTTTATTTGAGGCCAATCCGGAGGCAAAAAGAGTTATTATAATGGAATAATATTTTACACATGTTAGTTTGAGACCATTTGGCACCCTTTTCTTGCTGTGCCCGATAGAATTTGTAAAATTTTTTTTCGCCATAGGAAAATGACCCACCCTAATATGCATGTGATACTCTAGGGTGGTCACAAGTTATATGGGGAAAATTTTTTTTCAACTTTTTTTAGGTCTTACCCCCTAAAATGTGCCAATAGGCTAAAAAATGAGATTGGCCAAGTTTCAGCTCAATCCGATAATATTAACCCGTGCCTCATCGAGGTCAAAGTTCAGAAAAACAGCGATTTTTAACAAAAAATCTTAGTTTTCGCCCCATAAATCTGGAACCGTTTGTCCCAGAAATCCGCTTAGGGTGTCATTTGATAGGAAATTTCATACACTTTAACTCTGAAGTTACGGAATTTTATTTGCTAAAACGGATGGGGCGCTATTTAGCATTTTCATAGTAAAGGTCCGTGAAAAAGCGACTTCATTGCTAGAAAACTAGAACATTGCAATGTCACAAAAAACTTTATCCTCCGGGATTTTTCTATTACTTTTGGTCCCAATAGATAGTAAATGAATTTTTAAACCCCCTAAGGGAATTCTAGGGTATAATTTCAAACCCCCTAGTGTTTGAAAAAAAGGAAAATATATATAATTTTTTTTTAATTTTTAAACACGCATTTTGGGACTGAGAATCTGATAAAGTTGGTCCAAATACATTATTAAGAGCTTAATTAGATAGAATACCAATTGTATAGGACCTTAACCTTTCCTTATAACCCCTTTAATCTAAGCGAAAGAAGCGCGACTGCGAGGTTTTGCTAAACAAAGGCTTTAATGCCCATTAAAGTTATAAACAGATCCAAATTACAAAATTTTCACAAAAAACTCTAGATATATGTCATTTGGTGTCAGAAATGACGTTTGAGATTATATATGTGCGTAAAATTATAATAATAGCGTCCTTTCGAATCTAAATGTTAAAAGAATCATATTTCTACCAAAGTTACATGTTTTCAGCTAAAAGTGATCTTAGAAAAATGTATATATTTTTTTTTTAATAAAACCACAAAATTCCTTTGCCTATCATTCAAGGAAAATAACCTTTTCGAAAGGTATGCTGTAGTAAATGATTTCAAAAATTTTCTTTCTGTGTACTTACACAATACACATGGTGAGAAAGAAAGAAAATTTTACCAAGTAATTTTTAAAATATAGTTTTAATAGTTTTTGGATAATTATAATGATTTTCTATAAATTGGGTTTATTCAACTTTAGGTTTAGGACAGTAACTTGGTTGCCCTTAAAAAAAATCCAGTGAAAACTACAGAGAATATACTGTTGGAGTGTCTAAGTATTTCTCCAAGAAATCTTGTTTATGGTTTTTTTACAAAAATTAATTATGAGAAGCATAGAAAAATTTACTGTGAAATCAAAAATATTTTTTAGTATTTCATTTTCTTACATGATATTTTGTCTCCTTTCACACAGGTGTAAAAACAATTGACGAATTAAGAACAAAATATTAAGTAATTGGGTTATAGATCAAACATATTGTAATGAAACATTATTATACTTTTCAAAAGAAAATAGTTTTCCTTGAACGATAGGCAAATGAATTTCTAGGTACATTAAAATAAATTTATACATTTTTCTAAGATCACTTTTAGCCGAAAACATGTAACTTTGGTAGAAATATGATTCTTTTAACATTTAGATTCGGAAGGTCGCTATTATTATAATTTTACCCACATATATAATCTCAAACGTCATTTCTGACACCAAATGACATATATCTAGAGGTTTTTGTGAAAATTTTGTAATTTGGCTCTGTTTATAACTTTAATGGGCATTAAAGCCTTTGTTTAGCAAAACCTCGCAGTCGCGCTTCTTTCGCTTAGATTAAAGGAGTTATAAGGAAAGGTTAAGGTCCTATACCATTGGTATTCTATCTAATTAAGCTCTTAATAATGTATTTGGACCAACTTTATCAGATTCTCAGTCCCAAAATGCGTGTTTAAAAATTAAAAAAAATTATATTTATTTTCCTTTTTTTCAAACACTAGGGGGTTTGAAATTATACCCTAGAATTCCCTTAGGGGGTTTAAAAATTCATTTACTATCTATTGGGACCAAAAGTAATAGAAAAAGCCCGGAGGATAAAGTTTTTTGTGACATTGCAATGTTCTAGTTTTCTAGCAATGAAGTCGCTTTTTCACGGACCTTTACTATGAAAATACTAAATAGCGCCCCATCCGTTTTAGCAAATAAAATTCCGTAACTTCAGAGTTAAAGTGTATGAAATTTCCTATCAAATGACACCCTAACCGGATTTCTGGGACAAACGGTTCCAGTTTTATGGGGCGAAAACTAAGATTTTTTGTTAAAAATCGCTGTTTTTCTGAACTTTGACCTCGATGAGGCACGGGTTAATATTATCGGATTGAGCTGAAACTTGGCCAATCTCATTTTTTAGCCTATTGGCACATTTTAGGGGGGTAAGACCTAATAATTTCGAAAGTTGATTTTTTGTAACCACCCTAATGTGATACAGTCTCTAGGCTATATTTTAGTGCTGTTTACGAATATCATGCCAACTTTTCAATAAAATTAACTGTGGAAAAATTGAAGCATAAAAACAAAATTATTGAGAAAAATGCTTCAATTTTTCCACACTTATACTAAATTTTATTGAAAAGTTGGCATGATACTCGTAAACAGCACTAAAATATAGCCTAGAGACATGTATCACATACATATACTACTACAAAATTTAAAAATTTTAAATTTTTTAAATTAATTTCAAATTTAAATTTTTTGAAAGATATTTTGCTTTTTTCAATTTAATTATTTTTAAAATGATTTATTACCAAATATTGTCTAAATATTTTCCTTATTACTTATTTAAAGATTTTACTTGTATTTTTAACGTTAATTTTTATAAACTAATTAATTAACTAATGATTTAATCACCAATTGTAGTTTTTTTAGGTTATAGAGGTATATACCTACAACATCCATGGAAAAATGACCTTGGTAAATGCCTCAAACTTTTTTAACAAAAATTGTTTAAAAGGTCGATTTTTGAGGACAAAAAAATTGAAAACTGAAAAAAATTAAACTTTTTATCGTCCGATTTTCTTCCATTTATTTTTAGTATGTTATTATTTAAGTCATTTCTAATTGAAAACCGTTTAAATTATTTCTTGTGCAATTATTTTGTGGTTTTGAGCGATGTTTGATTTTTTCGACTTTCCAAATTTTAAATTAATTTTTAAAAATTGAAATTTTAAATTTTTTAAAATTTTAATGGTAAATTCGTATTCAGCTCTGAAAAATAGCCTATAAACATGTATCACAAGTCTCTATTTTTATAATTTGATTTTTTGAAATTTTTTTCGGCCATTTTTTAAAAATTTAAAAAAAATTAAATTTCCGCCCGTCCGATTTTGGCCGATTTTCAGTATGTTATTATTGAGGTCATTCCTAAGTGAAAAAACGGTTGAGAAACCTTTTATTGCAATTTGTTCGAGGTTCACCTCTATTTTCAGTGGACTACTAGTAGAGTAGGGAGTAGTAATATTCAATAAGCAGTTTTTCCCCCATTTAGTAGTTTGCATAAGAACTCTCATCTCAGAAGTTCACGAAAGAAAAGTCATACGTTTCATTTGCTAATTGCACGCATACGATACATGAAGTATTCACCTTTTCACGAGAAATGTACCAGGAAGTAACCTGCAGGGAATACGTTGGAAATAAAGAACAACCTCTGTCTAATTAAACATTTCATATTGTTTTGACTGACTCGTTCCTTAACGATGGACCGACAACATCTTTTTTTTTCGTTGAGGAGTTCTCAGAAAGAGCTAGATAGCTTTTATAAGAGCTCACGATAAAGCTTTGTTACCCGGGATCCGATCATCATTCCACCGAATTCAAAATGGCGTTCCAGGATCTCGTTCTCTAATGTACTCTATTGAAGCAATTAAATGTTTGGGAAGATTATGATGCATGACATTTCTATTATGCTACCGGATCGGGATAAGAAAGAGCCCTTGATTGACTTGATCTAACAAGGTAATAAATAAAACCCGTTTTCATGTGAAACCATTTCTTGAACTCAACGAAGGCATAGTTCATTTAAATTTAATTTACATTTCATTTAATAAACATCCGCATTTTTATCTCACGATTTGAGCTCCTTCTCCCTTTAGTATAATGAATTCATCTTTTTCTTTTACAGAGTGTTTCATCTATGTGTTTCATAACTTCTAGGGGAGGGGAGGTAGGGTACATGAAGACGAAGAAGAATTGAAATAAGTTAGGCAAGGGCAAGTGGGGTACCCCCTAACCCAGGGGTCGGCAACCTTTTGAAACAGAAGAGCCAAAAGTTACAGTTTACAAAATTTCCCAGTTTTTAAAGAGCCACTAATTTTTTCGCATCAATGTTATAGTATATATGCTTGATATACATTTGATTTTAGATTGGGAGGGTGATTTAAGTTGGGGAGCATTTTTACCCAACATTTTTTCTGGGGTACCTCCTTTCGGGTAGGGTACTTTTTTACATGAAGCTTTAGATGAGTTACGTACATTGTAAATTAATTTTAGTGAACTTAATTTCAAAATTTTGTATATAAAAATTTGAATTCCTGGAAAAATTGGAGGGTCTGGGGGTCCTCCCCCAGAAAAATTTTTGGAAATTTCCCCTTCAAAATCGTGTTTTAGCTCAATTTTGCCTTTTTCGATTGCACCCTAAGAGCACCTCTCATTATTAAAGTGGCAGAATTTTCAAGGAAAAATAGTAGTTATAAAAACAGCAAAATTTCGAGGGGGTGTGGATCCCACTTCAGAAAAATTTTGGAAATTTGCCCCTAAAAATAGTGTTTTAATTAGTTTTTAGAACTTCTATAACGACCAAATAAGGATCACTCCTCAGAAGTCAACAAAGTTTCAAGGAAAATCAGCACATATTCCAAATTTTTTAGGAGTGTTAGTAGTTCCTCAGAATTTTTTTGGAATTCTTATCCTTAAAAGTAGTCTTGATTTCGACTCATCTTGAGAACTTAAAATATGTTTTCTGATTTTTAAAAAGTTTTGACAGTATATTATAAATTTTTTTGTATGGAACTGGAGAGCCGCAACTTAACATCGAAAGAGCCGCAGGTTGCCGACCCCTGCCCTAACCTCTACCAATTCGTGTTCGTCTTGGTGTACCCTACCTCCCTGGAAGTTATGAAACACATATCTGAAACACCCTGTATATTGTATATCCAACAAGGATAGCTGGCTATTGTGTCAGAATGGATACTAAATATAGAAAGATTGAAAAAATACAAAATTTTTAGACCCTTTTAAGATTTGCAGTTTTAACATAGATCCAAATAAGCCTTTTCCTTTTGCAAAAGCAAAATTTGGAAGTTAGATTTTATAGGGGAGAGTGTTGTACCTCTGGACAAAAATCCCGTTTGGATTTTTCTAAGACAGGTAAAATAACATTTTTAACATTTAAAGTGCCCAACCTATAGCCCTAACCTTAGCAAAGATGGTAATATTTTTTATAAGCTAAAATATTCAAAATTGGATTTTTAATTAATTTTAATAACTTGACGAAATTTGTGTCCATAGGTACAACAACGTGCTCTCCCTATGGACAGACCCAGTTGTACCTCTGGACACCCTTAAAATGGAAATTTTTAGTTGAAAAAAGCTTAAAATGAAAATTTTTATTGGTGTATTTCCTTTTAATAAACTATTTTAAGCATTTTTAAAATTGGGAATAGATTTTTAAAGGTAATGTAGTTTGAGACAGTGTTGGGCAAAATTTATTCGAGCAACTACAGATAACGAATAACGAATAAATCATCTAGATGAACCTTCGAATAACGAATGAATCAACCGTCAATTGCGAGCGAGCACACGAATAACGATTGATTTATTCGTCAATCGCAGAGGAGACGATTGACAAATAATTCATCTGTAGTTGTGAGAGAACTTACGAATAACGCTGCTTTATTTGATCGCTTCTCAAATTTACCGAAGTGGTCCGAAACTTACCGGAAGTGGTCTGTTAGTCACCGGAAATGGTCCGTGAGTCACCGGAAGTGGTCTGTAACCCACCGGAAGGGGTCCGTAAGTCACCGGAAGTGGTCTGTTAGTCACCGAAAGTGGTCCGTTTTTAACCGGAAGTTGCCCAAATTTAACCGGAAGTGGTCCGTATTCAAACGGAAATGGCCCGTATTTAACCGGAAATGGTTCAATGGTCTGCAACTTACCGGAAGTTGTCCGCAACATACCGGAAGTGGTTCGGAAATCACCGAAAGTGGTCCGCAACTTTCCGGAAGTGGTTCTTAAGTCACCGGAAGTGATCCGTTTTTAACCGGAAGTTGCCCGAACTTATCCGGAAGTGGTCCGTATTCAAACAGAAATGGTCCGTATTTAACCGGAAATGGTTCATATTAAACCGGAAGTTGCCCGAATTTCACCGGAAATGGTCCATATTTAACCAGAAATGGTCCGTCTTTTACCGGAAGTGATCCGTAGTAACAGGAAATTCTCCGCAACTTACCGGAAGTGGTTTGTAAGTTACCGGAAGTTGTCCGTAACATACCGGAAGTGGTTCGTAAGTCAACGGAAGGGGTTTGTAAGTCACCGTTAGTGGTCCGCATTTAACCGGAAGTTGCCCGAACTTAACCGGAAATGGTCCACAACTTACCGGAAGTGGTTCGTGAGTCACCGGAAGTGGTTCATAAGTACCGGAAGTGGTCCGTAATTTACCGGAAGTGGTCCACAACTTACATTAAGTGGTTCGTGAGTCACCGGATGTGGTCCGAAACTTACCGGAAATGGTTCGTTAGGCACCGGAAGTGGTCAGTAAGTTACCGGAAGTGGTCCGCAACTTACCGAAAGTGATTCGTAAGTCACCGAAAGTGATCCGTTAGTTGTGGACCAATTCCGGTCTTGCGGACCACATCCGGTGACTCACGAATCACTTCCGGTTAAATTCGGGCAACTTCCAGTTACATATGGACCACTTCCGGTAACTTACAAACCACTTCCAGTATGTAGCGGACCACTTCCGGTAACTTACCAACCTCTTCCGGAATGTTTCGGACCACTTCCGGTAATTTACAAACCATTTCCGGTTAAATATGAACCATTTCCGATGAAATACGGGCCACTTCCGGTTAAATTCGGGCAACTTCCGGTAAGTTGCGGACCACTTCCGGTAACTTACGAACCACTTCCGGTAAGTTGCAGAGCATTTCCTGTTAATACGGATAACTTCCGGTTAAAGATGAACCATTTCCGGTTAAATCCGTTTAAATACGGACCACTTCCGGTGACTTACGAGCCACTTCCGGGAAGTTGTGGACCACTTCCGGTTACTTACGAACCACTTCCGGTTTGTTGCGGACCACTTCCGGTAACTTACTAGCCACTTCCGGTAAGTTGTGGAACTTTTCATCTTAATACGGATCACTTCCGGTTAAAGATGGACCATTTCCGGTTAAATTTAGACCACTTCCGGTTGAATTCGGGCAACTTCCGGTCACTTTCGAACCACTTCCGTAAATTTACGGACCACTCCGGTAAAGTTGGGGACCCTTCCGTACCAACCCTGAGAATTTTTTTGCACCCCTATATGTAACTTCTGTAATTAATTTATTTGTCTGGGGAAATTATTCGCAATTGAATAATTATTCGTCATCCACGAATAAAGTTAGTTGCGAATGAATTTTCAATTGCGAATAAAAATTCATTCGACGGTGACAGATAACTTTATTCGCAATTGATTTATTCGAAGCAGAATTTATTCGTACGATTGACGAATAAATTTTCATTCGCGTGAGTGCCCAACTCTGGTTTGAGATCGTAAATGATCATTAAAACGAAGTTAAATGATAAAAGTCTTGATTTTTTTACCAAAAATACATAAATCACAGGGGATTTTCAGATCGAAGTTTGAGGTAATAGTTTCATCAATCATGCTGATAGATCTGATCACTTCACTGATCCATAAAAACAATTCGATCGACACTTAGTTGTGCAAGCATTTGGTGGTCGCAAATCTTTCGCAAATCTTCATCGGTGGAAATTTCAAGTTTTTTGTTATCATCATACATAAATGCGATAGGGTGCTTAAGATTTTATACTATATTTTACAATGCAAAGTAAAACCAAAAATTTCAAAAAGTAATTTAGATCACAAAATATTTGATTTTTCATCTAAAAATCACTTGAAAAATAATTGCCGACAATTAGATAACCATTTAGAATTAATTTAATATTCATTAAAATGCATTCACTTTAATGAAACCTGATTCAAAAACGCCGATTAGCTTACAGACAACCACAAGAACGTGTCCGTAGGTACAACACGTATGGTGTCCGAAGGTACAACACCAGGTGTTTTTGCATTTAAAGTTCTATAAAAAATAAAAGAATTGAGATCTGACAATTTCTAATATCAAAACTAAAAAGTCAAAATCTCGGGGATTCCCCCCATGTATCCCAATTTTATCATATCATAATCATAGGGGAAGAAAAGAGTTAATGTAGTGATGCACTAAAAAAACTTTGAGCACCTAAAAACAGTATTTTTATTATATAAAACTTAAATAATATTTTAAAGAGCTGATTTCACGTTAGCAACTAGATAGCATCTGTTTACATTCAAATTCAACCACAAATTTTAGTTTCATTTTTCCCGAATTTTAAAATGCGGTGGCTGAAGGTACAACCGTCCTTAGGTACAGCACTCTCCCCTATACTAGTAAAAAAGCATTTTTTAAAATTATTTTTAAGAAATCAGTATTTGCAGGTATATATACTATTGAACAATAGTATCTTATAGTGACTACCAGTTACACAAGTTCCAAGCTAAATTTTATGCACATGAGAATGCAACATTTATTATGGCTTACAAAAATTTAAATAATTTTCCCTTAAGAAATCTATCACGTGACATTTAGCAAAAACCATAAACATCATCTGAAAGAAGGAAATGAATACTTTCATTCTGTAATAGAGAGTAAATTTTTAAAAATTTACCTGCGCTTTTTTATCAGGATTTGTATGCAGCAATTGTAACTGTTTAATGAATTCCAGTCGTCGTTCATCCAACACAATTTGATTGAATACCTGGAAATATTAAGAAACATGATTGGTGTCGGCGGCTCCTAAAAATTGGGGGGGGGACGCCTCAAGGATTCGGGATTCCTCCCCAAATGTCTTTTAAAAACTATTGGATAACTAACCAAAAAATAATCGTTTTTCTATTTCGCCTTGGTTTAACAATTTTAAGGTGGTTTTGAATCAACTACATAGTTAACATTTGTCCCAATTTTTTAAAAACCGTTCGGAACTTTTCACGAAAAGGGGGGGGGTTCGGGGGTCTTCCCCCAGAAAAATTTTAGAAATTCGACCTTTTAAATACAGGTTTAAACTCATTTTAAAGTGCTATAAGATTACAGTTTCAAAATTAAAAAAATTATGCTTTAACCAGTGCTGTAGCTGGATTTTTTTGAGGGGCCTCATTAAATTATTATTTATTTTTTTTTAGCTAGAAACAGAGCTTTTTGTTGGAATAATGTTTTCTTATTCTCACTTGCTTCAACCTACTTTAAATGAAATCGTGTTTTTCTAAAAATGGGGTGTCCGTCCTACGGAGGAAATTAATAGATAATATAAAGAGTTAAATTTAATATAAAGAGGCCTGGCACCCAAAAACTCTCCGCACAAGGACTTAAAAATAGATAAGAGTATTTAAAGATTTTCTCAGCTTAGTTAGCGCTGCGGTTTTTATACTAACAGAACTATCATTTTGAACAATTTTCTTTTTTTTAAACTAAAATTTTTGCCTACTACTTCCGAGAAAACTTTATAACCTTTGCTTTAAGCTTTAGGTATTAAAGCTCAAGAAAAGGGATCTAAAGGAAACTAGAATTACTGTACACAACAGCCTAATCCAGTAAGTCTTCGAGAGGCTCAATGACGGATTTCTAGCGTGCTTCCCACTGTACCCCGATTGATTATTTAGAAAGATTGTTGACAATCTCCCTTCCCGACAATTCCCGCAAGTCCAGAATCAGAGGCCCCAACCCATTCGTATAATCCTTCCAAGAGAGATATCCATCTTGAGCTTCATGGAGATCACACACACGCTCCAAACACGGAGAATAAAAAAAAACCTACGCAAACAAGCAAGAAAAAAATCTTCTCGGAAAAACTTTGCCCAAAAACAGAAAGCTCCCTCATTATTATCATCATCACCATGGTGATCCGATTTCTCGGTAGGGATGGCCCAGGGAGAGAGATCTTCCGAGAAGGCAGAAGATTCGTTTTGGTGGGGGTATTTAGGAGGAGTTGCTTACAAGCCTTATTAACTCTGCCGTGCGGTTTCTGCGCCGATAGTGCGGAACGGCCCTTGTCAATCTTGCCGGGCTTCAATTAAGACGAGAAAGGGTTTGGTTGGTGGAAAAGGTCAGTGAGAAGAGGAGATGATCGGCGGCGGTCATTAATTACGTAGAAGAAGCGATCGGGTTCTGGGGAACTGGGAGAGGAGACATGTTAATCCGTTAAAAGGAATCACACTTGTTTAGTCTGGGAGGGAATGCGGGCTCTGGGGTGCATAAGAAAATAAACAGAAAAAGCCGAAGGGTACGGTCACCCTGAGTGCAGGATAAGGCCCCGATCTCTTTGTGTGATTAGGTGAGGTCAATTAGAGAACAAAAGAGTGGGGTAGATATCCACTGCCCGATAAGATCCACCTGATTCTGTGCTCACGGTGACCGTGGCCGAAGAGATTTAGGAAATTTAGTATGGTAGGCGCAACCCCAGTGGCGTAGCCAGAAAAAAATTTCGGAGGGGGATGTTGATATTTCGGGAGGGGATATGGGGTATTTTTAGTGGTTTTCTATGGTCAAAAAGGAAATTTCCTGAGTTTCGGGGGGGATATATCCCCAAATCCCCCCTCTGGCTACGCCCCTGCCGCAAAAAGCGGTCCAGGATCATTTCGATGGGGCGTTTTGTGGTTCATTCCCCCACCGAAATTTTGAAAACTCTATGTCCAAAAATAAAGTTGATTTTAAGGGTATGATAGCTCAAATTTTTGTTCCTCAGATATAAGCCTAAATAAAAACATTATGGGAGCTTCAAAAATATGGCTTCCACCCACCAACAAAGTATGCAAGAGCTAAACTTCCCCGAAAATGAAGATTGAGGAGATCGCTTAATGCGGGTCTATATAAATATCATACGTAAAGGTATTCCACGCATTTAAAATCATGCATGGAGATCAGGAGTATCATATCCCTTACAAATAACAGGGAATTTTTCTCTAAATGACTCTTACATGATACCGTTCTGAATGTGAGTGGAATTCAATTAGCAATATAGGGTCTATATCTATACCCCCTTGAATAAACTATATTTTTAGGGTAATTTGATCTCGGACCACATATTTCCACTCTCAGAAGATCCTTTGGCATGAATTTCACTGATAAGGAACTAAGGTTTAGGTTTGTGTGCCATTATCACAAAATGAAATTGAATCGTCAGTTGGAAGAAGAGAATATTTCAAAAAACCAAGTTCTGAGAAAATCGAAAAAAAAAGAAAAAAAACTGTATAAGTAATGGAATTTTCATTGCATAACCACCAAATTTTTACTGGAAGTTCAGAACCCTATTTAGAAAATAAAGCAATCATCAAAATAAATATAAGTATATTCAAAAATATTTTACAGTCAAAATAAGTTGATGGACTTATTCCCTTCTTCCACCTTATAAAACTTTTCTGATGAAAAAATCTTAAAAAAAAACACATAAATTCACATTTAAATTATATTTCTCCTTAGTTTACACCACAAAAGGGTGAAATAAAAAGAATAAGACAAATAAATTCAAAATTATGGTGAAACTGAGTTATTAAAGCAGTAGGTGAGTGAATATGAATGGGGTCAAACATTCCCTACATAAAAAAGTTTGAAAAAAAAATTGAAATTAAGAGAAAATTTTATTTAACTTAGTTTACAGCACAAAGAAAATGAAAAGAAAGACAAATTAACTTTAATTCCAAATTAACTTAAAAAATACAACGAAGGACAAGGACATCGATTTCACAAATTCAAGGGGCGATATCTCCCTATAGAGGTTAGTTATTTTTCGCCTCTTTTCACCCATGTGTAGAGCAAAGCTTGGAGATTGTTTTGAGCACAAAAATACAATTTGTCATTTTTTTACTTATTCCCTTCTTCAAACTGACGATTCAATTATGCCTAATTTTTTGTACACGAGTGTATTTAGGCACTGTTTTTTGGCCTTTGAAAGCTCTACAGTCTACAGTGTACCTAAAGCATATAAAATTCGTGCTTTGAGAAAAATAAATAAAAATCGATAAAAAAATCATTGATCATTGATAAAAATAATCGAAATCGAGTTGCAAAAATACGAGATTCTTAATCTTAATACATATGGTCCAGTTATTTGAGCCCATGTTGATCTGATATCTGAATAACTAATAGTACATTCCAAACTGAATGCTTTAATAAGGAACCGAATGGGGAAGGAAATATCGCAATTAATAGACGTCCCCCAGTCCCCGAGCGGGATCAACCGAGCTCAAACACATTTATTCCGACTCACATCGCCCCTCTTGGAAATCTCATTCCATTTTGGAGCTGAAACTCCCCCATTGTGCACACAGAGGAGGAGTGTTTTGAATGGAAGGAAATTCTGGGAAAGATATGCAGCGGAGAATCGAGTCGATTTCCCGGAATCGGCTCCGATACGCGGAAAAACTCCCTCTCTCTCCCACTCTTCCGCGGATCGAAATTATTAAAACGTGCTCATGGCTCATGCAGGGGATCTCGTTTACTTTAATATCTATTAAGATTTCATTAAAAAGCCCCGTCGAAATGTCGCGAAGTTTAGGGTAGATTTTTTTATGGAGTTGGGTGATTTTGTGCTGCTATCGGTAGTCCGTTTTGGGTGTTGGGGAAGGGTAAAAGTCGTAATTAGGGGCGTATCCAAAGGGGAGGAGTTCCTCTTTATAGGTACTTAATTTATAATTCGATCTCGCCGATTATAATTAATTTCACTAGCAGTCTATCAGAGAAGGCGAAATGCGAAAGTGATTCCTGATTGGATATGGAACTTCTAATATCAAGCGGCATTTCAATTTCATCGGTGCAACTCTTTTCCCTCCACTTTGGAATTGAGTGACAGCTTCAGTGGGCGAATGACAGAGAAACAGCAGAAGTGACGTGGAACTATAGGGGAGAGTGGGGCTATTTCGCACATGGGGCACATTCGGACAGACGGTATTTCCCCTAGTAATTATTAATTTAAAAATCTGAAAAAAATACCAGGAGATGAAAGCATGACTACCACCTAATGCATGAATTTTCAAAGCTCTGATCCATTTTGTTGTATACGTAATAGAAATTTGCTAGCGTTAGAAGCAGCAAAGTAAATTTTCTTGTCATTTTGTTGGCGTAAAATATCAAACAAAAATAATTCTCAAGTGGACATTCAGCATTTTATTCAGTAGAGGCACTACTAAAGTAAGTTTCTAGAAAGGTTTTATTTCCCTGCTTTAATTATAAATATCTTGTTGGGACATGGTAAGCTTGAACTGGTAGATGGGGCACATTCGTACACCGAAAGATGGGGCAGATTCGGACAGTGCGAATGTGCTTCATCTTTCCCATTTTTGATAATGAAAGTGATTTATATGTTTATAAGTGCAGTATATTTAATAACTTGAAGTGTAATTGTTTTTTATTGTAATCGTTTCAAAATTTGGTGATAATAATAACATCTTAAAGAAAGCTTCAATGTTAAGGAATTTAGGCCCAGATTTAAACATTGAAAAAATAAATATCCCAGATAATTGTTTAATATTAATTGACTTGGACTTAAGTTATTTTATTCTAGTAGAATTTGCTACTAAAAAGAAAATTTTGTTATGTTGGTCAAATAGAAAATTTGGAATTTAATGGTGCTTATTTAAAATTAATTATAAAAACTTTAAAATTAATGATGAAACTTCCCAGTAAGTAATTTCCCAGTAAGTAATGATTCAACATTCATACAAAAAGATAATATCGTATTAAAAGTTCCCCAACCGTCAGTTTCAGGTGTTAATAAGCGAGCTGTTGGTTCACTTTTCTTTTCGAATAAAACCTATAAAAAGTATTGGTTGAACTTTTTCTAACTAATTATATTATGTAAAGTATGTCAATGTGCAATATACTCTTCATTACTACAATTGTTTTCTTCATAAAAAACTTAGATGTTCAATATTTTCTGAAGCTGTTTTCTTTTCGTAAAAAATCTTCCAATTTAGAGGAAAAATTTGTAAAAGTGCCAAATATTTCGTTTAATTATCCTTACTTTAAAGTACAATAAACTTTTTAGTTTGTAAAAATAATTATTTCATAATTTTTTGCATGTGTACGAATGTGCCCCACACGTGTGCGAAACTGCCCCACCGAATGGGGCACATTCGCACGAAATTTCTCGTTTTTTAGATTGATAATATAGATTAGAAATTCTAGATGAATGCGACCAGTGATCGTTCTAAAATATCGGGAAAGGTCTTAACTTTCATTTGAATCCGAGTTTGTTTCAATATCTCATCTAGATCCAGAGAAATATGCCGAAATGCACTTTTTGTGCGAATGTGCCCCACTCTCCCCTATAGGAGGCGGTCCGATGGTACCAAAAGTTGCCTATGGGAAAATTCATGATAAAAAAGTTGCCATTAGCCTCTCTATGGAGATGAATCCTCTGTTAAGCTCTAGACTCTGAGGATCAAGCTTGAGATTTGGAGGCAAGGCATAGGCGGGTGAGGGGGCCATTAATATTTTGCTGATTATTAGTAATAATTCCTAAATATCTTTGATTTGAGATTGAAATAGATAACTTCGATTCTTCTTTTTCGATACTGATAGCCATAAGGAATCGATTCCAGGTCGGAATCGAATACAAGAATCGAACCTCAGGAATCGATTCCGGAATCGAATCGAAAGATTTTTAGGTCCCTACCTGTGATCGGTCAACGGTCATAGCGCAGTTTACCATGGGTTCAGATCGTCTGGAGACTTTCCCTCCTTTTCAGATAGATACATGGCCAAATTATGGAGGAGCAATGGATAGTTTGGCCATCTCGCCTTGAATTCTTACGGAGCTTGGGCACAAAACAGCAACATATTGTTGTTGTGCTTAACTACTATCGTTATTACTATGCTACTTATACTTTACCCTGTTCTTGCTTTGCTTCTTATCAATGCAAAAGGTTTTATTCTAAGCAACAAAGCAACAACAGTAGTAATAATTTGATACCGAAGCCAAAATCCTTCCCCCGACCACCATCACAATACACCCTCTTTGCAAGGAATGACACCCGACCAGAAAGGTACGGAGAATCCCTTCCAGGAAAGAGACAAAAATCGCGCAGTGATTGCTGTCGGGAGTAATGAGATTATGGCGGTAATTTGAAGGGCACCAGAAGATAACTGGTTTGTCGCGATGCCCTAATGATTCTTGGAATGACTCTCCTTTCCACTTCGAGGAATCGGATTCGCTTTCGTCCGCCCCTCTCACAAATGCTACTTCTTTAATCATCAACATCAATTGGGCGACGCGAATTAACTATTCACCCCTCAATCCGTATTGGAGTTGATGGACGGATGATCGTACCATTCCTTTCTGCAACATTTTCATTTTCATTTTTTTGTAGTCTATGGGCGCATTTGGAGGATTGTGGTTTTGGATCTCTTTCTCGGAAAGGTTTACAAAGGTTTTATTAACTACCAAAGTATCAAAAGAAAAACTTTGCATATCACACTTGACCCCTTAAATGCAGTTTGCATACGAAACCGTTGAGGTTATCGTTATTTGTAAAAAAATTGTGATTTATCCATCAATCCATCTATAGTTCTTTATTAAAAAGAGGAGGTCTGGGGATTCTCTCCAAAAACTTTTGAAAAATTGGCAACCCCCGTGCAGGAGTCTCAACTAATCTGCGCCTCCCTATTACTTCGATATCCATCAGTTAAAAGCAAGTTTTAAATGTAGAAGGGAATGACATAGACATGGATTTTATTGCATTGGGCGCGTGCTTTTGGCAAAACAAGCTGTTTTATTTCAGTGACCCCTGCTTCCCTATTAGTCCACTGAAAATAGAGTTGAACCTCAAACAAATTGCAATAAAAGGTTTCTCAACGGTTTTCACTTAGAAATGACCTCAATAATAACATACTAAAAAGCGGCCAAAATCGGCCGGGCGGAATTTTAATTTTTTTCAAATTTTTAAAAAATGGCCGAAAAAAAATAGACTTTTTATATTATAGTCGGCTAGACTAGTTCCTGCCCTCCGCTCTCTTCCGTTGCCTTCCCAAAGGCCTTACTATGCCGTGTCTTAACTAGGACAAAACCAGTCCATGGCTGGAGGCGACGCTTGAGTGTTGGAGTTAACACTTATTGTCCGCTAACCAGCGATAATGTTAAAATACTCCCTTCACGTTATACACGTGTTTTGGTCAGAGAAAATCCTAAATAATATTGGAAAACGAACATCTTTTAATAACGGCCAATGTATGAAATTAATAATGCGCAATTTCGCCATTGAACGGTGTTATACGCTATTATACCAAGGGGGGATAGTTTTATTCCGACGTTGCCAAACATCTTTTAATAACGGCCGATGTAAGAAACTAATAATGCCCCAAATTCATTAAATGGTGTTAATGTTAAATGGTCTGCATTAAATGGTGTTATACGTTATTATCCAGTAAAAACTACACTAAATTAGCGACATTTAAAAATATCTAAAAAACAAATATCGGAAATCGGGCATTATCCGATGTTATACGATACTCGTTATTGTCGAAAAACCAACATCTTCCAACGTAAACTGGGTGTCCATCCCGATAAAGGCCAACATTGACGAGCCGACATTGGCCAACTTTCGTGTGCTCCTGGGTTATTCCCTTCTTCCAACTGACGATTCATTTGTGGTAGAGGGTTAATGGGTGTCGTATCCATGACGAAGTTAGATAAATCCGTGGACTTTAATTACGGCCCTCACAGCTCTGCAATCAGTAGAAGGGTGAAAATACTAATTTAAGATCGAAATTTTCATTAATGGTTTAGTCTGGCTTTTAGATCAGTCAGCCTGTGAAACCTTTTATTCAGAATGAATAAATAACCTCGACGGCTGTAAAAATCCACAAGAGCATTCCTCAGCTTTTTTTTTCTAAGGAATTGTTGCAAACTCGCCAGGTGTGCAACAATGTATAAACCTGAAGGGTGTAATTTGGTTGGGTTCTTTGAAGAAAAGGTCTCCTCGACGTAGATAACTCTTCTATTTCTCCCTCGTTCTCAATGTGGCTATTAAATTTCGATTAAGGTCGTGTTTTGAAAAGTACGAGAGCTCCATGCTCAAGAATCAGCAACTGTTCTTGATACGTTTTTAATACTTAGTATTTCGGGAATCATGATGCGTTGGCTGATAAACCTCACTAGAGGGACGGCAGTTTTTTCTATGCAGTTGCTAGGGGTTAAGTATTTTTCTTCATTTTAATGACATAGATACATTTGCTGTAATATGCTATTCCGGTTTTCTCGTATACGAAAAAGAGCTTTTTGTATCGTATCCCATTCAATAGTCCGATAAGTAGAAAGGTCAGTGTTCTATAATCAGTACATTAGATATTACTCTAATAAAAAATTAGCGATGGGAGAAATTATTGCCTTTAGTTATCGAAATTTAGATTTGAGGACTCTTAAGGGGAGTTTTTTATATTGCACCCCCTTTGTCATTTCGTTTTTCCCCGTCAAAAATACAGATTTAAGCAAAGAAGTTTTTAAAAAAGTTACATAAATAATTGAATCGTCAGTTTGAAGAAGGGAATAAGTCCAAAAAATGACAAATTGACTTTTTGTGCTCAAAACAATCTCTAAGCTTTGCTCTACACATGGGTGAAAAGAGGGGAACAATAACTAACCCCTATAGGGAGATATCGCCCCTTGAAGTTGGGAAATCGATGTCCATTCATTGTATTTTTTAAGCTAATTTGGGTTTAAAGTTAATTTTTCTTTCTCCTCATATTCTTTGTGCTGTAAACTAAGTTAAAATAAAATTTTCTCTTAATTTCAATGCTTTTCAAACTTTTTTTTATGTAGGAATGTTTGACTCCATTCATATTCACTCACTCCATTGATACTGCTTTAATAACCCAGTTTCACTATAATTTTGAATTTCATTTGTCTTATTCTTTTTATTTCACCCTTTTGTGGTGTAAACTAAGGAGAAATATAATTTAAATGTGATTTCAAAGGTTTTTAAAGATTTTTTCATCAGAAAAATTTCATAAGGTGGAAGAAGGGAATAAGTCCATCAACTTATTTTGGCTGTAAAATATTTTTGAACACACTTATATTTGTTTTGATGATTGTTCTGTTTTCTAAATAGGGTTCTGAACTTCCAGTAAAAATTGGGCGGTTATACAATGAAAATTCCATTACTTATACAGTTTTTTTCGATTTTCTCAAAACTTGATTTTTGGACTTATTCCCTTCTTCAAACTGACGATTCAATTCTTATTCCAACTTCTTTTTTGGGAGTACAATTCCGGTTCCCTCGTCGTATATCTTCAAAATTTGTGATTAAAAGCTGAAAAATGTTCTTTTTTTAACGTTCTCCAAGCTTTGCTCTACTCATGGGTGAAAAGAGAGGGAAAATAGCTAACCCCTATAGGGAGATATCGCCCCTTGAAGTTGTGAAATCGATGTCCATTCATTGTATTTTATAAGTTAATCTGGGATTAAAGTTAATTTGTCTTTCTTTTCATATTCTGTGTGCTGTACACTAAGTTAAACAAAATTTTCTCTTAATTTCAATTTTTTTTTCAAACTTTTTTTATGCAGGGAATGTTTGACCCCATTCATATTCACTCACTGATACTGCTTTAATCACTCAGTTTCACCATAAGTTTGAATTTTATTTGTCTTATTCTTTTTATTTCACCCTTTTGTGGTGTAAACTAAGGAGAAATATAATTTAAATGTGAATTTAAGTGTTTTTTAAAGATTTTTTCATCAGAAAAGTTTCATAAGGTGGAAGAAGGAAATAAGTCCATCAACTTATTTTGACTGTAAAATATTTTTGAATATACTTATGTTTGTTTTCGTGATGGCTCTGTTTTCTAAATAGAGTTCTGAACTTCCAATAAAATTTTAGTGATTAAACAATGAAAATTCCATAACTTATACAGTTTTATTCGATTTTCTCAAAACTCGGTTTTTGGACTTATTCCCTTCTTCCAACTGACGATTCAAATATGTCATTATATGGGATGGTTAGAAGTTTAAAACTGATTTGGTACACCGGTAATAAAGGAATTAAATCTAGACACAACTCATGAAACTCCTTCAAAAATATTTTTATAAAATAAATAGATTGTTTTTCACCCTCATTAACTCAACTTAAGACTTTATGAATCGAATAAGAAAATTTCTTCATCAACAAAAGTCATTAAATGCAAAGTAAACACTCTTTTTGCCTATCTGGGCCATGCATTTGCTATGTCATGGAACCATGGAGATGTTGAAGAGCAGATAGATGCGTGTAAGAGAAAAGATATGCTAATAGGTAAAAAGGATTCCAAGAGCAGACAGAGGTGCGAAAGAAAAGAAATGGTGAAGAGTATAAGAGGATGCTCAAGAGCAAAACTGCTGAGAAATAACGGGGTTCTAAAGAGCCGAAAGATGCTCAAGATAAAAGATATGCTGAACATTAAAGAGATGTGTAAGAGAAAAGAGATGCTGATATAGGATAGGTAAAAGGATTCCAAGAGCAGATAGAGGTGCGAAAGAAAAGAAATGGTGAAGAGTAAGAGGATGCTCAAGAGCAAAACTGCTGAGAAATAACGGGGTTCTAAAGAGCCGAAAGATGCTCAAGATAAAAGATATGCTGAACATTAAAGAGATGTGTAAGAGAAAAGAGATGCTGATATAGGATAGGTAAAAGGATTCCAAGAGCAGATACAGGTGCGAAAGAAAAGAAATGTTGAAGAGTAAAAAGATGCTCAAGAGCAAAACTGCTGAGAAAGAAAAGAAATGTTGAAGAGTCGAAAGATGCTCAAAATAAAAAATATGCTGAACGTTTAAGAGATGTGTAAGGGCAAATAGATGCCGAAGAGCAGAGAAATAATTATAAGCAGTGTGTGCCGAATGGAAGAGGGTGATTCATTCAGTTATAATGACTATCCCAGAAGTTCCAAAACGACATTAATGTGTTGCAAATGATAAAAATGGAACGTATACAATCTTTTCAAAAATTGGATGAAGTTGTTTCCGGCTTGAAAATTTTCACATATCACTCGAGTTTTTTTTCGGACGTTTATTTGTTTATTTGATAGTGTTTTGTTCACCTCTTGTACAATACTGGCAAAAAAAATCGACTCAGACCCTATATCTCCGGAACGGCTTGTGATATAAAGACAAATAAGGTATCATTTTTCATGATTTGAAGTATTCTATATACAGAAATTTTTTCAAGTTCTTAGGGGGTCGTCTTCATATTAAACGAAGCACCAACTTTCGTTTTTCTTATGGAAACCATCAAAGATTATTCCAGATTCTGAAAGAGCACCCTCTAAAACCCCCCAAAACCAGTTTTCATGCCATTTGGTCCCCAAATGAAGCCAGGAGTGGGGGTTGAAGTTCGTCGAATTTACGTTGAAATCTCGTTTTTTACGTTGAATTCTCGATTTTGATCCTTTCAACCATCAACCCCGCAGGATCAAAATCGAGAATTCAACGTAAAAAACGAGATTTCAACGTAAATTCGACGAACTTCAACCCCCACTCCTGGCTTCATTTGGGGACCAAATGGCATGAAAACTGGTTTTGGGGGGTTTTAGAGGGTGTTCTTTCAGAATCTGGAATAATCTTTGATGGTTTCCATAGGAAAAACGAAAGTTGGTGCTTCGTTTAATATGAAGACGACCCCCTAAGAACTTGAACAATTTTCTGTATATAGAATATTTCAAATCATGAAAAATGATACCTTATTTGTCTTTATATCACAAGCCGTTCCGGAGATATAGGGTCTGAGTCGATTTTTTTGCCAGTATTGTACATTTTGAAAATTCACATTGAGTTGATTGCTTTTAATTTTATCATGCTCGTTAAATTTGACCCTATCACATAATTCAAAACCCGAAAACATTTACCAGAATAATGTAAAATTTAAAAATAACTGGGTTTAAATTTCCTTCGCATACAATAATAATACGGGACGGGGAAAAATTGTTGCTATTTCTTGAAAACAGAACTATAAAAACCCTTGGACTCAATCTTTCCTGAAGAATAGAATTTATCGCTCCAACAGATAGTTCCTCGAAATTAATTGTTCTCAAAGCTCCTTTCCTGGAACTTCCGCCCTCGGGTAAAAATATATACGCCGGAATAGACCCATATTAAATGGCGCTTCCCGGAAAAGTCCTGACAGAGGTTTTTTATATTAAAAACAATGGTCACGTGACCTATCCCGATGGCCCCGGATTTGTGGATCGCTTCCCCAATGGAGGGAAACGGAGTGCCGGAATCATATCCGGTTTCTGGGAAATCCGGAATCGTTTATGCTGAAAACAATTACTGCAAATGGCAAAATCGATATATAGCTGCCACTTGTGTGCTTGTGTCACTCACAGTCGATACCTAAAAGCGTAAAAGGGTGTGTCTGTGTCTGTATAAATCGATCCCGGAATTCGAAAGTTGATGAATGGCACCGAACGGACATTTTTATTACCTCTACAAAAAAAATCACTTATAATCCTCCTAATCTATAGTAGGGGTTAGGTTAGAATCAAATATAGCTCAATGTATTTATAAATAATTCATAATTGGGCTATAGTAATTAGTATTTGATTCTAACCCCTACTGTAGTTGTGAATACTGGAGCAAACTTTCGGTCACAGGGAGAACTTCTTAGCCGATCTCGATTGAACTTCTGTTTGAATATTAATGTTATACTAGCTGTTACAAGTTACCACCTTACAACCCAGCCGGGTTTTACAGATTACAGCTAGTCTTTATCGCTGATGCGAGCTTCGCTCGTTATTATACTTCACGTTCGTGTATTCATTTTCACATTTCTTAATTCTTTATCTTCGAAAGGCGTGTTGCCTCTGATTTAACATTGAAATATCACCAATTTATCTCGTTAAAATAATTGTCATTCCCCAAAGCCTTCCATTTGTAAATTATGAATTGATTCAAATTTGACTCATTGTTTGAAGTTAATATTTTTATCCTATTTTATGATAGTACTAGTACGCCTTCTTAAGAGAAATAAGTAATACTTCTATCAAACCCACTGAGCTATAAAACAAACTGGAGTGTCAACCTCCGATACTCTAACAAGCGATTGATCATGCCAGCGCGGATGGTTACAATGCCCCGATTGCTCTCAGCAATCGGGGCAAGCTTGAAGCAAAGTTGGAAGAGCATTTCCCCCTTTAATCCGCCCATGCCTGTTTTTCAAAATATTATGAGCAAAATTTAGAATGGTCGTTTCAATCTGTGCATACAACTGTGCTACCAGATGGAGAAATTTAAAAGAAGATGGAAATCCTTTCCGCGGTGTGATGCGGTTTCAGCACGCTAACTAGTCACTCCAGTTTGTTATATAGCTCAGTGATCAAACCAGAAATTTTCAGTACCAGTAATTTTTTTATGAAGTCAATATGCCTATAGTATCATGTTGCAATACAGGGTGTATCTGAAATGGTGCAACAAACTTTCAGGGATGACATACCTGCTAACATTTCAGAAACAGAAATAGGAACAACACGCACGACACATTTTGAATGTGTTAAAGGGGTATTATTAAAAAAGAGCTTGTAATTCATAACTTTTATCTCTTATCTAAGGTATCTTATGGTTATTAAGAGGACTAAGTGTTTGATATACCTTTATATTCTGACTAATAATTATCTACATTTATTCTAGGATATAATAAAGTTAATTTTTTTCCTTTTATCTGGGTTTAAATTTCTGCAAATAGAATAACAAAAATGACTCAAGTATTAAACACTGGGAATTTCATACATAACTCAGAAAGATTTAAAAATACTTAGTAACTACTAATAAAATAAAACAGTGAAATAAGCAAACATTGTTTGAAAAATAGAAAAATTAATCTTAATTAAGTGCTACAAAAGTAGCTGATTTTGCCCTTTTTAATAGGTCAGCACTGAAAGATTTATTATAGCATAGATCAGAATTACTATTTTCGCAGCTAGCAATGCCTGTAGAGTATTACAGAATCCATAGAACTCTGAGAGTCAGTCTTGTTCTTACGAACTAGACTTAACAAGACTAAACGCCTTATTATTGCACAATTCGAGTAGGTCGAAAATGGCGGGACAGGGGGACGTAAAAACGGAACATTTGGTACTGAAATCGTATTTTCGGAACAACAGTGAAAAATCGGAACAAATACGATTTAATCGGAACGGTTGGCAGGTATGGGATGATAGTAGACACCTAGACGAGTCAGAATCACATTGGATTTGGGGGTCTCAGACCAAATCCCAGGGACTCCTCTAACTACGTCGAGTCCGCTTAGTGTGATCGCAATTGTCCGAGACTAACTGATAACATTATCCGATCGATAACAATAAGCGATCTCATATAAAAAAACAGCAAACAGTGTAACTAGATTATTTTCTTTAAAATCAAAATCATGTAATCGTAATAAATGTATACGAAATTCTAATTTTACTCTAGGTAAATTTTAAGGGGAAAATATAAGAGTAGTTTAGTTAATAAAATTAAAATAATCACTTACTTTGTATTTTTATAGAAACGTCTCTCTTTTCCCGCTCCTTTATATCCTTCCACTCCAATAAACCACTTATTTATTACATAATCTGAATTCCAGTAAACAAGGGAAAATCAAAATCTCTTATCAGAAACATCTGCAAAGCGTGGATCTTGGTGTTTCTTTAACCAATCACAAGTATGGATTCGGACCCCCCCCATAACTGTTATCTTTCAATATAATATGCAGAATGTTTTATTTTTCTTACTCATACTGAGTTTCAGAAATATGAAGCGCCAGATGTTCTCATGGAGCAGACATTTACTTGTTAAATTTGGGGAGTGACTTCCCGACCGTCGGGTAACCGTTGTGCGCATGCTCGGGTTAAAGGCGTGGTTTTAAAGTATTTAGGATTGTGGTAAGCGTGGCCCCGATGGGGGAAAGGTAGCGTGTCTGCCTGGCGTGCGGAAGGTCGTGGGTTCGAGCCCGGTAATTATTTTTCAGTAAATTTAATTTAAATTTTTATAAATTCCATTAAAAATTGCAAGAATTAATTGCTCTTGTTTAACATTCATTCCTTATTTAATTAAATTCATTGTGATTTTTTAAATGTTTTACTTAGTCTAATTTTTTAAAAAAATAATTTAAATTATTAATTTATTGAAAATAAAATTATTTCGCTAAAATATTTTATAGAAACAGCAAGAATCAGGTCCACATGGATGCGCATTGCTAATAAAGTATAAAAATCTTGCAGGGATTGTGAAATACAGTACGAAACAATACGTCGGTCGCCATGGCCGTGGGACTTGCCGTCCGTCGTACGACGGTCGGCTAGCAACAGCCTTAAAATTGACCTTCAAAATGAAACTCGAACTCAAAAGCGGTCGTATTAAAGGAGAAATGGACAAATTTTGATAATATAAAGCGGAGTGATGATCCATAGTTGATCACATTAAACGATGTAATTTACATTAAATTAAATAGGAATGATCGGGACCTGTCGATTTCGATAACATTATCCGATTGATAACATTAACCGTGATCACATTAAGCGGATTCGGGCGCCGACTTTTATCAAATATTGGGGGGGGGCCAGTACTAGAAAATGAAGATATTAGTTATTCCATATAACAGTGGTCCTTAACGAAGTGTCTATTTGGACGGCCCAAACGGCCCGTGGCGCATGCGCCGTAGGTGTCGCGGTTACGTACTGTCTGTCTATCACAAGAGCTCCCGCCAGCATTTTCGCCGATCCCAACCGTTTCGTCCAACGAAGACTCAGGCGCATGCGTCGAAGTCTGCGAAGTCTGAGGTTGTTCTAGTTATTACATATTGCTTGGCGGTTAAATTGGGCTTGTTCTGATTGGCGATAAAATTACTTGGAAAATTAACTTAAAATTACTTCTGTGTTTTTTTTTCATTTACAAGTTTATACATTTTTAGCGGAATTGGGGGGGGATATTTAAGATCTCAGTCAATTTTTGTAAAGCCATAGTACTTATCTTACTTGTTAAAAGTAAAATATCATTTAAAAGTTTTAAATAATAATTTAAAAGATTTTGTTCGTAATTGTCAGTTATGTACATAATAAATTTTTTGATCTGGTCCACTTATCTAACCTTTGGTATGTAATAAAAATCTATTCTAATGAGACTGTATTAAATATACAGTAATAAAGTCATTTTTACTTGAAAATGTGTGAAATTTATAAATAAGGATATTTTCTAATATTATTGATTCATTAATAAATATTATGTTATGTAAGCATTTTTACTAATATAATGTAATTATGTTTTAATTATGCTTATGTAATATAATGTTTTAAAAGTATGTTAATCCAAAGTTTAAAAAAATTATAGCTGAAGGGTTTTTTGTGAACAGAAATTTAACTTTTACAGAAATGAATTCTGTGAATAAATGAATTCTCTGAATTCAGACTTACTCCCCACTTGAGTGTAAGTTTTATTATGAAACGAAATCAGAGTATATAGACCAAAAATTTATAAGGAAGGGTTAAGTAAATATATACTGGTGTTTCAAAAGTCAGTTTCACTGCTTTTATTTGGAACCAACGCCTAGGCTCATGGAAATATGGTCTACCCCTGTGTAAGTAATCCTAAAAAATCCACTGAGAAGACTTACACTTACAGTACAGTGCCTCTAAAGGCAAAATAAAAAAAAGTTAAAAAAATTAATTAAAAATAGAGGAGATAGACCCAAAACCATAATGAGAGTATTTTTGTCATTGGAATTAAAAACGCACTGAAAAAATTCATGAAAATGTCATGATTATTTGTGGAGCTATAATCATGACATAAAGAATATGTGGCATGTAAAAACAACACTTTTCAGTTTTTTTTAATGTTTGATTAAATTGTGTCTTTATTTAACTAAAATACACAAAACTACATAAGGACACTGGAAATTTGTGAAGTTGCTAACTTTTTCCATTTTTGAGGCCTGCTTATTTTCACATGCTAATATATCCAAGTATATTTTGGGTAACATTTGAAACCCCCCTTGGCAGCAAAGATAAGCAAACCACAAACCTCCCTCATTATTACGTAAGAAAACTGCCCGATCCCCTTTTTTGTATTAACAAATTTTAAAGTAAAATTTATTTTTGGTTGAATTTTGAATTTATGCAGTAAACGAGAGATTTTCAAAAATTCAGTGTTAGTAAGATCTTATGTAAGCGTCACTGACTTCCCATGTTGTCTGGAAAAATAAGCAAAGAGCAAACCCGTCCCCCCCTCAGTTGCTTACATAATATTTGAACGGCCTCTGTAGAAATAATTTTTTATTAAAAATCCACTTATTTTGTAAATTTAAATAAAAATAAACTGATTGTTGCAAACACAGAGTACTAGAACAGAGAGTCCGTCGCCATAGGCGCTAATGGAAATCGAAACGTTGGATGGGTTGGGTGGCGCTGCGATCGCATAACGTCACGAGAGGCGGGACGGAAAAGCCTGATTGGTTGAGAAAAACTTTTTCCTTCTCCTTCGAAATAGAAGATTGCGTGACAGCCAATCACAGGTTTGATCTCTCTGTCAATCATTTATAGTTACTCGTGGCGCCCTCAAACCCATACAACTTTTGAATATATCGTGTTGGACCCTCTGTTAGGATTTTTCTCTGTGGTTGCAAACTAAGGATAAGAATACAGCCAAATTTGAGCAACATGTAAGAGAAATGTATATATTGATGATAAAAAGAAAGGTTTAAAAAAACTTTTGCTTAAACTTTGCTAAACTGTGAAAAAAATGCTTACGTTAGGTATAATTCATGAAAGTAAAAATTGTAAAACAGAACATTCAGAACTCTTAAAGTATTCCTTAACATATTCTCAAAACTCTCCAAAAACGCGAATCATGCCAAAATTTGGCAACCCCATTCAAGACCACGGAATGCGCCTGAGTCTTCATTGGACGAAACGGTTGGGATCGGCGAAAATGCCTCCCGCCAGTTTGTCTGATTATGGCGGTCGCTATAGCAACAAGACCGGTTCATTTTAAATAGGGATAAACCGTATAAGGATTTGGCGGAGATTAAAGCCGATGGAGGATTATTGGCCGAATTTTTGGCGATCCCAAGCACGGTCTTCTTCTCGGATTGATGCAGTGAACTGTTAAAATAATAAACAAAGAGGAATAGTGATTCAATTAACCATGTATATTCTAGGGAACTGACTTGATAGATAATTGATTTAAGTTTCTTTTTCTGAATTTTGCAAATGTAATAAATAAAAATAGAATTTAGTTTTTTAGAAGAATTGATAACTCCGCTTCCTACACATATTTGATTTGATTTAACTGTTGCCTTTGGATTGTGTTTCGATTTATATCAATAAATTTTCTATTTCTTTAAAAATTACATGATGATATTTCATTTTAAAAAGGGTGAAATATTAAAATCGCAAGCGCGAAAAATAATTTACAATGTTGCAGATTTTTGTTCAAGTGAAGGATCGTCGAAATCTTTATCGATTCCACTTCCACAAGCTATAAAAGGGCTTCTCAAGCAACTGGTGTTTCTGAAACTACAATCAAAAGGATAAAAATGGAAGTTTCAGCACTGAACTCATCTCAAGTTTTGAAATCACCAGGGAAACACCGTACAAGGCCTAGTGAGCGAAACTGCGAAATAGATGGCTTTGACAAGTGTGTGATTCGCCAGGTGATTCAAGACTTTTACTTAAAAGAAAAAAAGTACTATCGCTCAGAAAATTACAACCAGTATTAAAAGAAAAAATTGAATTTTCGTGGGGAAAAGATTCATTGTGCAAAGTTTTGCATTCATAGACTGAATCATCCAGATCTGGAATATACGCTTTACCCTTTAAGACCCAGAAATATCGCTCGATTCCGGTATTTTTATGAAATCAAAAGTTTTAATGTTTACTTCAGTCAAGGGCTAACACATCACAATCGTGAATTTCTTAATCTTAAGGATTCAAAAAAGTCGTTTAGTTGTAATCCGCTTTTAGCCCCTTCCCTTCTAGCTTTTCTCCCTCTAATTTTTAATCATCCTGTAACAGAAATCCAATCCGTTTTAAAAATACAAAACTATTTATCACTCGATGGATCATGATGAAATAAGATTTTCACAAACGCAGCCAATTCGACCCTGTTCTAAGATTTCCCGATTTATGTAATTACAAAGTAACAATATAAAAGTTATCGCCTAATTCCCCAACAAGGCGCTCAGTAAGCCAAAGTGGTTGCGCCTTTCTTCTGATTTCACCCGTTGAAAATGAGCAGAGTCCTGTTGCCTTGGCAACAGAGATGTAAACCAGAGCTCTTCTTGTGATAGACAGACAGTAGCAGACGCGGCGTTTAGTGATGGGTAGCTAATAATAAATGAAAAACACGCCTGGGTCGTGAAAAAAAAGTTGAGTTTAGTTGTATAGGCCGTCCAAATAGACAGTGCCGGTCCTTAAACTTTCGATCGTCGCTAATGCTAGACATCTCCCCCCAATATTTTGAACATCCAAAGGCTTATTCTTAAAGTACCCCTAAGGAGTTACTCAAATTATATTTCACATTATATTAAAATTTTGCAATTACTCGAAGTATAATAGGGGGTCTGGGGGTTCCCCCAGAAAAAAATTTTTAAATTTGCCTCAAAAAGTAGTGTTACAGCTTATTTTGAGAAATTTTTGGTTCCACCAAAACATAGTAGTTCCTTGTAAAATATAGAATTTCTAAGGAAAATATTACAACTAGAGACGTCCAAATTTCGAGAGGGGCTGGGGGTTCTCCCCCAGAAATAATTTTGAAATTTGTCTCTTTAAACTAGTGTTATCTATTTTGAAACTATCAAAAGGTAACTCGTGAACCCCCTAGGAAGGTGCTGGGGACCCTCGGAGATCTGCGAACCACTGCTAAAAAAATTCGAATAAAAAGCAGCGCAATATTTCTAAAAAAAATTAAAAATCGAACCCAAAATATTAAATAAATCGCGAAAAATGAAAGTGGATTTATACCGCCTTTAAAATCAACGGCACAGAGCCGTAACTATAGTTACTTTAGTTTCGGGAGGGATTTTCACTAAATATTTTTTTGAGGTACCTATACTTACGAGTATTTTTTTACTTCAAGTGTTAGATGATTTTTGCACATTTGATATTAATTATGTTGAAATTAATTTCAAAATTTTATAAACATTGAAAATTCCAAGCGAAGCGATATTCGAGGGTCCTACCACAAAATAGCGTTTTATCTCTTTTTGAAGCCTATTGGTTTACACCCTTAGAGCCGGGCTCATTTAAAGAAACCCAGTAGAGTAAAATAATAAATAGTAGAATAAACAGCAAAATTTTGAAGGGAGTTTAGGGGTTCTACTTCAGAAAATTTTGGAAATTTGTCCCTAAAAGTTGTGTTTAAATTCATTTTGTAGATTTTTGTTTTGTTTTTTTTTTACACAAAAGGAGGATCACACCTCAAAAATCACGGAAGTTTCAGGGGGAAATGGTACGAAATATATTTTAAAATTTGAGGGGGCTTGGGGGTCCTCCCCCAAATTTTTACCCTTGAGGACCAGTGGCGGATCCAGGATTCGATTTTGGGGGGGGCTAAGAATTTTCATAATCCAATTTAATTCTCTTGTTAATGGTAATACGGAAAAAGTAGCGAATTATCCAACTAAAACCATTAAAAGGGGGGTCTGGGGGACCTCCCCCTTAAAATGTTTTGAAATTTTGGCCCAAAAACCCACTTTTTCAACCCGTTTTGGTACGCCTCATCCGAATTTCGGATATAGATTTTTCGCGTTCTGACAAACTTAGTAAAATGTTAGACGTTTTGGGGGGGCTTCAGCCCGAAAGCCCCCCCCGTAGATCCGCCACTGTTGAGGACCAAAGAACGACGTCCAATACATTGTCTTCTTTAGTTCACGAAAGAAAATATGTCGATTTTTACTAAATATATTGGGGGGGCTTAGCCCCCCTTCTTTCAACATTGGGGGGGCTCAAGCCCCCTCAAACCCTATGGAGTCGGCGCCTATGCGACTGTATTTAATTCCCTTTCCAAATTTCGGAGAAATTATTTTAAAGGGAGCATCATATACTTAAAGATTAAAAGAAAAAGGTTTTTCGGACGAAAAATATATTTTGCTAATTCAAAATAGAATGTCGTGACCAACAACTCAAAATATTTAAAAAGAACGTAATCCCCTATTTGTGGATGAAAACATTTCTTTGGAATTAAAATAACAAAAAGCGGGGATTTTTAATTGAATGAGGATTTTCCATTAAACACAATTCCAGGTACTCGGCAGCTTTTCTCGGTCGTTTTGAAAACCTGTATAATTAAAATATTTTTTTTTACATTTACTGAACATGGTTCGTAAGAAAATGCTAAATATCAATTAAAACTTACAAACCAAATTCCATTTATATACTCGTATTTTTATTTCGAAGTATCGAAGAATTTTTAAAAGACTGTTTCGTGCTTCCATTGCCATTGGGGTGAGGAAAGTTTTTTCTAAGTGTTTCTGTTTTACGCCATTTTAAACTTTTCGAGACCAAACCTTTCATCAAGAGGGGGGGTGACTTGTTCTTAAACCAGGTTTTGGTTCATAAAGAAAAGAAAAATGTCATGCTTTTCTCTATCCCGTTTTACACACTGACGATCATGGGCGAATCCAGGTTCAACTTCAGATTTTCATGTCTTTTTTTAAATAAAATGTGGGATATTTTTGAAAATTGAAGGATATTGTACTATTTTTCTCCAAAAATCTACATATCAATGCATTTTACAGCTTCAAAAATCTGCTTTATCAAGAAATTTTGTTTGGAAGTTATTTATCCAGAGCAGTTTTGTTCTTCTGGAGAGGGCATATGACATGTGTCCCCCCCCGGTGCGTCATGATTTTCCCTTATATGGAACTTTCTTAAAAAGTTGGGGGGGGCGTATTTCCCCCATGACTCCTCTTAAATCCGCCCTCCTCATAAAAGGTTTTTAAACAATCCTTTTTGTTTTCAAGTTTTCAAATAATAAAATGTTGAGTTGATAATTTTTTTAATCAAATATTGGGACCCATTGGCCTTCCTTCACGTTCACTGTTTTGACGCCCGTAGCGAGAGTACTGTACTGATCTTCAATATGACCAGAGAGAAGACTCTTTATTTTCATACTCATCCAAGCACGGACGTATATAAGGGGGGGGTTAGGGGGTCCGGACCCCCCCCTTGGCCTGAACATCCATTTTTTTTCAGTCGAATACCATATTTTCAAATCTTGCGCAGTGGCGGCTCGTCCATAGGGGCTGCGGGGCTGCAGCACCCCCAACCAAAATTGCCCAAAATTCCAATTTTTTAACTTAAAAATATTTCAATCTTCCCTTTATTTTTTCTCTTAATCCCCTTTTTTAAATTTATAATTATCTGCTGTTAGCCGTAATGCTATTAATCATTCCTTCCCCTTACGCACAACAGTCAAAATACTCCGCCGCCGTCTCGCCAATAGATTTCTTTCTGGGTCGACAGCCCCCGGAAATGTACCAAACGAGGGAATGGAAACTGTTGAGAGTTAGCCATAGGCGCCGACTTTTATCAAATATTGGGGGGGCCCAGAACTAGACAATAAAGATATAGTTATTCCATATAACAGCTGTCCTTAAACTTTCAATCCTCACTAATGCTAGACATCTCCCCCCCCAAAGTTTTGAACATCCAAAGGATTATTCTTAAAGTATCCCTAAGGAGTACATTTATACGTAAAGTTTTAGATTCCTTAAAAGTAGTACTCAAATTATATTCACATAAAATTAAAATTTTACAATTACTCTAAGTATAATAGGAAAAAAAATTGAAAATTTGCCTCAAAAAGTAGTGTTACAGCTTATTTTGAGAAATTTTTGGTGCCACCAAAACAGAGCAGTTCCTTGTAATACATAGAATTTCTAAGAAAATATTACTTGAGACGTCAAAATTTGGAGAGGGGCTGGAGGTCCTCCCCCAGAAATATTTTTGAAATTTGTCTTTAAACTAGTGTTATTTATTTTGAAACTCTCAAAAGGTAACTCGTGGACAACCTAGGAAGGTGCTGGGGACCCTCGGAGGTCTGCGGGACCTCTGTTATAAAAAATTCGAATAAAAAGCAGCGCAATATTTTTTTTAAATTTAATCGAACACAAAATATTAAATATCTATCGCGAAGAAAAGAAAGTGGATTTATATCGCTTTTAAAATCAACGGCACAGAGCCGTAACTAGACTTTTGTTTCAGGAGGGATTTTGACTAAATAATTTTTCTCAGGTAACTTAACGAGTACCTTTTTACTTCAAGTGATGAAGTTTAGATGACCTGCACATTTGATATTAATTTTGTTGAAATTAATTTCAAAATTTTAGGAACATTGAAAATTCCAAGCGAAGCGATATTTGAGTGTCCTTCCCTCAAAATTTGGAAATTTCCACCCCAAAATAGCGTTTTATCTCCTTTTGAAGCACATTAGGGTTACACCCTTAGAGCAGGGCTCATTTAAAGAAGCAGAATTTTCAAAGAAACCCAGTATATAGTAGAATAAACAGCAAAATTTTGAAGGGGGCTTAGGTTTCCTACTTCAGAAAAATTTTGGAAATTTGTCCCTAAAAGTATAGTTTAAATTAATTTTGTAGACTCTTTCTTCTTATGTTACTAAAAAGGTAGGAGGATCACACCTCAAAAATCACGGAAGTTTCAGGGGAAAACTGTACAAAATAGATTTTAATATTTAACGGGGGCTTGGGGGACCTCCCCCAAATTTTTTTTGAAATTTTTACCCTTGAAAGTTGTGTTTTATGTCATTTTGAGAAGACCAAGTAAAAGAACGACGTCCAATACATTGCCTTCTGTAGTTCATGAAAGAAAATAGGTAGATTTTTACTATAAATATTGGGGGGGCTTAAGCCCCCTCAAACCCTATGGAGTCGGCGCCTATGGAGTTAGCTATATCTAATCAAATCAAAATATCAAGAATTTAGCACGCGAATCTGTTAGGGAAAAAGGGGCTGCTTTTCAGCAGCCCTCGCCGCCGAGAAAAAGAATTATCGTTTTTCTTTCGCCAGCATTGTAGAGATAAGAAAAAAATATCAGATTTCAAACATTTCAAATAATAAATCACATTGACTTTCTAGCTTTTTTTATATTCACTCTCTTCATTTTTTATTTATATTTTCTTTTCAACGTAAGAAGCAATTCTGTTCAACTGATTCGGCCATTCAATAAATAAGGATATTTTGTAAATCTTTTTAGTAGTCAGGGTTTTTTTATACAAAAGAAACTGAATCCGCTCTCTGTAGTTTTTAATATCATTCTCAGCGCGAGGAACATCTTGGTAAGATGGGATTAATGAGTTAATAGGTAAGTGACATGTTTTTGATTGTTAATTAAGTGTATGGTGACCAGATGACCCGCTCTTTTTATTCCCTCTTTTCTGTCTTAGTTTCATGAAATATGAAAAATGTAAAAAAAAACCTAGATTTTTTCAATTTTGGGGGCAATCTTTCAAAAATTTTTATAGGTAGTCTGAATTATTACACAATTATGAGTTATTTCAAAATTTAAAAACAATTGACTTAATAAGGGTGAATGTTCTTATAATACTGTTCCCATGTGTTTTATTTGATTTTTTCAGCATTTTTGTTTAATAGAAATAGTGTAGGATTGCATCCCAAAGAATTGAATTATGTGGATGTAAGTGAACTTCAACAGCTTAAATTTTCCTTGCTATCTTATCATGAGAAAATCCTAGTAAAGTTTTTTTAGTTTTTATCCACGTTTTTTTAGGTTTATTTAGCATTATATCGCTTAAGATACACGTTGTCAACTTGGTGCAGCACCCCCTATAATTTTAGCTACGAGCCGCCACTGATCTTGCGCACAATCAAGCACAGGCGCCAGAGCTCTCCATCGTGATTAGACTCATGATTCATATTCATGATTTTCACTTCATTAATGATTCATAGAGATAAATATCTCTTTTCCATAGACATAGAATATATTCTTTCGTGGGTGGATTTAAGAGCTAGCGAAAGACTTCTACCACATGGCCACCCTTTCCCTACAAACGGAGCCCGATCGCGCCTTCAGACTATCGACGACAAGCCGGAGATGTGTCTTTTCGTATTGCGCAGTCTTGTTCTCTAACTGCTTATTTGTGTGCACGTGTGAGTAGTTACTGAATAAAAATAAACGAAGTCTTTAAAAACACTATGAAACGTACCACTCAACAATCTCTGTTGGGTTTTTTTCTAAAAACGAAAGAGAATATCCTCGCGAACTTCCACAAAATGAAGAAATAGCCGAAGCGGGTCCATCCACAAAAAATGACAATGAAGCGAAAAGAGGTAAGCCCTCTCTTATGAAAAATTATATTTGAACCAGAAATGAGAAAAAATGGTTATTTGTATTTTGTTACTTTTCCTTTCCATAATATGATCGGTTGGTGTCGCGAAAAAACCGTTCAGTGCAAAAACCGTTCAGACGAAAACCGTTCAAAAAACAAAAAAACTCATGGCTTTACACATTAGGGTTATGATTTTTTTCAGATTTAAAAGCCTGAGGTGGCAAATGATGAGTATTGGTCCATAACTCTCGAAAATAACTTTTATTTTTGAAAACTGTGAAAAAAGCTTGCGCGCCTAATAAGATTTTGCATAAGGCTGAAGCCACAGACAATAAGAGACAGACCGGTCAATGGTAGAGATGTAAAATTCCCACATTTTTTGGGAGGCGGGAAAAAACCCGGGATTTTTGGGAATAAACCGGGAATTTTAGGGGAATATTGGGAATTTTGACCGTAAACAAACACAGCAATATTTCACCATCACTTTTCATTTTCTAGGACTTTTGAGGAGTTTAAGACAATTTTAAACATGATCAAACACTAGTAGTTGATAGTTCTTTCTATAATCTATTTAGATTATTTTAGGAGGTTTATAATATTATATCGCTTACTTCTATTTTTAGCTTAAACCGAAATCCAAGTCTTAGAATTAAAATTAACCTTAAAATTATACAACTTATAGTATTATGATGTATGAAAAATGCTTGAAATAACTTACCTTTTACAAAAAGCTAAAGAATCAAAATTCCCAAAATTTCACTCTAAAATCTCGAAACGGGAATATTCAAAATTCCCATCCCAAAAAACCGGGTTTATTCCCGGAAATAAACCCGGTTTTTTCCAGCCTTTACATCTCTAGTCAATGGGCGGGCGGCCTACGACACGAAAGCCCTCAACCCACGGTACCTGCACTAAAACTGTGGTTACAGTTAAGCTTTTAGGTCTGGCAACCATGGAGACGTTTTGCGAAGACGTAATCCATCGACCATATAATCACCAGGATCGCGATCCTTGGCGATCACATAAACCCATTAAATGGTTTTTAAAATTAAAAAATATCTTTTTTTTTCAACAATTTTTTAAAATTTGCTATTATAATAGAAAATTTAAATTAAATCATTAAGGTTTGTTCATCAACAAAATTTCGTGATCGCATATGATGAAAAACTCGATTGTAAAAATACAAGCTTAAATATAAAGCAATCAAGAATCACACAAGTAAATAATGAATCTAAATGATTTTATTAAATCTCATATTTCAATAACTACAAATATTTGTTATAACCCCTTGGCCTTTTAAGACAAACATGATGTGTAAATGAAGTTGCAATCCTCGTGAATCTAAACCAGGGTTTCCCAAACTTTTTCATGCATCGACCCCTTGGTAGTATTTTACCTACGCCATCGACCCCCTTTCAAAAATCCGACTAAATTTTTAAGAAAAATTATTTATGAATGAAAATCTAACTAAAAGTTTTCAACTGGTTCCACTCCAACGGCGAATCCAGAATTTGGGTTATTTTTGGGGGGGCAGCTAAGAATTTGCAATATCAAAATAGTCTTCTAATATCCTAAAGGGGGAGTCTGGAAGTCCTCCCCCAGAAATTTTTTGAAAATTTAAGTCTAAAAAGCAGATTTTCAACTCATTTTTGTACACCTAATCCGGATTTCGGACATATATTTTCAAGAATTTAATTTACATTTTGGTAGAATTTTTGCATTTTGACGAACTTTTTACAAAAAAGTTGTAAATGATAGAGTTCCAAGTTCTAAAGGGGGTCAGGGGTCCTCCCCCAGAAAATTTCTGGAAGATTAATCCTAAAAACAGGATTTCAACTCGTTTTGGAGTCACTTTTCCCTTTTTTAACATCCCCTATTTCTCACCGTTAGTTCTTATTCCTTTGGGGGGGGGCTAAAGCCCCCTAGCCCCCTGGATTCGCTAGTGTTCCATCTCACTAGTAATGTACAGTTTAATTTGGATAATTTATAGGTGATCCAAATAAGCAAAAGACCACCAATGAAGCATTAATTTTTTAAAACTTTGAAATTAAAAATTAGTATCTAAAGAAAGTTCAAGGGACCAGGAAAATTCTTTAAATCATCTACAGTAATAAGAAGCTGTTTTCAACAACATTTTATTTTTTATGACTGTTTAACTTAAATCTACCCCCTACCGACCCCTTAAGCTTCGTCGACCCCCAATCGACCCCTAGAGCTTCATCGACCCCCTTTAAACCTCCATCGACCCCCAGGGGGTCGGTACCGACCCCTTTGGGAAACCCTGATCTAAACGAACACATCTTTTGCAAATACGAATCCCAGATCCCAGGCACATTTGAAAGGAATTCTTGACAATAAAAATATATAATACTAGTATACATTTTCATCTGAATTAAATACATACGCCTATAATTAACGCGAATTATACTGAATTCTATCAGGCTTAAAAATCAAGTTCAAGAGTGCAACACAGATTTTCCAATGGATTGCAAAATAGAGAAGAAACGAGATAAAATGTGCCTTAATGCAATTAGACACTGTTAAAATGATTTATAAATCTTGAAAACAATTGAAAAGAGTACGATTAAAAAAAATTTACACAAACTTCATAGTCCAGTAACTTTATACATCACCGCATGCGTCAAATCCGGTAGTTCTGATTTTTTGCAGACTTGTTTATGATGTTGGCCTAATGAATAATCCAAGTTTTAGACCTCGAGCGCCGAACGCAACTTTGTCAAAAATCGAAAAAAACGTGGAAAAATCGAGTTTTTTTCAAATTTTGGTAATTATAACCCAAAAGAACTAGTTTTTGAAAAAACTTTCTAATTACAAAGTTAAAGAAAACAAAATTTCCTACAAAATGCACTAATCAACTTTGATTTTCTGAAGAGTGGTTTTGAAGCTAGAGCGCGCTGAAAAACATCGATTTTTTTGCCTTTCCGCAAAAAAAAAAGGAAAACGCGCACTTCTACCCTCTACAAAATGAAAACTATTTATGTTATCACCAAAAAACGTATACCACGTGAAAGACCATTTAATTTTATATAAATAACATGCTTTACATTACATTGCTATTTTTTTAGAAGGGGGGAGGGAGGGAAGCAAAGATCGATAATAAAACTCTCGCGCCTCGCAGACCAAACGGACTTACGCGGTTGTTAATCTGCAATCTGCTCTTTTTTTCCGGTATATTACAAATAAAATGGTTTGTTTTGGATTCATTGATGACTAAGAATGCTTAAAAAAATAAATTTTTAATTTTATTTATGAAATATTGGGTGTTTTAGGCGGAATTTCGATCAATAATTTAAATTCATATATTAAATTATGAGGGTGTTTTAAGGAACGATTTTATATGTTTTTTGCATCGCTAAATCCGAATTTCAAGTTTATTTTCGTTTTCAAAGTCATCTTCACATCAAAAATTGCAAAAAATCTCAACCTTTTGCTCTTTTGTTAGATTTTTCATCGATTTTCGAAACAAATATTTATTTTACGAAAAATATCATGAAACCAAATTAAAGAACGTAAAATTTCCCATCAGATGCATTGGTTCATTTTCCATTTGCAATGAGCGGTGTACGTTTTATAGCGTTTTGAATTGTAGCGATTTTTTTGTTTTTCTACAAAAAAGTGGTGAACGCTCGATTTACCCCACTACAGCTCTACATAAATACAAGTAACCGGCAAATAGTTTATACCACATAAAAGAACATTTAATTTCCTACAAAATGCACTATTTAACTTTGATTTTATGATGAAAGGTATTGATGCTAGAGCGCGCTAAATTATTGCTGTTTCCTGACTTCACACAAAAACAGGAAACTTGCTTTTCTCAAAACGCTATAAAACGTACACCGCTCATCGCAAATGGAAAATGAACCAATGCATCTGATGAGAAATTTTACGTTCTTTAATTTGGTTTCGTGATATTTTTCGTAAAATAAATATTTGTTTCAAAAATCGATGAAAAATCTAACAAAAGAGCAAAAGGTTGAGATTTTTTGCAATTTTTGATGTGAAGATGACTTTGAAAACGAAAATAAACTTGAAATTCGGATTTAGCGATGCAAAAAACATATAAAATCGTTCCTTAAAACACCCTCATAATTTAATATATGAATTTAAAATATTGATCGAAATTCCGCCTAAAACACCCAATATTTCATAAATAAAATTAAAAATTTATTTTTTTAAGCATTCTTAGTCATCAATGAATCCAAAACAAACCATTTTATTTGTAATATACCGGAAAAAAAGAGCAGATTGCAGATTAACAACCGCGTAAGTCCGTTTGGTCTGCGAGGCGCGAGAGTTTTATTATCGATCTTTGCTTCCCTCCCTCCCCCCTTCTAAAAAAATAGCAATGTAATGTAAAGCATGTTATTTATATAAAATTAAATGGTCTTTCACGTGGTATACAATTTTCGTTGATAACATGAATAGTTTTCATTCTGTAGAGGGTAGAAGTGCGCGTTTTCCTTTTAATAATAATAATAATAATAACATAAGCTTTAGTGATGGGCGATTCAACTCTTTTACAAGATCAGATCTGAGTAACTCACTCACCTTAAGGAGTTAACTCTTTAATGTAACTCAGTAACTCCCAAAATCTATATACATAAATGAATGTTCGTCTGAATGTATGTCCGTTATAGTTTTAAACTTTTCGAACCTACATTCACTTTTAAACTATACCAAGTTGCCCTACTCGCTCTCAGAAAGGCTCCTGAAGAATAATAATTTAAAATTGAAGCATCCCAATAACTTTTTTGGTCTATTTTCGGCTAAAAAAACCCGTATTTCATTCCTAAAACCATGACATCATGGCAAAACCACCAATTTTTGTAATTAAAGGTAATATATAATATTAATTGTTGAAGGTATAACATCGATTGTTGTAGTATAAACATAAAAAATGCTCTTTTTTACATTTGGACTGGCGAAGCCGGTGTCTAGCGCGTCAGCGCTAGTATTATATAACTTCTTAATCTTAACTACCTACATACATAACGTGACCAGACGTCCCGTTTTGAACGGGACTGTCCCTTTTTAGAGTTACGAGTCCTGGTGTCCCCGAAATGAACTCTGGGACGCGAAATTGTCCCGTTTTCTGAAACCAACAATCTTCAGCATGAAAACTTTTATATTTTATGTTTATTGCCTGCTACAAATGCTCTAAGTTAGTAGAAAGAGTATTTTCTATGATGAACAAATTGCGGCCATCTGAGAAGACCCAGTTACAAATTTCAGTTTTAAAGGCGATGTTGATAATTAAGGTGAATATAAAAAAAACGTGCCTAAAGTATCATTCTTACTTAAAATCATCACCAGCTATATTAAAGCAAATTTTTTCCTCCGATAAATATAAATATAACTAAACGTTTCGGGTATAAATATTTTTTAATTCGTAACTTTTAAGCCAACTGACTTTTTCTGAATAAATTACTTTTAAAAAGTGTTTATTTTTATTGACTACCTGTTAATTAACCTAAATAAACCAATGTCCCGTTTTGAGTCAAAAAATAAATGGTCACATTATACATACATCTACAGTCGTGTGAGATTTACTTTAGTGGTGTGTTTGTAGACAAACTTGAACGATCTGAAACTACTGCGTAGTTGGTTGGTAGCCTGCTTCCGTGAACGTTATTTCCTTTTTGCGATTTTGATAACTAAGCATCGTTTACTTTGATCTCGGAGAACTGGAAAATGAGCTCAACTAGTAAAGATAGTGATAAAACCGGAACTCCGCTCTCCCATTCTTTCTCCCCGATGCACCGTCTGCAGAGAACGCCCCCTCCGGATCTCAATCCTCCCAAAAGAGTACGATCGAATTCCCTTCCCGACGTACCAGGCAACTGCGTGCAGCTAGATGACCTGCATGATTTTTTGAGCTCTGATTTCGACGTCCGAGAGGGCATTAGGAAAATTATTGCATTATTATCTCAATCAACGATGCAAATAAACTCCAGATTGGACAGATTTGCTAGTGAAATTGCGGACTTCAAGGATTGGAAAGGATCTGTGGAGACTAAGTTTTCAGATATTGACAAGAAGCACGAAGATCTTATTTGTGAATTGGATGGTGCAAACCAGCAGCTGGTCCACCTAGAGGAAGTAGTGGATTCGCAGTCTGCCGAGATCTCTAATTTAAAATCTGAGATCGATGCGCTGGAAAACCGGCAACGTAGGGATAACTTGGTGTTCTTCAACGTCCCATTTGAAAACATTGCATAACATATCATAAAAATTGTTTAAATTTGTAAAAGGGCTTTTCCTATTCCTTTTGGTCCCAAAAGATAGTGTGTGAAGTTTCAGCACCCTAAGTTGACTCTAAGGGTTTGCCTATAGAGCCCCGAAGTTAGAAAAAAGTGGAAAAATGACCAATTATCAGAATTTTTTAAAAAGTATATTTTGATATTTATATTGTTATAAAACTGGTTCAAATCTGTTACGTATTTAGGACATTTTAGATGGTTTATATTTATTTAAGGTTATTAACTGTACCTATAGTGCCTATAATTTAAGAGTAAAAGGTACTAAAGGGACGTTGCGTTCATCAAAGCTTACAATGCACTACAGTGGTAGAAAGTAATTAAATTCCAATTTTCTTCAAAAGAACTCTCTCAAATGATGACCATTATTCATACCATTCAAATATCATTATAAGTTTAATTTTTACGTAGAACTTAATTTTAAATCTAACAGATTGGAACTGACTTGGGTTATTTCTCTACCAGAAGGGAAAATGGGATTTCTTTATTAAAGTTAAGAAAATTGTTTGATATTTGTAAATTTTTGTTCATATTTTGATGAAAGAAGATTTTAATTAAACTTTCCCCCTATAAGAGAGGTAATTTTCATAATATCATAATTTAAAATTTATTTTTATTTCTGGTATAGGAGAAATTCATGTCATTCCCAATCTGTACGGTTTAAAGTTAAGTTCTACTTATAAAAAAGAAATCTATAAGGGTTTAAAAAGGCATTTCAAGGTTTTTGATCTTAAAAAATACAATAACCCTCTTTTTTAGGGTAAATTTTGGAATTGATCAGCTAGAACCAAGCATTTTCGCACAAAAGTACTTTATACATTAAAAGTTCAGTGGAAGGCCTAGTTACTGTTATTTCACTCGCCTTTATTATTTAAAACATCAATTTAACAGCAAATGGCATCATATGAGGGAGTTCCTTCGAAGAAATTCGGATTTAATTCATTTCATCCACCGGTAGTGCATTATAAGCTTTGGTGAGCGCAACGTCCCTATAGCACTTTTTAATCTTAAATTATAGGGGCTATAGGGTAAAGTTAACACATAAATATAAATAATCCATTTAATTATGTTCTAAAGAACACATTTGAACCAGTTTTATAACAATATAAGTATAAAAATATATTTTTTTAAATTCTGAAAATAGGTAGTTTTTTCCTCTTTTTTCTCAAATTTGGGGCTCAATAGGCAAAACCTAGAGTTAACTTATAGGGGTTAAACTTCACATACTATATTTTGGGACCAAAAGGAATGGGAAAAGCCCTGGGGGAGTGAGGTTTTTGGAAAAAAATTTTTTTTCCGTGTCACCCTAGTGATTGCTATATTAGAAAGTGAAATGATGTTAGGCGCGCAAGGTTTTTTCTCAATACAAAGAAAATAATTCCATAAAATTAACATATGGGCAAAAGTTCATCGAATGCAACATCAGGCTTTTAAATATTTTCAAAAAAGTCTCAGAATCATAACCCTATTACACATGTAATAAATTTGTTTGTTTTTTATTGAACGGTTTTTGCATTGAACGGTTTTTTCGTATATCCGATCGGTTGTATACATCCGCTTACAACACAGATTCACAGAAATTCAATTTTGAGTAAAGTAAATACAGCCTGGTAGTCCATGCTTAATGTGACCATTTATTTTTTTACTCAAAACGGGACATTGGTTTATTTAGGTTAATTAACAGGTAGTCAATAAAAAAAACTTTTTATAAGTTATTTATTCAGAAAAAGTCAGTTAGCTTAAAAATTACGAATTAAAAAATATATATACCCGAAACATTTAGTTATATTTATATTTATCAGAGGAACAAATTTGCTTTAATATAGCTGGTGAGGTGATGATTTTAAGTAAGAATGAAAGTCTTGGCACGTTTTTTTATATTCACCTTAATTATCTACATCGCTTTTAGAACTGAAATTTGTAACTGGGTCTTCTCAGATGGCCACAATTTGTTCATCATAGAAAATACCCTTTCTACTGGAGCATTTGTAGCAGGAAAACATAAAATATATTAAATTAAAATAGAAAAGTTTTCATGCTGAAGATTGTTGGCTTGAAAGTGTTTAAATACTTCCACCCAACGAGTTTTCGTGAGAACATTTAGATTATTCCATTCGGTTACTTTCTGCGATGTAATGTAGTAGTTACAAATTAACGAAAATTCGTCAATTCGTGTTATTTTCTCTGAACTTTTGTTCGGTTAAAGTTTCCGCACCATTAAATCATCGAATCATCTCTAATTCTAATGAAAATGGTTCTTGAAAATTACAGCGCATGTTAAAAATTGTATATAAGTACTACTGAAATGAGCAAATATTTTCGTTTTTAGTGAAGACATTTTTATTTTACAAGTGTTTTTAGCAAAATTAAATTGCAAATTACTGGGAAGATTTCACACAGATGAATATTTTTACTGCCACTGCTCTAGAAGCTGCTGATTAGTGCGATGAATTGTTTTTCCCTTTAACCAAAAAGCTTCTTATAATATTAGCTACACTCCCTGTGTCTACTGCGACCCCTGAACGAAGTTTCTCTACTCTGAAGAGGTTAAAAACCTACATTAGAAATAAAATGGGAGATGACAGACTTCCTAGACTTGCTCTGATGAGTGTTCATCGGGACTTGGCGGTGCAATTGGATTCAGAAGAAATTATAAATAAGTTAGCATCTAGGCGTAAAAGGCTAAATTTAGTACTTTAAAGTAATTATTTTATTTATACTGTTTTAGCTTTGTTTTCTTTATCGTACATAAATATTTTACAAACCTTTATTATGTTTTATTGAAAGTTAGCAGCTTTGCTTGAGTGTCAAATGGATTTTAACATAAGTTTATGTAATGTGTTTGCTTTTTTTTGCAAAATAAATTCTGGACCCCCTCCTTGTAAAAGATATAGCTACGTCCGTGCATCCAAGCCTTAAAGCTGGGTTTCCATGCATACGTTTTTTCAAGTTTAAGTTACAAGTTCGCGTGTTGGCGCGACGGTTGGCGCGATAAAAATTCCCTTTCGCCACTCCTGAAAAAGTACCAACCAAACTTGAAAGGTCGACTTGTTCACGTGAGCGCTATGGACCAATGGGCTGGCCTATCTCGTCCTTGCTCCTTGAACTTGCTTTCGGTCCAGACAGCATGGACTTTTTTACACGTACGTGAAAAAAAGTTGGTCACGTGATAGAAATGCACCAATAGAAACGAAGGGAACATAATGTTGTATTTGTATTTCATCATCTCTGGTCTTCGACGAGCATTTGCGATTTGAAATTTCCAAAGCGTTTCAGAATGGATTAAAGTTTGCCTTCCATCATAATTAAATTAATTAAGGAAGTCGAAGAGAGGAAGATCATCTGCGATGCATCGTACAAAGGATAAACGAACACCGAGATCAAGAAAAATGCTTAGAAGGAGGTAGGACGTGAACTAGGCAGTACAGCTAGTAAGTATTAGATTTTATAAATTATGTATTTATAAATTTGTATAATCTTTATAGTTTTATTTATCTCATCCCTTTTGTACTTCCCAAGTATAAGGTGCTGGGATGCACAGTAAAGATCTAAATTGTTGTCTTAATCTTAGCATCAATGTGCTTGATTACTTTTGTTTTGTGTATTTGTTATCATACAAACGTGTAGAACTTCTCAGAGAGTTGGAAGGTTGTTTGCCTTACCAATTAATAATCATAAAGTAACCAACTAACTATATAGGATTCTAGATAAATGCAAACTCATTTGTCCAACTGATTGCGGCATCAATTCTAATTGTTGTCGGTTTTGCTTATTGCTTCAATTAAAGAATACAGTTTTATTCAGTAGCAAGGGTTTGTCTATAAGTAATGAATAATCAATTCCAAAAGTTTCTTAGAGTGCTGCGCTTTCCGGTGTTCCCTACTTTCTATGTTATCTGTCATCGATAAAATTCACTTCACGTCCCACGTTACTCTTTTCATCCAAATTCTTGAAGCCAATCTTTAGCATTCTCGACACTAGGCTCGAGGAATGCTTTTATTTGGTCACACAAGTGGGTTGCATTTGCAAATAGGTGTAATTTACATTTTTATATATATTGATCATATTAGAGGGTGGAAATTGAACAAAACCCGATTGGGGTACAAAGTAAACTTATATTGTTATTTATCTATTTTTTTATTGATATGCTTATTTATTATTTGTTACAAAGAACAATTCCTGCGTAGTTATTTTACTTTTATTAAATAGCTATCCAAGAGAGGAATATATGCAAAAAAAATTTTATTTCATTTTTAAAAATTTATCAACCATCGATACACCAGTGCTGTGGTTCCTTTGTGGAAAAAATTAAAGGCAGAATGCTAACCATTCCCAAATGCCACCTACAAATTAAATTTTTGACTGCAATAGAAATTTGTCCATATTTTAAATAACTTTGAGTTTATAAAATTTTGTTAATATATAACAGAACTTAAATTGTTATTGGTTCTTACGTATTATGCCATCAACCGTGTTGCTGAATCCAAAAAGGTTTAAAATCCCATTCACTGTTCTATAGTGGTACCGCTGAATTTAACGGCTGCTGAACAGTCGACGGTATAATACATTAGTACCTATTATTCTGTGGGGATACTCTCACTCGTGGGCTTTAAGAGAACGAGTAGCCGTCACCACTCGGTGGTATGTTTTAAAAATATTTCAGCTAATGAGTAGTCAAAAATCCAAATTTATGTTGTATTATTTTAGTAAGACTGCTCTTTTTGTTACCATTATTGTATGCTCATATCTCTTATAAGTAATGGATGAGCCAGCATGATTACTATCACAATAAAAGAAAGAAGCCTCTCCCGAGTGGATCAGGAGCCACAAAAGCTTGGCCACATTTTATATATAAAGAATGTCTTCATTTTCCTTACAGGATTACTAAATAACTCTTTTGTGTGATGACCACTTACTTAATGTGGCACCATTTAAAAGAGTTTTTTAGTTCAGAATTCAGCTCAACTTAAGTGGAGAAAAATACCCAGATGAATTTTTTGAAGGGGTTACCAGATACATTAAACTCATTGTAGCCTTGAGTTATAAGTAGTTGGTGAAATTATCTTTCTCAATACATAAAATTTGATATCAACGTAATTTTTTGTTACTAACAATTTTTACTTTAAAAGGTCAAATTAATTTAAATGAAAATGTTTTCTTCTTTGTGGTTGTTTAGAATTTTTATAGTAATTGGTATAATTTTCATATTCTCAGATTTAATGCTTCTGAAATTCACTGTTGAAATAATCTTATATACTACTTTAAACTATTGGAGAAAAATCCCATGAAAATTTATTAAAGTATACAATTATCAAGAAATGAACCATACATGTGAAGATAAGTTTATCTGGAAAACCTAACAGTTCTTTTTAGTATTTTTGTTAAAACATTCAGCTGTCTTACTTAAATTTTTGTTGCAGGATTCTTCTGAAGTTCTAGAATTACTAAATAATTATTTTGAGTGGTGACCACTTACATTACGTGGCATCATTTAAAAGAGTTTTTTAGTTAGCTGTCTTAAAGTGGAGCAATAAACCTAGATGATTTTTTCCTGGAGTGTTTACCAGCTACATCAAATCCATTGTAGCCCTGAGTTATACATCAACTTAACTTAGTTGTGAATAATATTAAACTCTTAAAAGTGTGGAACAGCTATGATAAGAGTCGACCAGCCGCCATGTTTACCCACTGTTCAAATGATTACACACAACCACATAGATCTATTTGAGCTGTGAGTAAACATGGCAGCTAGTTGACTCTTATCGAAGCTGTGTCAATGTACTAGGGTAGATCCAGGTTTTTTTATTTTGGAGCCCAGTTCATTACTTTTTGTGACAAATTGAAGCAGTGATAGTTAGCAGATGAGTGCATAAAAGTAAAATTGACTCACAAACCGAGGAAAAATTCAAATATTTTGTGAATGTTTTCTTGCAAATTATCACTAAACCTAATTTGAATTTCATGAAAGGGGCAGATTTAAAGGGGAAATTTTTGTGAAGGGGCAGAAAAAGGGCCCCAAGTTTTGTCTGGATCAACCCCTGGTATTTAAATGAAGATGCTTTATTTTGCTTTGAATTTTCAAGTAGGTAACTTAATACCATTTTCAGCCTAGATTTATGCTTCTTAAAATGACCTCTCTAACTCTTAACTGTGTGAAACATCCGATGAAAAATTTATCAAAATAGTATAAAAGTAATGAAAAATTCATGTTTTAGAGAATATTTTAAAAGAAATGGACATAAAACACTGCTATACTGATAAATTACCTAACCATAATTATTTTTAATAAAAAATACACCTCCTTACATAAATTAACCCTTATTATAAACCCCTATTTATTAAAAATATTGAAAGTACAATTTATTGTAACTAATAATGTTTTTGGAAAAAATAATTTAATTGCAATAAATTAAATTTTTAATATATAAGGTTTAAATAAAAATTACACTTATCCATTTACATTTTCTTTAAAAATTTCAGCACAGCAAAAGTACTTGGACAACTTTTTTAGGTTTAAGAAAACAAGTAGCAAAGTCATTCCCTACGTTTTCAGATTTGCAGTTTAATCTCTAAACACAGTATGAATTGAGCAATGAACTCACAGTAAAAACCCTCCACTGAACAATTAGAGAAAACAACAGCTAAAATGACAATGTTGTAAAAAAATTTTATAGTACACCATACTTTTGTGAACCCTTCAGCCTTTTTAAAGTCACAATCCCATTCTTACTAACAATAGGAATGGTGGAAAAGTTCAGATTTTAAAATTTTGAATAAAAATTTACAAGTACACATTTTGAGTTTTAAATTACATGTATTCACAGTTATTTTAAAAGAAAAAATACACACACTTGTTTGAATATGTAAGGTTTTTTTATTTCACACATCAAAATATTTTTTTTATTAACAGAACATCATTTGCTTGGCCTTTTCCTTGTCCTCAAATGACTAATTCTTGACCTGTTGAGTAGAAATATTATGTATACAGGAATTGAACAATGCGTACCGGTGGCATAACCAACGGAGGGGGAAAAATGGATTACCAATTGAAACTGTAGTAAACGTTTAATAGCCAATAGCTCAAGTTAAGTTAATTTTTTATATCAGTTTCGTCCTGATTGAGGCAAGGAAATGAGGGAGTACAAGCAAGCTATTTAACCTTTTAGTATGAATCTAAAATTGTATGCTAATATCACCTAAAAGTAAATGTTTAATTAGTCGTTAGGGATATACCGAGGCTATAAACGTATTATTTAAATAAGGTAAAAATGCTTTTAAAACAGTGTTCGCTATTTTTAAAACATGCATATGCTGGGTTAGGTAGAAGTGATTCCTAAAAAGATTAAAACAAATAAGGGTCAGTGGTAGACCAACGCCCCTTCTAAAATATGTAAGGGTAGTAGAAGCAGAAACGTAATTTATTTCAATACCAAGCTCGGTTTGTAAATCCTGAAAACCCACACTGGAAATATACAGTTTAGCTTATTTAGCAGGATTTAAAATGTCCCGCAGGCTGGATCCATAATCAGGACGAGCCAAAACCAGCCCATATATAATTAACTACTATAAGGACCCAAATTGGAAGATTTAAGAGGGTCACCCGGTGGTACATAAAAAATTGTGGAGGGGGATAAAAAAAATTTAAGTTTCGTACTTTCAGGAGGGGAATCGGTTTCGTAATTTCTTTTTTAGCATGAACATTAAACTGTACATGAGACTTGTAATGCAAATTTAATACAGAAAAAACGCTAATTTTTCGATTGAAATCAATCGCGAGAGCAAGTGCTTTCTTTGTTTTAAATAAGAAAACATTTTACAATCATTATCAATAGAAATACACTTCAAAACGTTCAAACTAAGAGAAACGAAAATTTAACTCAACCTTGCATAGCCGCCATGTTTGTTTTGAAGTTGAAGTTTTCCGTACGAGATTTGGTTGCTAACTTTTTTTTCGGTCGACCGCAGCGCCACCTCTTCCTTGTTTTCGATGCCAACCAAAAAGGGATATTTTATGGCAACCAATTTCTGGAGCAACCAAACTTGTAACTTGAACTTGAAAAAACGTATGCATGGAAACCCACCTTAACCCATATCAGCCATCATAGCACAAAAATCTTCATTCAACATTCAAACGTTGCCACTCTACAAAAGAAAGGGGCAAACAATTTTTAAAAATTGCTCATATCCATTATTTTATAACGTGGAATTTATAATTACAAATACTACCGAGAATATCGTCCGCGTGGCCTAACGGATAAGGCGTCTGACTTCGAATCAGAAGATTGCAGGTTCGAATCCTGTCGCGGACGTAAAAGAAACTTTTTTTTCCAACTCCTAAATAATTGCTAAACCAAAGGTTCTCAAACTGTGGGTCTACACCACAAGATTTTGAATTTTTGTTTCAAATTATGTGTCCATTTTTTTACAAATGTGACTTTAAAGCTTTGACATCAGAGCAGACAGTTAAAAGAAAGAATAAAGGAATGAGTAAATAAAAACAACTCGTTGTCTAAAAAGCAAGTGGCAAGTAAATAAAAACTTGTCTCTTTTCACTTAAATGTTTTGATGGTTCAGATATTCATTCATACAAAATTATTATAAAGGTTCAAAAGATTCAATAAGTTTCTAAACTTAGGGCGCATGCCTCACCTGATGGCGCCAATTAGAAACAGCGCCTATTATAAACGATATAACTTAAAGACATTATTTTTAAATTTTGGCTTTAATTGTTCACGTTTAGAACACAAAAAATTATTTAAATTGAATTTCAATGTCACAAGAAAACGGTCAGCTAATAATAATAAAAAAAGGGTGAGTGAGAAAAAAGTTATTCTTGCTATATTCCATACATATTGCGGCGCCATCTGCAGGGTTTTGCGTTCGAAAATATCAACATGAAGGAATATATTGAAAATACGTACGATTTATATTTTATAGGGAAAAGAAAAACCGGAAAACATAAATGTAGTAATTTAAAATAAATTGTAAAAATTCCGATGAGAGAAAGCCTTTGAGACTTGAGAGGTTAATTATAAGAACGAGATATTAAGGAAAAAATGTCCTTACTTCAAACATTTATAGGCATTCCAATTTAATTCAAGCATATTAATGAGTTGTTCAGCTGATATTATTTACATGTAAAAAAATTATTTAATACCTTTTAAGCCTTGTCTAACTCTATCGACCATAATTTCCCTTAATGTCCTCAATAGATGGCAGCACTACAATATTAAGGGTTATGCCAGGGACGCTTATCCCCTATCAGTTATTCTCAACGGCAGGGCCGTATGTATCCAAGTACCCCCCCCCCGAAATTTCGACGTCAATTTTCTACAGGGCCGGACTGGGAAGAAATTTCGGTCCGGGCATTTTAAGTCTGAATCGGCCCACCGCATAATTTTTATGGAAAATATAACTTCATAGAATTAAAAATTTCGGGGGGGCTCGTGGGTACCTCCTCAAGAAATTCTTTAGAAAATTGATTTCTAAGAAATAGTCTATAATCCAACTTGAAGTCCCTAGTTGGATACTAAATAAACTTAATATAGACTTTTAATTCTTTGTTGGTAAATTCAGTGGGTAGAAAGAATTTCCATCTTGACGAACTTAATATTAAAAGAAATTGTGAATAATGTAGCTCAAAATAGAAAGGGGGGTCTGGGGGTCCTCCCCCAGAAAAATTTTCGAAATTTTACTCTTAAAAGTACTTTTTTAACTCATTTGGGACCCTTATTTTGGGTGACATCCGAAAAGGTTCGCTCCTTTTATGCCATAGAGTTTTTAAAGATGAAACCAGGAAAATTCGTTCATAAAAATATTTTAAATAATGTAATATGTTTTTGAATTAAGTAATTCATGCCATCATTAATAAATTTAATTGCTGGTAAATTAATGGGTTTGGTGGCCGCACAAAATGAATTCGTGGGCCGCTAGTTGGAAATTCCTGTGGAGTGCGGATTCAATTTTACAGGATCTTTTTCATTTATACCACAGTAAACTATTTTGGTTGTAGGGGCCCACAAACGGCCCACGATGAGTAGCGGCCCACCGGGCATTTGCCCAAATGCCCGCATGGCCAGTCCGAGCCTGATTTTCTACTTACTGTTTTCCCTTAAATAATCGTCTTAAAATGCATAAAACCCCTTCTTTTAAGGTTCAAAATTTTTCTTGAGGTGGACGAACCCCTAACCCCCCTTGGATTCTATTATTACAGTCGTTCCTTGAAAATTTTGGGACTTACAAGGAGTGGTCGAGTGGTCCCATTCGGGTTGCTTTAACCCTCCTCAACGAGTTAAAATCAACTTTTTAGGGTCAAATTTCTTGGGGGAGGACCTCCATTTGGAACTATTATTTACCGCTTTTTTTTAAAAAGTTCGTCAAAATGCAAAAATATAAGCAAAATGGTAACCAAATTCTTGAAAATGTATGTCCGAAATCCGATTAGGTGTACCAAAACGAGTTGAAGATTTTTAAACGAACGGTGAAACTGTTTTGGGCAGTAGGGAGACGTTGGGTTTGTTTTGGGGGGGTTAGGGTGCGATGAGTATGGAATGGAGCAGCAGTGGAGGGGTGACCATGGTCGCGCCCAATCAGGCCCGTAGCCAGGAATTTCCCTTTGGTGGGGCGCCCACTTTTTCAGGGGGGGCAAGGGGGTTTTAGTTTTCAGGAGGTATCATAAGGCGTAGGTTCAACTGTTTGACTAGGGGACCAAATCCATACCCTCAGGCCTAAGGATTTTTATAACACTTTTGTTTCGGGAGGAGTCCTAATTTTTTCTAGTTTTACCTTTTCTGTTTTCTTAAGTTTTCCTTTTTTAAATTTTAGAAATTTGAAGCTTAAAGTAGTTTCAGCCCATTTTTGGATTCTTTGGGTTAAAGTGTAGAAGGAACTGCTCCAGATTCCAGAATTGAAAAGGAAAACTCGAAAATCGAGGTGGATCACCCCTTGTTAACCTTTAAATAGACATAATTTTATAAAGGGTGTCAACCTAACCTCCCTTTTCAGTCAGTTCTACGGTGTAGGGGAGAGTGCTGTACCTAAGGACGGTTGTACCTTCAGCCACCGCATTTTAAAATTCGGGAAAAAATGGAAATTTGAATTTGTGGTTGAATTTGAATGTAAACAGATGCTATCTAGTTGCTAACGTGAAATCAGCTCTTTAAAATAATATTTATATTTAATATAATAAATTTACTGTTTTTAGGTGCTCAAAGTTTTTTTTAGTGCATCACTACATTAATATTTTTCTTCCCCTTAAATCATAATGCAATAAAATGTGATATAAGGGGCGAATCCCCGAGATTTTGACTTTTTATTTTCGATATTAGAAATTGTCAGATCTCAATTCTTTTATTTTTTATAGAACTTTAAATGCAAAAACACCTGGTGTTGTACCTTCGGACACCATACGTGTTGTACCTACGGACACGTTCTTGTGGGTGTCTATAGATAATCGGCGTTTTTGAATCAGGTTTCATTAAAGTGAATGCATTTTAATGTATATTAACTTAATTTTAAATGGTTATCTATTTTTCGGCGATTATTTTCAAGTGATTTTTAGATGAAAAATCAAATATTTTGTGATCTAAACTACTTTTTAAAATTTTTGATTTTACTTTGCATTTAATGTAAAATATGGTACAAAATCTTAAGCACCCTATCGCATTTAAGTATGATGATTACAAAAAACTTGAAATTTCCAGCGAAGAAGATTTGCGAAAGTTATTACTAACAAATGCTTGCACAACTAAGTGTCGATCGAATTGCTTTTATGGATCAGTGAAGTGATCAGATCTATCAGCATCATTGATGATACTATTACCTCAAACATCGATCTGAAAATCCCATGTGATTTATGTATTTTTGGTAAAAAATCAAGACCTTTATCATTCAACTTCGTTTTAATGATCATTTACGATCTAAAACTACATTACTTTAAAAAATCTATTCCCAATTTTAAAAATGCTTGAAATAGTTTATTAAAAGGGAATACACCAATTAAAATGTTCATTTTAAGCTTTTATCAACTAAACATTTCCTTTTTAAGGGTGTCCACAGGTACAACTGGGTCTGTCCATAGCAGGGACGGATTATAGGGGGGGGGCGAAGGGGGCGATCGCCCCCCCTTAGTATGACATGATTTTTTTTGTGTGGTTACGAAAATCGGAGCATGAAGAAAGTCCCCTTTAACAAGCAATGAAACTATAAAAATAAGTTAAAAACCTGTTATTTTAGGGTGAAATTTTCAAAAATTTTATGGGGGAGGACCCCCAGACCCCCTACGGTACTTGTAACAATTATTTACAATAATATTTTTATGAAGTTCGACGAAATGCAAAAATTCTACCATAAAATGCATATCCGAAATTCGGATGAGGTGTACCAAAACGAGTTGAAAAACTGGGTTTTTTCCCCTTACATTTTTAAATAATAAGTTCGTCAAAATGTAAAAATCCTTCCAAAAAATAGGTTAAATTCTTTATGATATAACAGGGCCTTATCCAAGGGGGGTTATGGAGGTTCAAACCCTCCCCCCGAAATTTCGATGTCAATTTTTTACTAACTGTTTTTTCTTAAAAATTAGTCTTAAAATGCATAAAACCCCTACTTTTAAGGTTCAAAATTTTTCTTGGGGAGAACCCCCAACACCCCTTGACTTGAAATTTTGAAATCTATTATTACAGTATTACAGTTGTTCCTTGAAAATTTTGGGACTTAAAAGGAGTGGTCCTCTTCGGGTTGCTTTAACAGCCCCCCCAATAGGAATAATCACTAACAGTGAGAAAGAGGGGAAGTGGGAACTCGGGGTGGAAAATAAGGGAAAAGCGACTCCAAACCGAGTTAAAATCCTGTTTTTAGGGTCAAATTTCCGTAAATTTTTTGGGGGAGGCCCCCCCCGACCCTCCTTTGGAAACTCTATTATTTACAACTTTTTTGTAAAACGTTCGTCAAAATGCAAAAATCCAATTAAAATGGAACTTAAATTCTTGAAAATGTATGTCCGAAATCAAGATAAGTGTACCAAAACGAGTTGAAAATCGGCTTTTTAGACTTAAAAATCCAAAAATTTTCTGGGGGTGGACCCCCAGACCCCCCTTTAGGATATCAGAAGACGATTTTGATACTGAAAATTCTTATCCCCCCCAAAACCAAACCCTGGATCTGCAGCTGTCTACTTACCTTCGTCACCAACAAAATCGTACTTAAGTTTCAAGAAATAGTTTTGGGCCAAACCTCTCCCCAAAAAAGTCTAGTTACGGCCCCGTGAAATAAGTCCAAAATTCGGATTAGGTGTACCAAAATGGGTTAAAAACATGCTTTATAGACTTAAATTTCCAAAAATTTTCTGGGGAGGACCCCCAGACCCCCTTTTAGTACTTCGAGTACGAGTATGAAGATTCACAACCTGTTATATATATATTAAGACCTTAAGACCCCCCAAAAAAACAAATCCTGGATCCGCCACTGATAATTTGAAAAGGGGACTAGGAAGTGGGGGGTTAATTATATTTGAAATCAAATCTACGAAATTTTGGGGAACCTAGACCGCCCCCCCCTTAAAAATTGCTATAATCCGTGCCTGGTCCATAGGGAGAGCACGTTGTTGTACCTATGGACACAAATTTCGTCAAGTTGTTAAAATGAATTAAAAATCCAATTTTGAAGATTTTAGCTAATAAAAAATATTACCCTCTTTGCTAAGGTTAGGACTATAGGTTGGGCACTTTAAATGTTAAAAATGTGATTTTACCTGACTTAGAAAAATCCAAACGTGATTTTTGTCCAGAGGTACAACACTCTCCCCTATAGAAGTTTATTTCGGTTAGGGGTCTAAAAATATTAGTCATCCCCCCATGCATATTTAATAGATTTAATGTAGTTTGTACAGTAGGGTGTCTCAAAAAAAACTTTTTTTCGAAAACCCTCGCTCCCCAGGGGCCTTAGCATCAACATGTCGAAATGAGCACCGACATCGGAATTTGCCATATCACGTGACCGATGACGTCAAATTCCGACACTTGCAAAAAATCCGTAGCATGAGCCGGTCCAAACCATAGAGTAGTAATACTGAATAGAGAGCGTGCAACCCTACTTTCTGCGAGGGCAAGACCAGGTCACGTGACATGTGGCAAGATTTTGTCTTAGCCGTAACCGCTTCCCAAGCTCCTCATAGCAATTCAATGGCGAATCCATTTGTCGGATTAACTGTGCTACTTTAAATAATTGTTTTAAATCATTCTTCAGTTTTGATGTACCTATAGATGCAAGGAAAAGCTTCCTAAGATAATATAGTAACGTTTCACAGGTACCTGCGCTTATATTTTTGTTTTTGTTATGATGATTAAACAGTTTAAAATCTTGTTACTCGAATCACTCACTGAATTTTGTGCTTTATCTTAATTATATTTCGGTATACGCTTCTGCTATTAAATTTAATTGTTACAACTTGTTTTAAGCTTCATTTAGAGGTAATATAGTTGCATATGGTTTTGTAATTTGCTTTACAAAGACCTGAAAAGAGTTGTCCGCCCGTGTTTAGGTTTGGCGGGATTTTTTGTCGCCAATCAATCGTAAACAAAAAATGTTTATTGTATTTGATTCGTGTTTTTATTTAATTATGAAGTGCTTAAACTGTTTAATTGTTCGTTTGATAAGCATAACTACTCTTTCTGCATTCTTGGATGTGGATGGGTGATGTTTAGAAAATATTCATCATGCCTAACTTCATATTGATGGGTTTGTTTTCTTCATAATAGTTCATATATTTTTAAAGAGTAACAGCTAAATAATGGTTGTATTATGTTTTTAGTACAGTTTTGGGTACATTCCACATAATCTGCTTGTAATTTATTAACTTTGGTGAAAGATTTTGCATGCTTATCAAGTGTTTGCTTTAGTTGTATTCTTATTACATCTTAGTAGTACTGCTAAGTTTTATTTGTTCTTTAATTTTCCTAGGATATAGTATTGTATTAGTGGACACATTAGTACATAGCACACACATTAGTATATACTTTATATTAACATTTGTTGTCTTAATGCCATATAACCCCTCAACTGGGAATAATGAACTCGTTAAAATTACTATATAACCTCTAAAACCAATGCAGTTCATTGATAACTTTTTATATGAAATCGCTTATTGTTATCAATCTGATAATGTTATCATTTTAATATCAGACAAATGCGATCACGTTAAGCAGACTCGACTATTAATTTGGCTTGCCCTCTCACTTCAGTGTTTTACTTAAATTGTCGACAATTTTCATTTTTCTGAAAGCCATCAAGTGTACCTACTGTTATGACAAGACAAGTGGATAGTATCATAAGTAATATGAAATTTGAATTTAAAGTCATTACACTGTCTTGTTAAATATCTTAAGTGTATTTTCACAAAACCGTTTTTATCTAGTGTTGATATTACTTTGGTTTCTATTTTGAAAGTAAATAAATTTTCGGTACAAAAGTTAGCGACGGACTATTTCAGCTATAATTAAATTTGTCGTAATAAAAATCTGAAGAAATATGTAATGTATTGTTGAACTTTTTTCTAGAAAGTTTCTGTGTTTGCAAATGGGCTGATAGCTTAGTAGACAATTAGTACCAGCAAGAATTTTCAGTAGGAAGAGTGGGATAAGACATGTACAAAATTGAAAAAGAAATTAGAACTCCTGATAATTTTTACTCTTGGTTAAATTTGAATTTAAGGTTTTTAAACAGTATTGCATAGCTGCCAACTCTTCCGTTTTAGCCGGAAGATTTCCGTTTTTTAAGAGAATCTTCCGTCATCCATTTTGCAATCAATTTCTTCCGTTTTTTGTCCAAATAATTTAAGCAGCCTATTTTTGCAAAGGACAGATAACAATTTTCTAAAAAAGGCAGAATCTTGCTTATATCAGGCCTCAAAAAATTAACATTAATAATTATATTTTAAAAGAAATTAATTTGTCAGGGGTCTGTCTAGACTTTTTGTGAAGGGTCCGTATTTTTAAAAATTGTGAAAATCTACTCATAATTTGTGAATTTTAGTTAGTGTTAAAATAGTTATTTTCAACCAGGAGCCTGTTTTTGTGAAAATAAGCTCACAAATTTGCAGTATTGTGAAAAATAGTGTCCATTTAAAGGCAAAAATACTTTGTGAAGGGTCCGTTTTTAAGGTAAAATACTTTGTGAAGGGTCCTTTTTAACAATGAAACATTTTGTGAAGGGTCCGAAAATGGACCCAAATTTCTTCTAAACAGACCCCTGTTTGTATGGATTGAAATTAGTTTTTTGCTCATCTGAGGATATTATATTTGTTTTTCTTTGATTTTTGAACTGAAAGATATTTATTCATACTACCTATTAACTTTGGTTAGTAACTATGGTAGATATAGTCTTGACTTAGATGAAGAAAAAAATTCCATTGGTACCTTGATTTTTAAAATCTTCCTTTTTTTATAATCCCAATGTTGGCAAGTATGGTATTGTTATAATAGCTTGTTATTTTTTGTGAATTATGTTTGATTTCAGAAGGAAAACAACAAAACTGGGTGAGGTTTGTTTTTGAATGCTTCTTTGGAACATCCAATAACAAATCTTTCTCGGTGTCGTCAATTGTATCATCATCAGAAGAGTGTAACACTTGGCATCCCCAACAGCTTGGCAATATTTAGCCTTAGAGATGACAGAATATTGAACTGAAATGTTTCTATACTTTGTTATAATTATCTTGTTAATTTTTGTGAATTATGTTTGATTTCAGAAGGAAAACAACATAAAACTGGGTGAGGTTTGTTTTTGAATGCTTCTTTGGAACATCCAATAACAAATCTTTCTCGGTGTTGTCAATTGTATCATCATCGGAAGAGTGTCTAACATTTGGCATCCCCAACAGCTTGGCAATATTTAGCCTTACAGATGACAGAATATTGAACTGAAATGTTTCTATACTTTGTTATAATTACCTTGTTATTTTTTGTGAATTATGTTTGATTTCAGAAGGAAAACAACATAAAACTGGGTGAGGTTTTTTTCGTGTTTATTTGGAACATCAATTGCAAACTTTTCCCGGTACGCTGATAAATCTTGTATTAATTACCTATGTCTTAATTTCTTATTATTTGTAAAATCCATTCACCTTTTATTTGTTCATCACTGTTTTTTTCTAGAAATTCATTTGTAATAAAATGAAATACACATCACAAATTTCACCAAGTTAAAATTTTTTCAGTACATATTACCCACTTTAATATATAACCAGATCCCAAATATTTTGGCAACTTACATGCTGTGGTTTTATGTATCACTTAAAAATAAAAAAAGAACAGTAATATTCATTATAACTCTGATCTTATTCATTATTCAATATGTACTTAAGATTTTTAAAAATCAAACTTTTGGATTTTAGGTATGGTTTACCTGAAATATTTATGAACCAAATTTTAAGCTCTGGGGGTAAATGTAGTGTCATCAACTTTTGTCTCCTTAATATAACATATTAACATAGTATAAACTTTAATTTACAGAGACATAAGCTTTTAATTAAAAAGTATCAGCGCTCTCTCTAACAATTATTCCATGTGTCTTGTCTTGTTAATGATTTTTTATAAAATTTTTTTCTTTCTGTAATATAGTTTCTGTTTTTTTTCTTAGAATAAAAACCAAACTTTTATGTTCTTCTAAATTACCAAATTGTTTTATAAAATAATTTTTTGAGTAAGTTATAAAGAAAGAGAAAGCTTTCAAATTTGTTAACTATATGTATAGTAAAAGATCCATTCTAAAGAGGTATGGGGATTAAAACTAAATCCTCCTAAAACCCCCTAACAATGCTTGATAAGATTGGTAAGCCCAAAAAAAACCTGAGAGGGCATTAATAATTTATAAAAAACCATAATAATTCTTGTTTACCAGTATCACATGGGAGAAAACAAAATTTGAATTCGAAATAATCTAAATTCTTCGAGTATAGAATTCCTTATTTATCTGAAAATTGATCTAAACACACTATAAATATTTATTTGTCATTGTTCTTTCATTATTTAGCTTTAATTTGTAATAATGCTTTTTTGTCAAAAACATTTTACTTTTCTCTTACCTTAATTTTGTTAAATTATTCAATTTGATTTTATTTTTAAAAAAAGAATTTATTTGCATACACTGAATAAAACGTTTCTCCTCATTGTTTCAAATTTCTTACTAAAATTTAAGCAGAATAATTTTCTTTTATATTTTATGGTTATTTTCTTTCCTATTTACAAAATAAAATAGGAAACATAAACATATTTCCCAACAAACACAATCCTATTCCTTTTACACGGACGTACACGACGCGATGTGCAGCACGGCATTCGTAAGCATGCCAAGACGCCAGACTCGCGATAAGTTGCCAAAAACGGGACTACTTTGCCACAGGTCACGTGGTACCATCGTGGGTACGCTCGATCGAAGGAGAAATGCCCCGCTGACTTCCTCTATCTATATTACTACTCTATGGTCCAAACCGACTGAAATGAATCGACGTCGAGATTATAGATCGAAATTGATGTCGGAGTGGCAACCAAACAAATCACTTGCCTCTGAGGAGGTGAAATCCCCTTTTCGATGTCGAATCGGTAGGCAGTGATTCGGCCGATGGTTTTGAAGTTGAACTAAAGCAACTAAAGTAAGTTATTCATAATTTTTTTCATCATTAGATCATTTTATGAGTGTTCTGAATTGTTTTTACAGTTTTATAACTTCTAAAACTATATTTTCATGCGTTTATATTTAACCCTACAGTGATCGCGTGAGTCGCAAGACTCCGAACATACATTAGTGCAATGAATGCAATTTTTCTAAATAAGAATTTTTAAATTTATCCACGTTATTAACAAATAACTTAATAATAGTTTTTAAGGCGTTACTAGTGATTGTGCTCAAATATAATTTTATTGTGCCGACCTAAAACTGTAGTGTTAGTATGATTGTTGTGTTTATGATTCACAAATCTTAATGTGTTCAGACAAATTTTACTTTTTAAAGACAGTGCAATGGGTACTTTTGAAATTTTTATGGGACTTATCCCAATTTTTTTACTACTAAACTATATTTACTGTCAGCCAATGCACGGACTGTTTATGTTTTACATTCACAACCTTCAGTCTAAAGTAACAGTTTTGATTATATATCTATGTATAATTGTAATTGCATCTCCTTTCCGGTTTACCAATTTCTTAATTTGCTTGAACTGTAGGTGTACTAACTCTTCGTCTAGCGTAGAGATATCCCTACAAAATTCCGCAGGGTCAATCATCTTTACAGAAATGCTTTAATGCACTCATAATTTTATCCAAGAACACTTTCAGTTGGGCTTTAAGTTAATAATCAATAAATTAATGTATAATATATTTCTAAATTTTATGAAAAAGATAATTGGTAATTGTAAGTATTGAGCCAAACTGGTTACTTCTTGCCAAGAACTACCCCTCCTCCCTTTCCTCTCCTTCGAAGAAGTTTTAAGAGTTGGGACTTAATTGGTTATCACAAATGGGATGCTTAAGTAGCCAAGCTAGCTGCCCTAATTTCCTGCTTGGATTTCCTCGTTTCCAACCGCTTCCCAAAAAAAGATAGACTTAATAGAGCTGTCGCTAAATTGGCTGTAATTGGCAGCCGCCATTGGAATTTACATCAAATCTGTTCCCCAGATGATTAATTGAACTACTATTTCATTTTTTTACTAACGACTAGTTCAAAATTGGTTTCTGTTCACCTTATAAATTTTTGTAGGTTTTTGGTCCTTTGCTGTTGTATCAGGAGACTAGCTAACAACTATGTGTCTACATCATGAAGCTGTTTTTTGAAGCAGTCGAGTGTTCTGTTCCTGATGTATTCAAGTTTTCCAGAAAAAAGTGACGGTAATATTTTCTAAAAATAGGTATATAATTTAAATTGGTTTATTCTATTTAGAGCTGCATCTATCTTAATCCATTACTACTTTCGTTATATCATACCATATTGATACTGTAGGATAAGCCATGTACAAGCACCATATCGTCGGCATAATGACAAAGACGCGAATCTGCCATGTTAATTAATAGAAGATTTGTGTTTTTGTCATTGTGCCGACGATATATTATGATAAATCCCCCAAACAATCAAATATGAATACTATTAAAATATCTTAACTAGCGTTGGTACTCAAAATTTTTGTTATATAGTTTTATTTGTAATTTGTAACACATTGACAACTTAGTCAAATTGACAAAGTCGGAAAATATTTTATGTAAGTCCTTCAAAACGACCATTGGCGATTCGGACATTCTCCAGATATTGACATTCATTTCTTTTTTCGCTGTTGAGGATCTACATAAATCTTCTCCAGCAAAATTTGCACCCGGCTAATCTTAAAATACCACCCTTTTTTCATGCAGTACATTATGTTAGTATACTATATGTTTTTAAGCGTATTAGTACCTTGATAACATTTGCGGAACACTCTTTACTTCTTGGTTCAATATCTGTCCTGCTAAATATCAAGCTATTTTAGATGCCTGAAATTAGAAATGACACTAAAATTGCAAACTGATAAATTTTAAATATACAGCTACATCAATGACAAGCATAATGTTGGTATATTTGAATATTTTATGCTAAATACAGCTTGGTGATATTTAGCAGGACAGGTAACAGATTTAAAAAATGACGTGAATGTAAAGAACACAGAAATTGTGTTTTGATGTTCCGTTGAGATAGGTAGTCCCTATTTGCACGCACACTTGTCTAAACAGACGAGAGGTTTCAGCTTGCTCAAACGTCAGACCAATTAGCTTCATAGTACAGTTGGCACAAGTTAGTGCCAAGTTGCTGAACCTGCAGCATTGTTTTTATTTTTTGCTATACATTATAAGTACTTTGCATGGGCGCCCATATGTTAAAACTCAAGGGGGGTCCAAGAAAAATTTTTGGTTTTCAGTCAGGCATTTTTTTTGTTTCGAGGGAAGGAGGGTTTGGTTCAAAGTTATAGAAGTTTATGTTTCACTCATGTATTGTGCGTAGTACTTTTTAACACCCTCTAATTATAGTTTTTCATCTTTTTACACGTAATGTAGAAGTCTACTCGTTCACAATATACCTAGTCGATACTAAAAAGAGGGGGTCTGGGGGTCCTTCCCCCAGAAAATTTTTGAAATTTAACTATTAAGAGTTTAGTTTAAAATCATAATAAAGTATTGATATAGTAGAAAATATAAAATAGAATGCTGAATAAAAATTATTTATTATGGTTAAATGAAGATCAAACCAGTATGCATGTAATCGGGAATAGCCATTGTGTTTATCAGAAGACATATCTATTGCTCGATACCCAGTCGCTTCAAAACCTTCAAGGTGGAAAGATGTCAATCATCTAAGTAAAACTGAATTATCTCACAATAGTTAATTTTTATTCTAATTTTAAGCATCACATGCAAAAACTTAAAGCGTTCTAGTAAAAAATATGCATTTTGCAGACATGCCGGTTTGATTTCACAACGATGAAGTGTTGTGACTATTGCTTCTATTTGAAGCATATTCACATTTTGTTGGACTTTAATCTTCATGAGTTTTTGTTTTTAGGATGCAAGGAATGTTGAAAGATGAACTGACATGCTGTAATAGATGCCTTTTATTCCAATTGGAAGCGTTATGAAAGGAAAATCATTCAATTAATGTAGTAAGTATCTGTTATTGTTTTAAGTACTTGGTTCTACTCAATTATCCACTTGTCGAACTATTTTTGATAATGAAAAATGTCCAAGTCTTCCCAATATGTTTTTAATTTACTATTAACTTAACTTGAATCACTTTGAACACATATAATAAATAAAAAAATAACAAATTTCAACACGAATTTTAAAGAAACCTTAAACCTTTGTTTTAAAACTACTATGCATTAAATGGGTAAGTGCCAGTGGGTGGTTAGTAAAAGGGTATTGAAGTGTTTATTTCTTTGGTATCAACGTTTATTAACCTTTTCCGAGAAGGGGTTCTCAATCCTTGAGCTGTCCCCATCAATACTCCATTGTTTAAGACACATATAACTATGTAATAAATTGAACCTAGTGACAATTTTAAAATCTTAATCTTGGGATATTAGTCTTAATACAATTTGGGTTGAGTATCCTCAGCTTACAAGAGTAAATCAAATCAATAAATAAATCAGCTTACAAGCTTTTAAGAATGGCTGAACCGTGCTAAAGAACAAGCAAATCTTGCCAAGCTGAAATGTGTTCGGTTGGTTGGTGAGATGGTATGGAGCTAAAGAAAACATTTAGATATTGCCTAATTTTGTGTAACCTCGTATGAAATTTTTTAAAAATCAAATTCCCTGTATCTTAATTGTGTATAGCATTTATTTCATCTAATGATTTGTTTCCTATTTCAGATTAACTTGGAATTGAAAGATAATGGAAATGATGTATATTACTGTTAATGTTATATTTGTACTTGAATAAACTTCCAGTCTGTTTTTATCTATATATTTTCTTGTTATTTTTATTACTGTACATTGCATTTTGGTGAAAGTTTAAGTTTGAATTTTAAAAATATTTGATATACAAGCTAATGTCAAAAGCTTTACATTGAGGCACTGGCAACAATGAGCCAACTAAAATATAAAGTTGTTGGAGTTAGCTCGTTGTTCTCAGGGAAATGCCTCAATTGGGAAAACCTCTCCAATCCGTGTTCTGAGGATGAAATTTTTATCCATTTAAAACAACTTGTGTTAATTGTTATTTGATTTTCAAGTGTTAAAGCAGGTATGGCCACTGGCATGCCACTTAGTGGCACAAAAAGATTAAGAATGTTTTGAAACTTTTTATCAAATGACATCTAAAATTGACATTAAATAATCTAATTTTAACATCTGTGTGTGTGAGATAAGTTGTATTAATTTAGATAATTAGGTAAAAATATCTGAACAATTGTAACTGACTGACCTCACAATAGGAGTATTAATCATTAGTATTCATTGGCAGTAAAACTATTAAGAATTATATAAATGTTAAATTTGGTTCATTTTTATTATATTAATTTTTTAAGCTCTTAAATTTTATTCTTAACAAAACTTTTGAATAACTTCAAGTAATTAAATCTGAGCTTTTGTTTTCTTACTATAATCCCTTAAAATTTCTAATATACTATACTCATAACTTATTAACAAAAGCTCCATACTTGGATAATGTATGGTGGTTGTTCTTGTAAAATTCATAAAATTAGAAGTGCAGAGCATAGACCTCATTAAATTGCAATATTTAAATAAATTTGTTTTATACAAAAATAGAATAATAAAAAAAATTAAATGGTATCACTGAAGATGTAAAATATTAGGACTGAGTATTTTGATAATTCATGCTCTAACTCTAAACTATTATTAGTTTTAATCAAGTGAGGCATGAGTGTTTAGAGACTAAGACCTTTTTATAATTATGAATTTGTTTTCTTAAGCCATATGTAACCGTAATGATTTAAGCCACACTCTAAGATAAATTTAAATAACAGTACATATAAAAAAATTAAGTATTGTATTGAAGACAATTGAAATTTGATTGCATTTAAGGCCCATAGGGAACTATTTATTTACTTAAATATAGTATTACATTAAGTGTTAAAGATACATTTCTAACTGTTATTGTTTTACGAACTATGTGATTTTATTGTTTACGTTTTTTAAACAAATTAACAACTTAAATAATATTAGTTTTGCATATTTCCTACAAATAGTTCAATAGATGCACATTTTTATGCTCATCGTTAATTTCAAAAGTTTGATAGGTTAAAACCAATGAGCAATCAGTTGATGATCCATTGGACAACTACATCAAAAATAAACTATTTTGAAATTTAATTAGAGAAAAAAAGATAATTCCTTTTTTTATACAGCCACCGAACTACATGCGCCACGACCAAAACAAAGACACGTCGAGATCAACAAGCTATGAACCAATGAAAAACGAATAAGCCTCAATGTAAGCTATTCTGTGATTGGCCAGCGCCATTCCCGCTCCGATGTCGCTTTCGAAACTTTTCCGAATCGATCGTCGGAATTCGTGAGCTCGTGCTACGAAGTTAAGCGATGGTCGAAATCAGATTTCGATGATCGCGCGAAAACGATGTCGGAACTCATCGATGTCGGTTTCAAAACGACACGTTCATGCTAAGGCCCCAGGGCTTTTCCCATTCCTTTTGGTCCCAAAAGATAGTGTGTAAAGTTTCAGCCCCCTAAGTTAACTCTAGGGTTTGCCTAAGTTTGAAAAAAGTGGAAAAATGACCAATTTTCAGAGTTTTTAAAAATTATATTTTAAGATTGATACTGTGATAAAACTGGTTCAGATGTGTCATTTAGGACTTATTTAGATGGAATATATTTATTTATGTGTATTAACTCCGCCCTATAGCCCCTATAATTTAAGATTAAAACGTACTAGTACTTAGGGACGTTGCTCTCGCCAAAGCTTATAATGCACTACCGGAGGACGAAATGAATTAAATTTGAATTTCTTCGAAGGAACTCCCTCAAATGATGTCATTGAGTGCTAAATTGATATTATAAATTATAAAAACCATTGAAATAAGAATAATGAGGTCTTCCACTGAGCTTTTAATGTAAAAAGTGATTTTCTTCAAAATTTCTCATTTCCAGCTGATCAAACCCAAAATTTATGTTAAAAAAGAGGGTTGCTGTACTTTTTTAGATACCAAACATTGAAACCTTTATAGGGGTTTCATTTTTAATAGGTAGAATTAAATTTTAAACCGCACAGATCAGAAATGAAATGGATATTTCCTATATGAGACGTTAAAATCGATTTAATTTTTTTAAGTTTGGAAAATTACTTCCTTTTAACGTATTAGGGGAAAATTTTAATTAAAAACTTCTTTCTTTAACATTTCAACCAAGATTCACAAGCATTAAACTATTTTCCTAACTTAGAAAAAAGAAAATCAAATTTCACATCTGGTATAGGAAATACCCATGTCATTTCCGATCTGTGCGGTTTAAAATTTAATTCTACTTATTAAAAATGAAACCCCTATAAAGGTTTCAATGTTTGGTATCTAAAAAAGTACAACAACCTTCTTTTTTAATATAAATTTTGGGTTTGATCAGCTAGAAGAGAGAAATTATAAAGAAAATCACTTTTTAAATTAAAAGGTCACTGGAAGACCTCATTATTCTTATTTCAATGGTTTTTATAATTTATAATATCAATTTAGCACCAAATGACATCATTTGAGAGAGTTCCTTCGAAGAAATTCAAATTTAATTCATTTCGTCCTCCGGTAGTGCATTATAAGCTTTGGCGAGTGCAACGTCCCTAAGTAGTACGTTTTAATCTTAAATTATAGGGGCTATAGGGCGGAGTTAATACACATAAATAAATATATTCCATCTAAATAAGTCCTAAATGACACATCTGAACCAGTTTTATCACAGTATCAATCTTAAAATATAATTTTTAAAAACTCTGAAAATTGGTCATTTTTCCACTTTTTTCAAACTTTGGGGCTCTACAGGCAAACCCTAGAGTTAACTTAGGGGGCTGAAACTTTACACACTATCTTTTGGGACCAAAAGGAATGGGAAAATCCCTGGGGAGCAGGGTTTTTCGAAAAAAGGTTTTTTGAGACACCCTATTGTACAGTACAGTTGGGGAAATAAAAAACGACTCAGTTGCGATTTCTGGCGAACCACTTGGGTTAGGAAGACAAATGAGGTGTCATTTTTCATTGTTTAAAGTATTCTTTAACCAAAAAAATTTTCGAGTCCTTAGGGGGTCGTCTTCATATTAAACGAAACACTAACTTTTTTTTTTCAATGGGGGACCCCCAATTATTATGATATTTTCTGAAAGGCCATCCCTCAAAACCCCTAAATACCCAGTTTCATCCAGATTGATTCACAATTAAAAATTTTTTGAAAAAATTAAAAAAAAATTAATTTTTAAAATCGTGAAATATTTTGAAGGTAATCGATTCAGGTAGTAATTTTATGTATAAAGCCAAAATTTCAATCGATTTCACCGAATAGTTTTTGATAAAAACGAACTTTAATCTTAAGGGGCGGTATACCGTTGCCGAATGCATACCGCGAATATTCTTTCTCGTTCGTTTTTATCAAAAACTATTTGGTGAAATCGATTGAAATTTTGGCTTTATACATCAAATTACTACCTGAATCGATTACCATCAAAATATTTCACGATTTTAAAAATAAATTTTTTTTTAATTTTTTCAAAAATTTTTTAATTGTGAATCAATCTGGATGAAACTGGGTATTTAGGGGTTTTGAAGAATGGCCTTTCAGAAAATATCATAATAATTGGGGGTACCCATTGAAAAAAAAAAGTTAGTGTTTCGTTTAATATGAAGACGACCCCCTAAGGACTCGAAAATTTTTTTGGTTAAAGAATACTTTAAACGATGAAAAATGACACCTCATTTGTCTTCCTAACCCAAGTGGTTCGCCAGAAATCGCAACTGAGTCGTTTTTTATTTCCCCAACTGTACATTGTAGTACATTTTTGGGTTGAATTTTCATCTAAGAGAACTTCATTAATTCGTGTGATCTGTTCTTATATTAATATAAACACTTTTCTTTGTAATAATGGGGGATACAAGTGTGAAAGGGGGGTCGGTTTTAAACTGCTTTTGATACTTATAGACCGAAATTCGGACATAGTATTTTAAAGTAGAATTTTGATGAAGTTGTTATAAAACAAATTGTGAATAATAAAGATTTAAATACAAATGGGGGGTATGGGGGCCCTCCCCCAGAAAATTTGACCCTATAAAACTGGGTTTTAACTTAGCTAGAAGGAAATAAAGAAGAAGAGGGAAGCTGCCCCCTGCCTGTGCTTGTGGATAGAATTTGTGAAAATTTTCTAGGGGGGGCAAATGAAGATGCCAGGGGGGGCTCAGCCCCCCCCCCGTAGCTACGGGCCTGCGCCCAATAGACCGAAATCCATCAGACCGACCGCCACCTGACCGAAAGACAACTTGCCCGAACGGGACGTTTGACCGAATGAGATGTTTGACCGACAGGACTTTTGACCGAACGGGATATTTGGTCCCGACAACTCATTTTGGTCACTTATTTTTAATATGGGTATTCTATTTCAGTTTTATGTTGCTTCACCACTGGTCAAGATTGCCGGAACCAAAGAGACGTTATAACAATAAAAGGATTTCAAAATATCATTAGCAACTCAAACATTCATTTTATACCGATTTTTAGCCACTTAGAGCAACTTGACCAGTAGTCAAGCAACATGAAACTGAAATAGAATGCCTATATTAAAAATTAGAAACCAAGGTGAAATGTCGGGACCAAACGTCCCGTTCGGGAAAGTTGTCTGTCGGTCCGGTGGCAGTCGGGAAAGAGGCGCTTCGGTCTGATGGATTTCGGTTTAACGAGACACACCCGACTATAATAGCTTAAAATTACTTTTTTAGTGCCGTGCTAAAAATCAAAACTTTTCTGGGGAAGAACCCCTAGTCCCCCATATTATGTCTGGTTTCAAACTGGTGGTCTTCAAACCAAAGGTGATCTCTGAAAAGGAAATGTTTTCAGGCTGAACTCAGAAATGGATGACTATTTTACAGGGGTAAGTAGATAACATGAAAACCTTACTGTGAAAAAATTAGCTGCGAAATTTCATTAGGAGAGGAGTAAATTAATTTTGAAAATCATCACTTTCAACGCCAGCCAAGTGTTAGTGCAACCTTACTAGGCGAAAAATGCAGTGAAGCAGGCCCGTAGCCAGGAATTTTCCTTTGGTGGGGCGGCCACTTTTTCAGGGGGTTTTCAGGAGGTATATCATAGGGGTAGGTTCAATTGTTTGACTAGGGGTCAAAACCCATAAGACCCTCAGGCCTAGGGAGCTGTTACAAGACATTTGTTTCGGGAGGAGTTGGGTCCTAAATTTTTCTAGTTTTGCCTTTTCTGAGTAATATTGTAAGGCAAATGTAAATTTTTGGTTTCAATACATGTTCTCAAGCAAAATGTCTGTGGGTCCTCCCCCAGAAAAATTTTAGAAATTTAAAGCTTAAAGTACCGTTTTAGCCCATTTTTAGAGCCTTTGAGTTAAACTATAGAAGGAACTGCTCCATGTAAGCTCCAGAATTGAAAAGGAAAATTCAAATATTGAGGTGGATCACTCCTTGATAATCTTTAAATGGACATAAATTTATAAAAGGTGTCAAATTTTTCCCTAACCTCCCTTTTCAATCAGTGCTAGGGTGTATAGAAGTATATTTCGGAAGGGCTCTAAAAATATTAAGTCAGCCCTCCCATGGATATATTTAATATTATAGTTTGCTTTACATTATTGGGTTGAATTTTCGTCCAAGGTAACTTGATTAATTCGTGTGATCTGTCCTTATAGTAATATAAGAGAACAGTGTTTTGTAGTAATGGGGCACACAAGTATCAAAGGGGGGTCTGGGGGAGGACCCCCAGAAAATTTTTGGAAATTTGACCCTATAAATAGGGTTTTAAACTGCCTTTGGTACTTGTAGACCAAAATTTGGACATATATTTTTAAGTAGAATTTTGATGAATCTGTTATTAAAAAAAATTGTGAATCATAAAGGTTTAAACAAAAATGGAGGGCATGGGGGCCCTCCCTCAGAAAATTTTTGAAAATTTAGACAAAAACTGGGTTTTAACTTAGCTAGAAATAAATTACTCTTTTAGAAGGGGGTAGCTGCCTCTCCCTGCCTGGCATAAATGAACAAGCCGCGTTTTCTCTGAGGAAATTTAAATTGACCAATCAAAAAAAGGTTCATCAAAAGAATAGCATGAATAAAAGTTAATTAAAAAATAAAAAAAGCACATGAAATAATGCAAAATTAAGACAACAAATTACAAGCAAGCCAACAGTGACATTTTGGACCTCCAACCCAAGGTCGTAGATGATTAGCGGAGAAATTACTGTGTCCTGGGGACAATGAGGAAGTTGCATGATTTGTTTTTATTTTTTTAATTGATTCCTCTTGCAAAAATAAGCAACTACCCAAAATTTGAGGCCGATCGAGAAATTTTTTGATTGCCAAAAAAATTAAAAAAAATTTTAAAAGCGCGCGAAAACGCCAAGAGTTTGGATGGGACGTCATCTTATACTAAACATTGTTGTAAAGCAATGGAGTTGATGGTATTATTGTTGACGTCATCTTATAGTTTAAACAATAAACGTTTTCAGTCATGTGTTTTTTTCTCGACTTTTAAATTAAAATATTTAATTACCTGTACATTTTTTTGAAAAACTGACTAGATATTTCATTTTACCATACAAAAAACCATACGGAACACTTGTTTGTTTTTGAAAATCTGACACATGCAACTTCCTTATTACAAATTCAAGGAAATGTGCTGAAAACTATCCCAGAATTTTAAACCTGGTGTAAATTAATTTCACTCCAATTTGTTGTTTTGACATTTGATATCAGTAAATTTAATTTTATTTAAAAGTTTTAATCGTTTTGTTCTTTTATTCAGTTTAAAAACAATGATTCCAACTGATTATTCAAAAGATTAATTTTAACTTTTAGGAAATAAACATCAGAAAATAAAAACAAGTTGTTAATTGTTAGGAATTAATAATTCCTTTAAATAAGAACAGTTTAACAAAAAATTAAAATAAAAAAATAACTAATAAATCTCACGGGTTGATACTTCAATATTGGTGCTTATGAACCAAATTGGGGAAAAAATTATTTTTCAGCTTGGCCACCTAGATTCATAAGGCCAGATAAGCTTGAAAGTGTGACATGTGATAGTAGTCCTAAGGTCATTTTTGATTCCTCTTAAAAATTAAATTCTGTAAACTTAAATTTTCAAAGACAATAAAATACCAAGACAAATAATACCATGATCTTTTATAAAATGATATTGAGATAAAAAGTAAATTAGAAGGAGTTAGGGTTTGAGCTAGACAAAAAATTGCTTTAGCAAAAGAATCTAAAATAGAGGGGAAAATATAAAAAAAAATGCCAAAATTATTAATTGGTAAGACATGGCTGATCTTTTAGCTTTATATAAAATTTGATGAATAAAAACTACTCAAACAACTAACTTTATACTAAATATTTTTTTATTAAAAACCTTTAAAAATTCATGTATTTATATTCTTTACATATTTGTCAATATTTTCGCATTCTGATAGTTTTCTTTCGCATTTAGCAAAAAAGACACCATTGTGGAATCCCAGTAATGAAAGCAAAGAATGGGTTTTCAGTACAGGTAGGGAAAACCTTTATGATAAAAATTTATCCTGATCGATATTTTATGACTGGAATATCATGTGAGATCAGAGAGTTTTAATAATTCAAAAGGTGCTATTATGGAGAAGTTTAAGAACCCGTTATAAGCTTATTAGAATCCATTTTTTTAGCAGTAACACAATAAATTGAAACCACAAAAATGAAGATTCATAGTCAATTTAACTACAATAAATAGAAGGATCATGGGTGCCACTCTTCAAAAATTGCAAGACGGAACTTGAAACTACCATTTTCACCCAGTCTAGCAATTGTTTTCAAATTGAAGAAAAACTAAAAAATTATCATATGAACAATTAAATAGTTTCTTAAATTTTAAGCTAAAGCTGTACCTGAGTAAAACCGGCTTATTTGTGAGCAAAATGAGCTATATAAGTACTGAAATTTAGTACAAATAGCTGCCAATTGATCAGCTTACTTTGGGTTTCAATATTCCCCAGACGGAATTCCATTCACAGAACTCTTAAAAAGACGGAATTCTGTCCACAGAACAGAAGAGTGGCACCCATCAGGAGGATTAAATACTTCATCATACCATTTTTGGTACAATTGGCACCTAATTACCATATCTGCAGTGCGCTTCGTCCATAGGGGCTGCGGGGCTGCAGCACCCCCAACCAAAATTGCCCAAAATTCCTATTTTTTCAACTTAAAAATATTTCAATCTTCCCTTTATTTTTCTCTTAATCCCCTTTTTTAAATTTATAATTCTCTGCTGTTAGCGTAATGCTATTAATCATTCCTTCCCCTTACGCACAAAAAATTACTTCGAAATACTCCGCCGCCGTCTCGCCAATAGATTTCTTTCTGGGTCGACAGCCCCGGAAATGTACCAAACGAGGGTATGGAAACTGTTGAGAGTTAGCTATATCTAATCAAATCAAAATATCAAGAATTTAGCACGCGAATCTGTTAGGGAAAAAGGGGCTGCTTCTCAGCAGCCCTCGCCGCCGAGAAAAAGAATTATCGTTTTTCTTTCGCGAGCATTGTAGAGATAAGAAAAAAATATCCGATTTCAAACATTTCAAATAATAAATCACATTGCCCTTCTAGCTTTTTTAACTCACTCTCTTCATTTTTTATTTATATTTTCTTTTCAACGTAAGAAACAATTCTGTTCAACTGATTCGGCCATTCAATAAATAAGGATATTTTTTTTTACTTTTTAGTAGTCAGGGTTTTTTTTATACAAAACAAACTGAATCCGCTCTCTGTAGTTTTTAATATCATTCTCAGCGCGAGGAACATCTTGGTAAGATGGGATTAATGAGTTAATAGGTAAGTGACATGTTTTTGATTGTTAATTAAGTGTATGGTGACCAGATGAACCGCTTTTTTGATTCCCTCTTTTCTGTAAGTTTCATGAAATATGAAAAATGTAAAGAAAAACCTAGATTTTTTCAATTTTGGGGGTAATCTTTCAAAAATTTTTATAGGTAGTCTGAATTATTACACAATTATGAGTTATTTCAAAATTTAAAAACAATTGACTTAATAAGGGTGAATGTTCTTATAATATTGTTCCCATGTGTTTTATTTGATTTTTTCAACATTTTTGTTTAATAGAAATAGTGTAGGATTGCATCCCAAAGAATTGAATTCTGTGGCTGTAAGTGAACTTCAACAGCTTAAACTTTCCTTGCTGTCTTATCATGAGTAAATCCTAGTAAAGTTTTTATCCACGTTTTTTTAGGTTTATTTAGCACTATATCGCTTAAGATACACATTTTCAACTTGGTGCAGCACCCCCTATAATTTTAGCTACGAGCCGCCACTGCATATCTGTACAGACATGATGAAAATCAATTAGGGAATTCATTTCTTTTATTCATCTGAGTAATGTATATATTATTAACAATGAATTCATGGTTTATTTACAATGAATACATTCATAAGTGAACACTTGTTCACATTTCATGAGGAATAAGAACTGTCAAACAAACATTGTTGAAAGACTGGAAACTAATATCCCCATTATCTACAACTGCTAATTGCAGTGTAGCTCCATCATTCCATTTCTTCTGAAGAAAAACTATATCAGCATACTTAGGCAAAAGATCTGTTGACCTATAAAGTTAACAATATAAATTTAAGCAAGATTCACACAAGAACATTTCAAAAGTTAACCAAAAATATTCCTTTGTGATAAAATTTGTTGGAGCTTTTGTTCATTTCCAGAAAATACTTCCCACCTCCTGAAAAGAATCTGTTTTATGAGTTTTGCACTCAAAGTTTGCTCTTTAGGTAATTTACTTGTGAAACCAAGTTAATTTCCTACATGAGAATTTCTCTGTTCCTTATTTTTACAGCTCACAAAAGGCAATTGACCAGTTTTACTAATTGCCTTTACACTATTTTTTTAACACTTTACACCTTACAATGTCTATAATGAAGGTTTTTTTCTCTTTCAGGGTTGCCACTGATTCTAATTTACAGCGCCTAGTCAAGAGCAACATGGTGTTACACAGATCAGTAATTAATAAGTTCCTCTCTGGAAACCGTTCACCAAACACTTTTTTAGAACAGAGAGATAACCTTTACAATTAAAATGTTACATTTGGGAGATTCGAACCCAGTACACATACGTACAAACTAAAACCCATTAGTTTAAAACAAGGATGATAGGATAAATAGGTGAGGCCAATATTGTTTTGAAGTTTACAGAATAAAAAAACCATAACTTAACATTCATGTCAGAGGAAAAACCCAATTTTGCAATAAACATGCCACGTTTTAAAAACTTCATATGTTAGAAAATATTGCTTATCAAATTGATTTGATTTAAAGTTTTTAGGAAACTTATTTCACACCAAGAGCTTTTAAACTTATCTTACCTTACTACAATTATTCTGTGCTTAGGGACACCAGGAGAGGTCTTTCTGTAATTAGTACCAGGAAGGTACACATCAAAGGATATTTCTAAACTGCAGGTATTTGACAAAGATCTGGGGGAAATAATATAAATTACAGTAAAGCACCGTTTATACGTCTTTCAAGGGACCGACGTAAAACGGCGTATAAATGAAAAGACGTATAATTGAAAACAATTTTGATTATTTGAATGAATTGGGACTTAGCGAAAACGACGTATAAATGAGAGACGTATAAACGGTGCTTTACTGTACATTGAATGCAATGTGTAAAATCCCGTTATAACGAACTTCACGGGACCGTAAAATTTTTTGTTGTAACGGAAATTTCGTTGTAACCGTACTAACGCTAATTCAAATAAAAACGGTTGGGGACTTTCTGGACTTTCGTAATAGCGGGATTTTTCGTTGTATCGGTATTCGTTATAACAGGATTTCACTGTATAAAAATTCTAATGTTTTTAGTTAATACAGGCATGTGATTGCTCAAAAAAGAAATTATCTGAAAATTTTTAGAAGTGTCTAGATTAGTTACAGTGGTATAGAAATTTATTTCGGGAGGAGCCCAAATTCCTGAGCCCCTTCCCATACAAAAGGTTCAATTAAGGTTTTTAATTCTTTTAGATCGGATTCTCATCTTACTAAACTTAATCTAAAAAGAATTGTGAATACTCGAGTTACAAATATCAAAGGGGGTCAGGGGGTTCTCCCCCAGAAATATTTTTGAAAATTCAGCTCTCCCCTTTATGGAATTTAAACATTTAAATGATTTGAGGAATTATGCACCTGACCGAAGGATTAAAAAAATGCCTAATACTTACACTTGATTGCTGGAAGTATTACTTCGTAAATTTGCCATTTTAGTTACTTGTAGTTTCTTCAATATTTCAGCTATAAGTATTGGAAAAATATTTTAACATCAACTCAACATTTTATTAAGATCTGTTCAATATAGTAAAAGTTTATCATAGGAGAAAAATTTAGAGTGTCACATTTAACCATGGGCGGATTTAGATGGTGAGCCCTGGGGGTGTGTACTGGAAAACTTGGGGGTGAAGCTGCCCCTGATGACTTTGAAAACATGATTTTCCCCTATAAAAATGACATTTTCTCAAAAAGTTGGGGGTGCGTTGCACCCCCATGCACACCCTTAAATCCGCCCATGCATTTAACCCAACTTTCAGTCCTATAAGCAGGTCAGGATTTCTATTGAATCCTTTGGAGAATTTGAGATATAAGATTGTGAAATGATCAGTGGAGCAGTCAGAAATTTCTTCTAGCGGTCCAATTGCAAAAAAATACCCACCTTAAAGATGCCTAGTATTTTTCCTACCAAATGTAAAATTTTGAGGTGCACTTAATGTAAAAGTTTGGTGTGACAATGTGATCCTGAGGTAAGAAGGAGGAGTCTGGAGGCTTTCATCTATATATGTTATGGGCAATGTGATAAATCGGGCATTATTAATAATGCCTAAAGTGGAAGAGGGCAATGTGATAATTCAATGAAATTTATCACTTTGCCCACCTCCACTCTGGGCATTATTAATAATGCCTAATTAATCACTTTGACCGTAACATATACATTTAAAATCGAAACCCGGAAATTGAGTGTTTCATGGTGTGCGTTTCAGGCATTTGATTAGCGTTGATCGCCCTGAGCAACGCTAGGACTAGCACCTGCGCTAGTATGGAAATAATTAAAAAATTTGCCTGTTAAAAGTAATATTTCAGCTTATTTTGATATATCTTGGGTTACAAATGAAGAGGATCGCTCTTGAGAAGCCACAAAAATTTTAAGAAAACACTTTTGCCCCTTTTATGTAGTGTTATAACTCATTTTGAGACTTTTGGATTGCCCCCAAATAGTATTGTTCCTTGTAACCCGCAAAATTTTCAAGGAAAAAACATTATAAACATTGGCACCAAAATTTCGGGATTGTGAGGGTTTGAAACCCCTAAAACATCTTGGATACGGCTCAAGGCTAAATTAGGCTTGGGGATATGGCATGAAAAATGTTGAGAAATTTTCATTACTTAAGATAGTTAATATTCTAATTAAATATTACCTGGAGGGAATTTAGTACCAGGTTTGACTAGAGGACAAATGCCTTCAGGATCCCACAACACGTCTGTTGGGTTTAAAGGCACTTCTTCAACATCGCTGCCAACATCCAGTTCCATATCTTGCTCCCCGACGGCCTCCCTCACTTCGGTCCACGAGCGCCTGCTGCTGATGTTTCTGTACTGACAAGGAAATGGGTTCGATGTGCGGTTCCGGCGGAGTTGTTCCCTGCGCCGGTTTGACAGAGGAGGCTCACGGTTGAAGTTATGGGCACCCATAGGCGGATTCAAAGGAGGCAGCATCCCTAGTGAATGGCCACCATTTTGAGCTGGCGGAAATGCACCGTAAGGGGGGATGGGAGGCAGCATGTGAGGATTCATGTGGGATCCCAACATAGAAGACAGTACATCTGTGGCAACACTGTAGGCGGTCCTCTGGACTGCAGCCATCAAATCCATGCGTCTCTCCCCATCTAGGTCCCCGTCGAACCCGGGCAGGAGAGGAGGTCTCGAAGGATGCAGAATGTGATTTCCCACCATGCTGACATTCATGTCTTGATTGCTGACGGAAACCACTGAGTTGATGGCAGTTGCATTGGGTGGGGGATACCGAAACTGATTTGGAAAGTTCGGAAGCAAATTGAATGGGCTGGCGCTTGGATTTTGCATTGGCTCATTCAAATTCGAAGACCTCCTGTTCGATGACCTCAATTCTGGATTTTGAGTCTCGATAGGATTTCTATCGCTCCAAGGGGACAAGTTTGGAAAACCTTGAGGAGAATTTCTCCTAGCAAGGTTTGCCCATGGGTGGGTAAAGGGTTGCTTCACACCTTGATCAGATGCACTGTTTCGACTCCAAGAGTTTGAGTCATAGCCTCCAGATGAATCAAATCTGCTACGGTGAAAATTCGATCTAGAGTTTCTGGAGGAAAACGCTTCTGTCCTTTGATTATGTCGCTGAGACATTTGGTATTCTTGCATATCCCTGTAACTGTTCCAAACTCTTTGAGCCTGAGCCTGACAAGGAGCAAACGTTAAAGTATAACATTCTTTTGAGAGAACAACATTAGGTGGCAGATACATGGATGGTGGTCTTGACACTACAACCATATTTTGCCGAGCACAGTTAGGGAATTTAACTTGTAAACTTCTACAATCAGAACCACTAGGTTTTTCTTCCTTCTTGCATTTGATAGTGGAATGAATCACAGAAGATCTAGGGTTTTGTCTGTCATTTGAACGAACACCTTCGCAGACTTTCACTACCTGTATTTCATCGTCACTCCCAGAATATTCAGATTTTGACTCCTCATCAGTCAAGAGATCTATGACTGCCAAGGGTTTTATCTCTTTCTTGGTCACAGCTACCAATTCCACTTCATCATCTTCTAACTTTTCATCACCAACTGACAAGATATCATCGTCATTAGAGGAGCAACTCATTACATCAGAATTACTCTCTTCATAAATACGTCTGGCATCCATTCTCCAGTCCTCATTATTATTTGAATTATAAACATTGTTTCCCGAAGATTCAGAGGAACAAGATATTTCAGTGTCTTCATAATCAAGGTTCAGGATGTCGATTGCATTGTTCGATACCTTGACGGTGGCTTCGAAATTTGAAGGTGCAGGATTTGAATTAGTCTCATCGCATGATTCAGAATCCTCTATTTGCACAGGTATTTCTTTAGAAGAGAAGCCAGTTTTGTTTTCTTTGGCATTGTTTATTTCCTTACTACCTTCTTTAGATACACTTACTGCATCCGTAAAATTTGAAGGAGCTGGATTTGAATCAGAATCACAAGATTCAGAATCTTCTATTTCCACAAAAATTTCTTCAGGAGAAAAAACCTGATTATTATTTACAGTGATGTTAATTTCCTTACTTTTTTCTCCAGATGCACCTACTGAAACCTTGAAATTAGAAGGTGCAGGACTTGAGTTAAAACCACAAGATTCAGAATCTTCTATTTGAACAGATATTTCTTTAGAAGAAACCTCACTCTTATTTATAGAAATATTTATTTCCTTATTACCTTCCTCGGGTATACTTACTGCAGCCTTGAAATTTGAGGGTGCAGGATTTGAATAAGTATCATTGCATGATTCTGAATCCTCTATAAGCACAGATATTTCTTTTGAAGAAAAACCAGTAATATTTTCTTGGGCATTGTTTATTTCCTTACTACCTTCTTTAGATACACTTACTGCATCAGTAAAATTTGAAGGAGCTGGATTTGAATCAGAATCACAAGATTCAGAATCTTCTATTTCCATAAAAATTTCTTTAGGAGATAAAACCTGATTATTATTTACAGTGATGTTAATTTCCTTACTCTTTTCTCCAGATGCACCTACTGAAACCTTGAAATTAGAAGGTGCAGGACTTGAGTTAAAACCACAAGATTCAGATACTTCTTTAGAAAAAACCTCACTCTTATTTAAAGAAATATTTATTTCCTTATTACCTTCCTCGGGTATACTTACTGCAGCCTTGAAATTTGAGGGTGCAGGATTTGAATAAGTATCATTGCATGATTCAGAATCCTCTATAAGCACAGATATTTCTTTTGAAGAAAAAACTTTGTTACATTCTTGGGTATTATTTTTTTCCTCGTTACCTTCCTTATTTACACTAACAGAAGCCTCGAAATTTGAAAGAGCTGGATTTGAATTTATATGACAGCAAGATTCAGAATCTTCTATCAGCACAGATGTTTCTTTAGAAGACAAAATCTCATTTTTATTTACAGTGACATCAATTTCTTTACTACCATCTTCAGATACACTTACTGCAGCCTGGTTTGAAGAACTGCAGCATGGATCTAAGTTAGAATGTTCTGATTGCACAGAAATTTCCTTTTCTGAAATAGTTTTATCACTTAAGGCAATGTGAATATTTTTACTACCTTCATCAGGTAATCTAGGATCATCTCCTTCGATGGTTCTCTTAGCAGAAGGTAACAAAGTGTGCCCACCTGATTCATTTTGATCATTAGAGACAAATTCACGCACATCTTTTAAAGGGGAAGGTGCCAGTTCCTCTTCTACAACTTTAGCATTATCTTCCATACTAGAATAGTTTGAGTTTTCAACTGTAATCACAGTAGGAACTTCAGGATCTGTGATAATACTGCATTTTTCTGATGAAATTGTTTTGTTAGGATGGGTTGTACTTGATTTAGGAACTTCGTTATCAGCTGAAGGGGATGGAGTTCTGGCTATCGTTATACACTCTTGTGAAACAGAGTCAGCAGCAACTGTTCTGATTGCAGATGCAGATTTTGGTACAGAATTTCCTTCCTTTGCTGAATGCACAGTTGTGTCTGGTAGGTTGGAAAAAGCTCCTAAAAAAGATGTTCTCTTTTTTTCTGGCTCTTTGTACATTTCAGTGGAAGATTTACGCTTCCGCTTAGCTTGATGCTTGCGTAAATCCATAGTTTTTGCACTTTGGCTGTAAAAGAATTTCATCGTTTTAAAAAACAATAATTTTTTATGGATTAATAATAAAATTTTATAATTTGTTTAGTTCAGAGCACATTTTTAAATACTACATTGACTTTTCGTTATGAGAAGAAAATTGATCATTGCAACTATAACTAACTCATCCCATAAGTAATTTATTATTTATACTTCGGAGGATCTATTGACAATAGACCAAAATTAATAAAAAAATCTTTGTAATTGATCCTAATGTTGGAAGTTAGGAGTTATTTTGAAAGTGTTTTTAAATTTACCACTTAAAATGTTTATAGCTTGCATACAGAACACTGATCAATGAAAGAGTTACTACTATTCAAGACACCAATAACAGAGCTTTTACAAGGAGGGATTTTTGTACAAATCTGTTATCTGTCTCGTGAAAAATCCCTAAGTGGTTTTATATGCTTAAGATTAGAAATATTGCCAAAATTGTATATAAACCAACCAGTTAAAATATATAGTTGTATTTAGGGTTGGGGAAAAATACATGTTTTTATATAAAAACACGGTTTTGTTTTATTAGGTTTTTTAAAATCCACACTAAAAATAACATCTTGGAACATATTTTAGACAATGCTTAAAAATTAACCCTACAATGCATGATTTTCAATTCACTTGAAAATCATTTATGTGTCTTCTATTATAGTGTAGATTAGTAAAAAAATCTCTCTATTCTAAAAAAAAGTTTTTGTAAATGGTTTCCAGAGAAAGGCTTTTTAATTACTGATCCGTATAACATGTTTTTGGTATCAAACTGTTCGGATTCTTTTGAGGATGTGCAAAGTGCCTTTAGAATTTCTAAAAAAATTCTCAATTCTAAGATATTTCCATTTTTCTGGATTACGGATAAGGTTGCAGTTAACAGCAAGAAACTGTCGTACAATTTATTATACCTTCAATCACAATGACCAACCGACGCTACTCATTAACGATGAAAATAATTCCTTTCACGCTTTGAAAATGCGCTTCAAAATATGTACTTTCTAAATAAAATATTTTTAAAAGACAGATAAGAGTTTTCCAGAAACTCACAGATCTACTATTCAAGTATAGAATTTCACACACCAAAATTAATTGTTTGTAAACATTGAGTGCAATGTAGATTTTGTCTCTTATCATTTTTAATAGCTTAAATAGTATTGTTTAAAAAGTCTGTTTTAAAACTAAAACTTGAATGATAAAACACTAGATATTTTGACGAGTTACTAGGTACTATATTAAATTTAATAGATTCATTGCTGAACGTTTTTGTAAATATTGAATAACAATAGCACGAGCAGACTTGATGGATATTTTCAAGGAAAACGTGTTGATTAAATTATTGATAATTTAACCAATAAATATTCTAACTTTTAAGAGAGTGTGCTTCAAGAAAGTTGGTTGAAGTTTTTTCTACTAATTGTTATAACGAATGTTTTATAAATAAATAATTTTTGTGAGCAGGGTTTTGTGGGGATTGCGAAGCGATCCGAAAGGCCCTGCGTCAGCAGTTAACGGGGGTTGGCGAGCGATAGCGAGCAGGGGGCGGTAGCTCCCTAGTACTAAAAAAAATTGATTTTTTTCTACTTTTAATTGACAGAAAACTTTGTCCTTGTGAAATTAATTGTGAAGTGAAATAAAACCAAATGCTCTAAAAATATAAAAAAACAACTTATCTTTTCAAAACAATTTCTTTTCAAGCTGGAAACTTTTTTTATTTTAATTTATATAGTCCTTTTATTTTGGCATTTTCTGTGTCTTGACTTTCGTCTCACTAGCTACTAACAAATGTCTCAAATTAGTACCCATGCTGCCATTTACTGGCAATCTAAAGTGCTAATACAATGTAATGTTATATTTATTGTACTTATTGAATGGTGTTGTCGATTGGAAATGGAAGTTCGAGTAGAAAATGGGGAAAAATGTTGTGTTGCCAAACGGCAACAGTATGCACTGTAGGGTTAAGTTTTGGGATTGGAAATTGAAAAGTAAAGTTGAAAAAAAAAGAAAGAAAGAAAAAGGGGTTAAATATTTAAAACAGATGATTTAAACATAGTGCTTTAAACTTAACAACCCTTGATGACAACAATACAAGGAGTTACAAGAAAAATAGATTTTAAAAGCTTGTATAAACATTAGAAATACCTTTTTTGATGAGCTACTACAATAAATCCTAACTGAGATAACTGGGAGTACACATGATACTTTTCTGCACTCAAATCTTCCTTTAGCATTATATTGTATGCCTCCTCAGTACTTAATGGCATTTCCCCATTCAAGATTTCTATGCAACCCTACAGAAAAAAACATTCATGTTTTCAATCTATTAAGCTAGTACAGTCGAATCCGCTTAATGTGATCACGGTTAATGTTATCAATCGGATAATGTTATCGAAATCAACAGGTCCCGATCATTTCTATTTAATTTAATGTAAAATACATCGTTTGATGTGATCAACTATGAATCATCACTCCGCTTAATATTATCAAAATTTGTCCATATTCCCTTTAAACGTCCACTTTTGAGTTCGAACTTCATTTTGAATGTCAATTTTTTTACAAGTGAACATCTACCCCATGAGAGCATCTGGCGCTTCTTTTTTCCGAAACTCAGTATGAGTAAGAGATAAAGAAAACATTCTGAATATATTGAAAGAAAAACGGTTATGATGGAGTCCGAATCCATGCTTGTGATTGGTTAAAGAAACCACCAAGATCAACGCTTTGCAGATGTCTGATAAGAGATTTGAATTTTACCTTGTGTTTAATAAATAAGTGGTTTGGAGTGGAATGATTATAATGAAGTGGAAAAAAGAGACCTTTCTATGCAAATAAAAATACAAAGTAAGCGATTATTTTACTTTTATTAACTGAGCTGCCCTTATAATTTTCCCTTAAAATTTTACCTAGTTTAAAAATGGTGTTTTGAATACATTTATTACGATTACATGACTTTTACACTGTTTGCTGCTTTTGATATGTGATCGCTTATTGTTATCGATCGGATAATGTTATCAGTTTAGTCTCGGACAATTGCGATCACATTAAGCGGACTCGACTGTATTTAAAAAAAACACTTTTAAAAATTTACTTACATTTTCTAATAGAAAGATGGATTCTTCTGGAGATAAGGCAATTTTTCCATCATATGCACATCCCATATGTTGAAGAAATTTCCCCTTAAAATACATGAATAAATAAACAAAAATAAAAGAACAACACAAAATCAGGCCAATCAATGAAGTTTTGAAATAAAAACAAACAAGCAAACAAATTATCAATTAAAAGAACAAAAGATATCAAAAAGAAAAAAAATAAAGTCAAATAGGTTCCATTTATATTTTAAAAGGTAATTAGTTTCATTTCATTAAATCTTGCATGCATATCTTCTTAAGTAAGATAATAATTTCATACACTTATTAAATTAACACATTTTTATGATGCATTTAAACTATTAAAGCTTAAAACGAACTATTCTAAAAGCTAAAATGTTATGAAATATTTTTACAAGAGGTATCAGATAATAAAAGTCCCTTTTATCTTTAATTACTTTTTCTATACTAAACATGTGTAGTCAAAATACCCCCCTTATTAGACTGTAAATTTGTAAAATATTTTTATCAAGAAAAAATAGGAGCCTTGTTATTTAGTGCCAAACTATAATACCTACTTTGAGCTTTGATGTAATTGAAACATTAAGTTCTTCATTCCATTCAGCTTGCATGAGATCACATCTTAAAATAAAGAAGTCATAAATTTGAATACATTGTCACCATTAAGTACAAATAATAGGAGATATCTTACTATTTGAATAATTTAATTATTCATGGTTCCCACTCTTTGAAAACATTGAAAATCAAGGACTTTTCAAGGACCTCGACAACATTTTTCAAGGACCTTTTTCGCAGACATTTAAAAATTAGTTGGTTTTCAAAACAAGTCATTTTTCTTGCATACGATCGGAACGAGAGGAGAAGTCGCTCTTCACTGTCTGTTTGTAAAACTGGCCGCAGGTTATGTTCACAATAGTCCGTAAGAAAATTTCTAGAAAAAAAAACAAAGATCTGAAAAAATTAAGTTCGTTTAGTGGCTGAGTGAAAATTCAAGGACCTAAGTCATTTTTTCAGGACCTAGAACGTGTTTCAAGGACTTTCAAGGACCGTGGGAACCCTGTTATTAGAATGAAATGTGTTAATGTTATGAAAAGAACCCTAATATTTATTAGTTTTTTTTTAATTTTCAAAACACTTACATTCACTTAAATCTTTTGATTATGAATAATATAATTATATTCTGTGTTCAAAATTGGCAGTGGTCTGCTGGTCCGAGACCACTGAAAAACTAACTAGGACCACAACGGCCAGAAAATCAATGGTCCCCCGGACCAGTGGCGAAAAAATATCACACTCTCTAGTTATAGACAAGTTTTTTTTTTACTGGGAAACTAGTAGGAAGTTTTATTACAATTATAGTTCAATAACTACATATAATCAAGAAAAGTTCTTAATAAATGAGGTTCTTTCAAACTTATTTGTTTTTTAGTGCCTATTGCTTATTTGGGTTTTTATTATCTTGTCAACTGTGCTGCTGAATTTGAAATGTAAAAAAGTCCATTGATTTTCTACAGCTGGGATGCTGAATTAAGCGGCAGCTGAGCGTTAGACAGGATAACATAAATTTATTATTTATGACAGGACCCTTATTTGACATACTTATTTAATATAAAAATTTAACATTTTATTTACTAAGTAATCATCAAATATATATTAATTTTATAAATTAATTATTGGTATTCACTTAACATGCAATAGCTACTTTAAAAAAATTGAAACTTGTCCTTATTAATTTAGCAGACATAATTTTGGTTGAGGACCAGGTAGTTTTCTTTTCAATTTCTAATGCTGATTATACTGTGTCAATAAGGAAGTTGCATGTGTCAGATTTTCAAAAACAAACAAGTGTTCCGTATGGTTTTTTGTATGGTGAAATGAAATATCTAGTCAGTTTTTCAAAAAAATGTACAGGTAATTAAATATTTTAATTTAAAAGTCGAGAAAAAAACACATGACCGAAAACGTTTATTGTTAAAACTATAAGATGACGTCAACAATAATACCATCAACTCCATTGCTTTACAACAATGTTTAGTATAAGATGACGTCACATCCAAACTCTTGGCGTTTTCGCCCGCTTTTAAAAAGGGGATTTTTGTTAATTTTTTTGGCAATCAAAAAATTTCTCGATCGGCCTCAAATTTTGGGTAGTTGCTTATTTTTGCAAGAGGAATCGATTAAAAAAATAAAAAAAAATCATGCAACTTCCTCATTTAATTGACATATTAATAATATTTAAAGAACTAAAAATCCTTTTTTTACAAGAAACTCCTAAAGATGAGTTTACTGGGCTGTTTTGCCGTGGTTCAGATGTTAAATGACAGAACGCTTTGACTCTAGCTTCGGAAATAATCATTTTCACTGTAGCTAGAGTGAAGCCTTTATCTCAGGGGTCGGCAACTGGCGGACCGCGTGAAGTTATTTTCTGGACCGCCATACCATTTTGAAAATAATTTATTTGTACTTTTACGGAACAAATATTAGCTTCGACATGCTTTTTAAGGGTCTAATTTGAAAAAATTTCCTGGGAGAAGCCCCCAGACCCCCATTTTAATGTTTATACTTTTAATCATATTAAATTTAAAAATTTTATTTAGCAGGTAGCGTAACATCTTTGTAAAAATTTATGTGCAACTGAAGATAACGATTTAAACTAGTAATAGTAGCCTATTTTTTCTCCGGACCCCGATGAAAAATTTTCAAAATTATTTGGACCCCAAGTAAAATTACTTGCCGACCCCTGCTTTATCTGTTAGCTAGCCAGTGGCTGGTTTGTGTGTACAATTTCTTTTCAACATCTTCATCTCAACTCTAGTATCTTTTTGACATCATCCTTTTAAGTTTAAATGATAACCTACTTTCTATTGGAAAAATTTAAAGCTGGGGTCATTTAACATCTCTTAGACCACAGCAGCAAAACATCTAATTACAGACGATGGCCATGAAAAGCCTTCGTTGTTTTATCAAAGTCCTAAACATTTTGTTGATTTATCTGAAAATAAATTGTTAAGATTTCAAACCTAGTAAGAGTAGGTATTTTGCTATTTTGCAAAATGTAGCATCAAATCATATTAGTTAAAAAATAAGGCATAAAATATCTCTAAAAAATTTTGTGTTTCCCAATCCCATGCATAGAGATGTTTACAGGCACCGCAGCCGATTTTTCGTAAAAAAAATAGGAAAAATAGGAGAATTTAAGAAAAAATAGGAGAAAAAAAGGATTATTTTTCTAAAAAAAATAGGAGAAAAAAGGAATATTTTTCTTAAAAAATGGAGAATAAAGGAATATTTTTCTTAAATTAGAGTCAAAATAACACAACAGGGATGTCAACCTATAGCGACGCCCATTTGTATGAGTGCTCCCGCGATGCCGCAAAAAATCGATACTTTTTTGCTCTTTTTTCGATTCTTCGCTTATATTTCAAAAACTATAAATTTCTCGATGATAATTTCAATTACAAAGTTAAAGTAAACCAAATTTCCTACAAAATGCACTAGTCAACTTTGATTTTTTGAAGAGTGATTTTGACGCTAGAGCGCGCTGAAAAACATCGTTTTTTTTGTCCTTTCCGCAAAAAAAGGAAAACGCGCGCTTCTACCTTCTACAAAATTAAAACTATTTAAGTTATTAACAAAAATTTTATACCACATTAAAGAGAATTTAATTTTATATAAATAACGTGTTTTCAATTACCATTTTTTGAGAAGGGGGAGGGAGTGAAGAAAAGATCGATAAAACTGTTGCGGCTCGCAGACCTAACGGACTTCTGCTGTTGTTAATCTGCAATCTGCGCTTATTTCCGGTATATTACCAATAAAATGGGTTGTTTTGGATGAATTGGTGACTACGCATGCTTAAAAAATTAATTGTTAAATTAATTTGTGAAATATTGGGTGTTTTAGGCGAAATTTCAATAATTTTTTTAGATTCCTATATTAAATTACGGGAGAGTTTTAATGAAAGAATTTTTATGTTTTTGCATCGCTTAATCCGAATTTAAATTTTATTTTAATTTGAAAGTAATCTTCACATCGAAAATTGCAAAAAATCTCAAATTTTTTTCCAGTTTTACATCGATTTTCTAAAACAATATTAATTTTACGAAAAATAGCATGAAACCAAATTAAAGTAAGCAGTTTCTCAGGAGCCGCACCCCCTTTGCCTTAAATCCTGTACGCACTGCGGATGGAGCTTGGATATTCCAAGTGGCATTAGAAACAACACAACAACAAAGTAAGCAAAATTTCCTATAAGATTTGGCAATTCCTGACTTTACACAAAAACATGAAAATTGCTTTTCTTCAAAATGCTATAAAATGTACACCGATCCTCGCAAAATAAAAATTAACAAGTGCATCTTATAGTAAATTTTACGTAATTTAATTTGGTTTAATGCTATTTTTCGTAAAATGAATATGATTTTGGAAAATTGATGAAAAACCGAAAAAAAGAGCAAACATTTGAGATTTTTAACAATTTTGATGTGAAGATGACTTTCAAAATTAAAATAAACTTCAAATTCGGATTTAGCGACGCAAAAAACATATAAATTTGTTTATTAAAACACTCCCATAATTTAATATAGGAATTTAAAAAAATTATTTAAATTCCTCCTAAAACACCCAATATTTCATAAATAAATTTAAAAACTTATTTTTTTAAGCATGCGTAATCATCAATTCATCTAAAACAACCAATTTTATCGGTAATATACCGGAAATAAAGCGCAGATTGCAGATTAACAACCGCAAAAGTCCGTTTGGTGTGCGAGCCGCAACAGTTTTATCATCGATCTTTGCTTCACTCCCTCTCCCCTTTTCAAACAATGATGATGGAAAGCACCTTATTTTAGAAAATTAAATGTTCTTTCACGTGGTATAAAATTTTTGTTGATAACTTGAATAATTTTCATTTGGCAGATGGTAGAAGCACGCGTTTTCCATTTTTTGCGGAAACGCCAAAAAATCGATGTTTTTCAGCGCGCTTTAGCAGTAAAACCACTGTTCAGAAAATCAAAGTTGATGAGCGCATTTTGTAGGAAATTTTGTTTACTTTAACTTTGTGATTGAAATTATCTTCGAGAAATTTGTAGTTTTTGAAATATAAGCGAAGAATCGAAAAAAGAGCAAAAAATTATCAATATTTTGCGATTTTCGATATGAAGCCGACCCCCCACGTGGGAGTAAACTTCAGATTCGTAATCAGCACCCTCATAAACAAATAAAACCGTCGAAAAAAAACCTCTAGGAAATTTTTTTAAAAACTACGGTTTTCCTGGGCTAAAAGCAACGGAGGACAGCTTAGCCTCAACGGGAGAGGAAGCTCCGCGGCGGCCACGTCGCATCCCGATGGAAGGAAACGAATCACTCCCTTTCGTATGCCAAAGCGTTGACAACGGACCGATAGTAATGACATCAATCCCTACCCAAAACAAAAACGAAGATAGTCGATCCCAAGGGTTAAAAAATAGGAAAAAAGGAGAAAAACGCTGAAAAAAGGAGGAAAAATAAAATTTACCGTAAAAATAGGAAAAAAGGAGCTAATGTGAAAAAAATAGGAAAAATAGGAAAAACAGGAGCGCTGCGGTGCCTGTGTTTATAATCTGTCATTCTTTCTTTAGAATTTTACAGCTTTTGTAAAGTGTCAAATATAACTTAATATTGACCAAAGATTAGTTTAAAAACTATAATTAAAATAGTTTAATACATACTTTCTAGCAGCTCTATTTTGCTTTAGACTGTCTGTAAAATTTTCTAAAGCACATTCAACAGCTTCGCTTTCCAACCAGTTATTTTGCCTGATATAAAACTTCTCCCCAATGTTAGAGCGAGTCGGTTCCTCATTGGTTTTTCGAATCTGAACCAACTCTGCAGCTCTGTAAAAAAACAATTTAGTGTACAGTAAATGTGCAAATTTAGTATACCGCTTAAGTGTAAATTACAAAACGTGGAATAATAAAATAGGTTCAGGATAATTCTCTAAATAATAAGGAATGACTGAACAAGAGTGAAAAATTCAGAAAATTGACACAAAAATCAGCAAAATCCGGATAATATATGCTACCGGCTACCGCTAAAGGTGAATTCCAGCTAACTAGTCACCCGGGTGGAAAAAAATAAACTTTATCCAAACCCCAAGTGTTATACATCATTGGAAAGCTTAAAGTCTATAGAATTAGAAACAAACATTGGTTTTTATAAATATTAGCTCTATTTTGTAGAGGAAGTCATCAAAATGCATGTTGTGTAAAAGTTTTGTTGCTGCTGAAATTACCGACTTTTTACCTTATTACATCTGTAAATTGTGTCATCAAAGTTGTTCCAGAGAAGTTTATTATTGATGTTAGATCTCTAAATATAAAATAAATGTGTGTTTACAAGTGATTTAATCAAAAACTGCCTATCTGGGGGTCTATTTGTCATACCAGGTTGAGCATGTAACGTCTGTTACAAATTTTACTAAAGTTTGTCTCACATTGTGAAAAATGGTTTTTTAAACTTTTATTCCCACTTTCTACTTTAATTTTAAGGTAACAGAACTAATAAAATCAAAATTTGTGAAAAAAAATTATATTACCTGTAAATACAGGTGTAACAGACGTTACATGCGCCTGTCGTAACAGACGTTACAATGTCAATGTAACGTCTGTTACACATACAGGCACCGCAGCGCTCCTGTTTTTCCTATTTTTCCTATTTTTTTCACATTAGCTCCTTTTTTCCTATTTTTACGGTCCATTTAATTTTTCCTCCTTTTTTCAGCTTTTTTCTCCTTTTTTTCCTATTTTTTTAACCCTTGGGATCGACTTTCTTCGTTTTTTTTTGTTGTGGGTAGGGATTGATGTCAATACTATCGGTCCGTTGTCAACGCTTTGGCATACGAAATGGAGTGATTCGTTTCCTACCAGCGGGACCCGGCGTGGCCGCCGCGGAGCTTCCTCTCCCGTTGAGGCAAAGCTGTCCTCCGTTGTTTTTAGCCCAGGAAAACGGTAGTTTTTCAAAAATTTCTTATAGAATTTTTTTTCGACGGTTTTAAGTTTATTAGGGCGCTGATTACGAATCTGAAGTTTGCTCCCACGTGGGGGGGTTGGCTTCATATCGAAAATCGCAAAAAAATTTGCCCTTTCCGCAAAAAAAAAAAGGAAAACGCGCGCTTCTACCCTCTATAAAAGAAAACTATTTAAGTTATTTACAAAAATATTATACCACGTTAAAGAGAATTTAATTTTATATAAATAACGTGCTTTCCAGTACCATTTTTTGAGAAGGGGAGAGGGAGTGAAGCAAAGATCGATAATAAAACTGTTGCGGCTCGCAGACCAAACGGACTTTTGCGGTTGTTAATCTGCAATCTGCGCTTTATTTCCGGTATATTACCAATAAAATGGGTTGTTTTGGATGAATTGATGACTACGCATACTTAAAAAAATAAATTTTTAAATGTATTTATGAAATATTGGGTATTTTAGGCGAAATTTAAATACATTTTAAAAATTCCTATATTAAATTATGGGAGTGTTTTAATAAACAAATTTTTATGTTTTTTGCATCGCAAAATCCGAATTTCAAGTTTATTTTAATTTTGAAAGTCATCTTCACATCAAAAATTGCAAAAAATCTCAAATTTTTGCTCTTTTTTTCGGCTTTTAATCGATTTTCTAAACAAATATTCATTTTACGATAAATAGCATGAAACCAAATTAAATAACGTAAAATTTCCTATAAGATGCACATGTTCATTTTTATTTGCGAGGAGCGGTGTACATTTTATAGCATTTTGAAGAAAAGCAATTTTTATGTTTTTGTGTAGTCAGGAAACAGCTCTAATTCAGTGCACTCTAGCGTCTATACCTCTCATTATAAAATTAAAATTAAACAGTGCATTTTGTAGGAAATTAAATGTTTTGGTATAAGCTATTTATCGGCAACTAGAATTTATTTAGAGCTGTAGTGGGCAAAATCGTTCATCACTTTTTTTTGTAGAAAAGTGAAAAAAAATATCTTAATTTCAAAACGCTATAAAACATACTCCTTGTAAAATAAAAATGAACCCGTGCATCTTATAGGAAATTTTACCTACTTTAATTTGGTTTCATGCTATTTTTCGTAAAATTAATATTGTTTTAGAAAATCGATGAAAAACCGAAAAAAAAATTGAGATTTTTTGCAATTTTTGATGTGAAGACTACTTTCAAATTAAAATAATTTGAAATTCGGATTTAGCGATGCAAGAAACATAAAAATTCGTTCATTAAAACACTCCCATAATTTAATATAGGAATTTTAAAAAATTATTGAAATTTCGCCTAAAACACCCAATATTTCATAAATTAATTAAAAAATTTATTTTTTTAAGTATGCGTAGTCATCAATTCATCCAAAACCCATTTTATTGGTAATATACCGAAAATAAAATGCAGATTGCAGATTAACAACCGCAAAAGTCCGTTTGGTCTGCGAGCCGCAACAGTTTTATTATCGATCTTTGCTTCACTCCCTCTCCCCTTCTCAAAAAATGGTACTGGAAAGCACGTTATTTATATAAAATTAAATTCTCTTTAACGTGGTATAAAATTTTTGTTAATAACTTAAATAGTTTTCATTTTGTAGAGGGTAGAAGCTCGCGTTTTCCTTTTTTTGCGGAAAGGCCAAAAAATCGATGTTTTTCAGCGCGCTCTAGCGTCAAAACCACTCTTCAGAAAATCAAAGTTGACTAGCGTATTTTGTAGGAAATTTGGTTTACTTTAACTTTGTAATTGAAATTATCTTCGAGAAATATATAGTTTTTGAAATATAAGCGAAGAATCGAAAAAAGAGCAAAATATTATCGATTTTTTGCGGCATCGCGGGAGCACTCAATACGAATGTGCGTCGCCACAGGTTGGCATCCCTGTTGTGGTATTTTAACTCTATTTTAAGAAAAATATTCCTTTTTTCTCCTATTTTTTAGAAAAATATTCCTTTTTTCTCCTATTTTTTTTAGAAAAATAATCCTTTTTTTCTCCTATTTTTTCTTAAACTCTCCTATTTTTCCTATTTTTTTTACGAAAAATCGGCTGCGGTGCCTGCACATATAACTTGGCATAATAAAAGCTTAATAAGGAACCTACTATTAATAAAGTAATTTATTTTAATTAATCAATTATATAACGAATTAAAAGTAATAAATTTTAATTAAAATTAATTATGTCATAAATTTTATATTTTATCTTACTATGTGTCAACCAAGAATTTCCAATCTATATTTGCAAAACAGAGGCATCTAGGGCACCATGTCCATCATGGGGAGGGGGCAATCCCCCTTTTAATGGCAAAAACAATATTTAATTAAATTAAATATTAATAAAACTTTTTCAGCAAATTAGAATTCAAATACTAACTTTCAGAAAAGGCATCCTGAGATCCAAGGTGTATAACGATTTTTTCTCAGCAATTTTATTTTAGCCTTTTTTTCACGAATAAAAATTATAAGTAGGTATTTAGGATGCTAATTAATTAAAAACCGTTAACTTCATTTTAGTAACAATTTTAACTTCATTATAATGGCACTTTCAATTTTAAAATGGTTGTCATAGTGAATTTAAAAACAAAGCACTTAATATTTAATTTTTTATCATTATAACTTAATTTCTAGGTACTTAAAGTTTTAATGTGAAAGTAATGTAATGATCATTACTTTACCCTTATTTCCAAGCAGCATGACTATTATAATATTATCAGTGTTGGCCATCATTAAAATGTACTTATAAATATCAGTCAATATAGCTTAATTTTTGTTTTGGCTGGCCAATGCTGTTTCTCAGACATTTTTATTATAAAAGGCTAAGTAAAATAATATTATTTTGATTATTTTTAAAATTGTTATTTTTTATTTGAAAAGCCACTTATTGCACGACATTTACAGGTATTGGCTAACATAGCATTGGTAATTTAATAAATTATTTTAATTTTTAATAAGTTCGTTCATTCATTCATCAAGTCATTTTGAGGGCTTTTAACCTTATTTTTTTAGTAATTTAAAGTGGTACCCAATGCATAATATTTATCGGTATTTGCGATATTGGCCGATACCGTAGTTTTTAACAGGTTTAATCATTCAAAATAATTTTTGTATTTTTTAACCCTTGTTTTTTACAAAATTTAAAGCTCTTCACTATGTACGATATTTTTTGATATTTGCGATATTGGCCGATATCTCAACATTGTAATTAATAAACTGCATGAAATTTAATTTTAACAGGTTTATTCATTCAAAATAATATTACTTTGTTTGTCTTTAACCTTGTTTTTTTACTAGTTTAAAGCTCTGGACAGTGTATGATATTTATCGGTATTTGCGATATTGGCCGATATTGCAGCGTTGTTTAATTAATAAACTACATCAAATTTAATTTTAACAGGATTATTCATTCAAAATAATGTTATTTTGAATGTTTTTACCGTTGTTTTTTAGTAATTTAAAGTGCTACACAATGTACAAGATTTATCTGTATTTACGATATTGGCCGATATTGTAACAACCCCAATTGATAATCTTTGAGTACATGAGTGGTTCTTAAGAAGTTATGATCCTCCTCTTCAACTTTGACTTAAATATTCAAGGCCTAAATGGTATGCATTTCGTACGACGTAACGTCCGTTACACCATGTAACGTCCGTTACGAAAGTTTAGAATTTTTTAAAAAGTACAAAAAATGACTGAATTTTTTAGTTAATGCTGTGATATACTGCGTACATGTCTAGTAATGTTATTTAAATTTTTTAAAAACTAAAATGCCTTATAGATTCACAGACTTTTTAAACTGATGACACTAAAGTGTAAAAGGGCTTCCATTTGATGTAACATCCGTTACAAAAAACAATAATTTCCCCCCCACTTCACACCCCCGGAAATAAATTTTCAAACATGTATATCTTTTATTCAGAACTAGTTTTACTAGGAAAAAATATATAATCATTATTATGAGACGTTTTTATGCCCTTAAAAATTGTTTAAACATCGAATTTTCGTACGAATGTAACATCCGTTACGTTGGAATTCACCTAAAGTCGAAAATTAGTTATTCCACAGAATACCAAGGTACACTGTAGATTATTTCTGTCGTTAATGTGTGGAGATTAGAGGTTTTAGCATTTTACCTAGGGAATCTGCTCGTTAACGACCTCTTGAAAGTCAAAGTTCAAAATAGTTTATCTCAATTCTTTCTATTAAAAATGTTAAGGTGCTCACTGCGCCATGCACTTGCCCTTGCACAGTCGGTTTTCAATTAGTAGCATAGCTAAGTTTGTTGTCATATTTAGTGTTTTGATTTTAAATCTGGTGCGTGTCACAGGTATTAGTCGTGTGTATTAACCTGAATATTTTATTAACCTGAATATTTACTTTCTGAAACTACCATATAATGATGAAATTCTAAGCTAAGCTTATATAATTTATGCACATTGACATGAAATTCAATTTCAAATGTACCGAAAGCTACCTTATAAGGGTATTCAATACTTGAATAGATTAAAAGAATTATGTTACCTGTCTCATTAAAAATATCTTAACTATTTTTGGTATCGAATAACAGAAATATCACACTAAATATTCCAAATTATGGAAGGGTCTTTTTTTTTCAGAAAAAATATCTTCTGAAGATCCCCTAAACGAACCCAAATTTCTTCTAAACAGACCCCCTAACTACGCTTTCTTTTTCTATATTGCTACTGCTATCAACGTATTCATATTGAAATTCAAATTCATATTTCAGTGATGATTTTAATGGTTTTCCTCTCTGTTCATAAAGTCCTCCAGGAGAAAATACATGCTAAAAATGGTCTATTTTTGAACAACTGGGCATGATTGTCACCTACTTATCAGAGATTTTCCATAAAATATTTTAATTTGAAATTTGGATATTTCCATGGTGAAAGGTTTTGTTACTTTGGTACATTCGTATTAGCCCGTCCATTCGCCAACAGGGGTGATAAGTCGCCAAGTCTGGTAAACCCCGCAACACTACCGTTGATTCTGGTAACCCTGGAAAACGTAGCAAAATTGCGCTAGTTCCGATCACTGGCGCATGCGCGCGCAATTTAAATCGGTAAGCCCATAGGTGAAATAATGTGTGCGCACCAGGCAGGTTGTTTTGAACGTAAATTCAACAGTGTTTACAAGGTAAGAACGAAGACTGCATCTGAAAGGTAGGAGTCTAATTGCTTTCGTGTCGTTCCACAGTGAACTTTGTTGCGCCATTTTGCCGAGCCCCAGAGTCTTTCAATGTTTTGCGTATGCACGCCGGTGGTAGAATCGACAAAGGATCGACCATTTTGCAAGTAAGTTAGTGCTAAAAAAGTTATTTTTATGCTCTTACCGAGTGATATCCGTAGTTTTGGTTCATCCAAGAATACTGATTCCCATTTTTCTGAATCCTTACTGTGTCTGATTACCCCCACAACGAGTTTGGTTATAGATAGGGCTGGGGGTTTGGGGGGGGGGCGGCAGCCCCCCCAACCACATGAAACTTTTATTTTTTATTTTCTGATGTTATAAAGATGTTTCTGATGTTAAAAAATGTGTTTTTCGGCGATTCTGATGAAATCCCGTATTTTGGCGCGTTTTGACGAAAACGATGGACGGGCTAAATACGAAAGTACCCAGTTTGGTTATAGTTAGGGCAGGGGGGGTTTGGGGGGAGCGGCAGCCCCCCCCAACTACATGAAACTTTTATTTTTTATTTTCTGATGTTAAAAAATGTGTTTTTCGGCGATTCTGATGAAATCCCGTATTTTGGCGCGTTTTGGTGAAAACGATGGACGGGCTAATACGAAAGTACCGTTACTTTAAGATAAGCCGGGCACAAACTCCAGGTTTTATGATAATTGGACAAAAATAAAAGAATATCAAAATAAAAAAATCCTCGTAATATCTCATTTAGCAGTGTTGGTTTTAATTTTTGCTATATTTTTATGTGTAATTTTTAAAATGTCACTAATCAAGTCATATATTGAGAATTTCCATCGGCTAATCCTAAAGTACCAAAGGTTCAAAGCGATAACAGGGTTTGCGTTTACTCCCTATAGCGAGTTTTTTACGCAAATTTGCGAGAGCGGGACGCAACTCCGGCAAAATTTTAAATTTTCAAAATCACTTAAATTTTCCCTGATTGTACACTAGGGCAGGGGTTCCCAACCTTTTTGCACCTGCGTACCACTTGACTTTTTGAGAAATTTTGGCGTACCACCAGGCCTAAATATTTTAATAAACGTATAATATTTACTCTTCTAAAAGTGTTCAAAGGCTTTTTGAATCAAATTCCTGAGAAAACTTCATATTTAATGGTTAGATATTTGTTTATTTATTTATAACTTGCTTGTAATAAAGGAGGAAAAGATGAAAATGATATTTTTTTACAGTTTTATTTATTATACCCATAGGTCTAAAAAACCTACAAATAAAAAGTTAGTACAAACCCCCCCTCAGCAAAATATACTTTTGTAGTCTTTAATGCGAAATTTGTTGTTGTTTGCCTGTGATTAAAATATCAACGTTAGGAGTAATGGAACTTATCTTCACTCTTAAGTCCTCTTAAACACTTACTCTACTTTTATGTTTATTTTTTATGTACAAGAGTTCAGAAAATTCACTCTCACACAAGTAACTCGTAACAAATGGCATCAAAAATAGCAGAGCTTGCCGGAAGATCAAAGGGTACTCGGTTTTTACATCCGATCCAGAAGTTAATTTTAAGATTTCTCTTTAAAATATCTTTCATGGAACTATCTTCTGTAAAATCGAAAAAACTTTCTTTTAGTGCTTTGACTCACGCGTACCACCTGAAACGTTCCCGCGTACCACCAGTGGTACGCGTACCACCGGTTGGGAACCCCTGCACTAGGGTGTATCGAAAAAAACGTTTTTTCGATTTTGATGACGTAATAGTGCGGAAAAGTTGTCTAAGGTATCAGAGAGTACCTGTGAATTTTTTCAGAATTTCTTAAGGTGCCACATTGGCCCTGAAGTTCCCCATGTTAATCCAATGGGGCGCGCCGCCAAAAATGCCGAAAATCGGTTTTTCGCCCCTCATTTCTACCCTAATCACACGACGAATGCCTCGTCTCGAGTTATGGACTCTATATGATCTACGCTATCTGACAATACTTGAATAATAGCCTAAATATCTATATTACGTTTATTGTAAGCTCAAATTTCGTCGAAAATCGCGTATTTCCTCGTTCAAATCAGAGCCCACAATCAACATAATATAGAGATTTAAGTTATTATTCAAGTTTTTTCAGGTAGCATACATCATATAGAGTCCATAACTCGAGACGAGACATTCCTCGTGTGATTAGGGTAGAAATGAGGGGTGAAAAACTGGTTTTCGGCCTTTTTGGCGGCGCGCCCCATTGGATTAACATGGGGAACTTCAGGGCCAATGTGGCACCTTAAGAAATTATCCAAAAATTCTGAAAAAATTCACAGGTACTCTCTGACACCTTAGACAACTTTTCCGCACTATTACGTCATCAAAATCGAAAAAAAAGTTTTTTTCGATACACCCTATTGTACACTATTAAATGCTATAATTGGTACTTCTCTAGAAAGCCGGCGCAAATCTCGCCAAGCAGATTTTTTGGCGACAGCTTTATTTCTGCTCAAAAAGAGATCTGCCTACCCCATTGTTACAAAAAAAAACAATGTTAATAACAAGTTGAAAGAAAAACTATATATAAGTCTGTTTAAAAATCATATTAATAATCTTAAAATATATTTCAACGAAATTTAAAATTTTAAAACTGGTAAGTTGTATAGTTCAAAATATTTTTATTTGAGTGTTTAATTTTTAAATAAAAAGTTTCATGGAATGACATTGTTATTATTTTTTACAAGCAAAGGGTTACAAGCGGTGATATTCCGTTTGGAGCTGGTTGCATCAGTAGCAGATCCAGGGGTAGCGATCCAGGATCAGTAGCGGATCCATTTTTTTATTGGGGAAGGGCGTTGGAAAGTTTTACGCACAATAAGGGGGTGATAGCTTTAAAAAGTTTGAGAACCACAGGTTTAGAATTTCTTCTGTCTTAAATTATTATTTAAAATTTAATGCTCACAGTTAAACTAACTCTGAAAATGAAGGCTGCCAAGTACTAAAAGACACTTGTTCATGATATGTTTACTGAAAAGTTATAAGCACTTGAAAGGCTATTTATTTTTAATTATAAGTTGTTTCATGTTAGGAATCTAATAAATTAGTCATTTTTTATCACGACTTAATGCGATTCTTTTAAGTTTTTTAAGGCAAGTTTTTTCTACACGTAGCAAAACACTTTCTCTATCTCTTGCACCATAGGTCTGTTAGTATATGGCCATTACTTTATTGTTTTAAAACAGAAAAAAATATTTTTTCTAAAAAAAATAGTTTAGATTCAAAAATCGACACATAAGTTAAGCTTTTCACGTATATTTCATTAAAATACTGTGTTTTTAAATGTTTTTTTTACCTTATTTTAAGTTATTCAAAATCCTCCAATATGTCCCATGCGAAAATATTAACCAATTTTCTTGTTTCTACCAGTGTCTTTTAAATACTGTGAAAATAATGTTGTATATTTATTATTAGTAAATATCATTTTTCAAAGTAAAATTTAAAACATTTATTGTGAAAAATAAGAATACATAACAGTTTTTGAGAGTATCAGCTTTTCATAGGTCAGGGCCGTATCTGAAAGTTTTTAGGAGTTCAATCCCCAAGTCCGTAATTTTGACACACATCAGATTGTTTTATTTTTTAAGAATTCTACAACTTATAAGGCGCAACCTGAAGAGTCTCAAAATGAGTTAAGACAGCACTTTTTAGAGTCAACTTTCAAAATTTTTCTCGGGAGAAAACCCCCAAACCCCCTCCGAAACTTGACGTCTTTTAACATTGTTTTTCCTTTGAAAAATCGGTACTTACGTATTACCGCAACCAGGTCGGCTCCAACTTGGCGAAATTTGGCCAACTTGGCGCCTTGGCGCGTTTTTGGCGCCAAGTTTTTTTCTGTCGCCAAGAGCGAAACGCGCCAAATTTAAAGCTGCGGAAAGTTAAAAACGTAGACAAAACTAATTAAAACTTAAATAGGGAAGAAATTAAGGTTGTTATAACATAATTTCAAAGTATTATTTACTCAATTGACCGAATTCTACGACTAATTCCAAGCAGCACAAATTTTTAAGATTCGTCGAATTTTAGTCATATAGGGCGAAATTTTGTTTACTTCTAGTTGCAGTTACGTAAACTTTACATATTTGGTATGAGCTATGCTACTAGGTAATACTATAATAAAAGGATATCCAAAATACACTACCGGCATCTTATAGGTTATGAGATAAATTAAGCAATGATACAATTGTATAAAACAGGATAATTTTACAGCACAATATAAATTAAAATGTATTTACCCTTTAAAATATCCTTGTACCTTTACGAACAATTCGCTTACGCCACGCAAACATTACGATACCGACGATACCAAACATGAACGTTATTACATTAATTCACTTCATTTTAAACACTTCATTGTTTTGAATTACCAGACTATATAACGCATGTTAAGTACATTATAAAATAAAATAAATTACTATCCTCATAAAACACTCTTAAAAACGTCAGAAAATAACTTTTCCACTCACCCAGTGTTTACAATCCTTTTAAGAGCCGCCTCGCTATCGCCATGCAACATTGCATGTTTTGGCGTAGAGGGTGGTAAGTTGTTTTTTCAAACGGAACAGCGAATCTGTATAATTCCGATAAGTTTTCAACAAAACTCAAAAAATCGGTCGTCTGGTTAGTCAGTAAAGCCTCTGAGGCCGAAGGGCACATATCTCACGCATGTAATTATTCCAATCTATAACAGTTTTGTCAGCAATTCCTATCTCTTCTGCACAAAATTTAATCGAGGTTAACTCTTTACACCAACAATAAATGAAGCGCACCGTTGTCACAAATGAAATTCGGCTACCTTCAAACCAATTTTCGGTTCTCACACCGAAGTGTTGATTGCACTCTTCAACGTTACATTTCCAAAAGATTTGCTTTCCAAAATAAAGTTTCATTTCATGAGAATTTTTACAAGTACGTTCGTTTGGTATAATCCCATATCCCTGAAAAAAATGAACTGCATCTTTATCAGTAGCAGGCAGATCCCAAATACCCATGACTTTCAATCTAATCAGTAAGCATAATATTTTCTTTACGAAGAGCCACGTGTAACACGTAGGGTTGCCGTTACTTGGAGCGCCAAATTTGGCGATTTATGCGAATTTTGGCCACGTCGGGTTGCCGTAAGTAAAGTCGCCAAATTTGGCGATTTATGCGAATTTTGGCCTGGTTGCGTTAATACGTGAGTACCGAAAAATCTGCCACTTTCTAGAAGCGGTCCTCTTCGGGTGTTTTCCAAAGAATTTCAAATTAATAAAAAAAAATTTAAAAAATTCTGGGGGAAGACCCCCAACCCTCCAAGCAATTTTGACGTCTATTTATAATTTAGATCCTTCAAAATTTTGTGGATTAAAAGGAGCTGTTCTCTTTCGATGTAACCCAAAGGTTCTCAAAATATTGAGTTGAAACACTACTTTTAAAGACAAATTTTCGTAAAATTTCTGGGGTGATCCCGAACCAGTGTTACTTTTAAGTGATTAAAAAAAGTTAACGCATATCTGTACTCGTTTGGAGTACCTTAGAATTAACGTTGAGTCAAAACCCCCCTTGAAGAAAAATTCTCGTCATATGCCGTGTCCCAGGTAGGACTAAAATTTCAGTGGTGCCCCCCCCCCAAAAGAAAATCCTGGATCCGCCCCTGGGTTGCATCATTATTGGCGACTTTATCGCTTGTGCCGGGATTCTGGAGTAGTACCCTATAATCTTTATCACAGAAGAAATACAAAAAAAAGTTATTTTTATACAAATTACAATTTTGTTAAAAATTCAACATCAAATAGTATTAATGTATGATTAACTTTGAAACCCACAGTCCCTTTAAAAAATAATTCTATCGGAATTCAGATTTATTTACTCATCGCCCTTTGGAAGTAAAAAATTTCTACGCGATTCAACCAACAGATAGGTAACTAATTTTGTAAGATGGCAGGAAAATACTTAAAATTTCCCTGATTTTCTTCAAAATTCCCTGATAATTCCTTATCGATGGCCACCCTGTACCAACCTAATAAAGTAAAGGAATTGGAAATGTGTCTCATTCTTTGATAAGTGTAAATTCTTTCTCTCGTAAAGATATAGTGTGTTGTGGCCAAGAAGGTCTGCTTCATGTGATTCGTTCCAGCGACTGTGCCGTTGCCAAAAAGTCTGCTTGGCAAGATTTGCACCGTTGTAATGGAAAAGTACCATTTATTTTTTAGCAAACCAGCAGGTTATATCAGATAGGTCAGGGGTGACAAAAGGATAGCCAAGAGTGGCACCCAGTGGTATAACATAGCACCTAAGTTTTAATTAGTTTTTTAGCTGATTTTTTTAGTATATTTTAATCAGGAAAATATTATACGCTTAAGACTTATAACCCCTCTCTCTCTCCTGTGTTACAAATTGGTTTTAAAAACCCCGCCATCACCTTGAAGTGTGACATCAATTATGGACAGCCCTTAACATTCAAGTTCTTTCTGTTTCCCGGAAAAATTAACGTAGGCGATCAAAAACAGTGGGATGGGGTCAAGTAAATTCTATATGCATTGTGTTACACCAGATGATACCACTAATCACCTTAAAATACCGCTGAAAAAACATCAAAGAACACGAAAATTAAGAAGTTGAGTAAAAAAACCTTCAATAATAAATTCAAAACGTAATTCATTTCCAAAAACTATTAACATGCACATAAACTTACGACAGAAATCCTGAGTTGGGATCATCTACTTTCATTAAATTGTCAGAGGTTTCCATTTTGAAAATAAAATAGAATCAGCTACAAGAGTTTAACAATCAAAGAATCGAGAAACTTTAGCCTGGGAAAGCATTCCACCGTCCAAAAACCTTCAAGTAAATCGCGAAAAGAGGAATTGTTTACTATTTTGAAAAAGAATTACATTTCCCTAACAATCACGATGGCGCTTACCCTAAAAAACTCAAAAAACTAAACTAAAAACATAATGTATTGCCACTGAACAAAGACTAAATATTACACTGCCAGTCACCCTTCCAGTAAAAGTTGTATCCAGTCATAATAAAGAATCTTCAGATAAGAAGCTCTTTTTTAAAATTGAGTTTAAATGGACGTAGCCAGGGGAACTAAAACTGTGGGAGGGGCAGCTGCACCCCCTAAATAACTAGTAATTTACATTTACTTTGGTTTTAGTTAAGTTAAAGCCCACTTTTTTAGAGTCAAATTTTCAAAAATTTTCCGAGGGAGGGCCCCCAAGCCCCCCCTTTCGTATTTAACCCATTAATGCCTGACGTCCCTTTTTAGGGAGGCACTGTATATTTGAACGGCCTTTTTTCAACTAAACTCTACTCTAATATCCACGGCCCGGCGTTCCATTGGTTCCATCACTAAGCGCCGAGACTGCTACGTAACCACGAGACCTACAGCGCATGCGCCACGGGCCGTCCAAATATACACTTCGTTTTAGGGACGTTTTTTAAAAATCCTCAACAATCCTTACAGGCTCAAAGCCCAACAAGGCTGGTCCAAACTTTTACCTTGAAAACAAAAACCCTCACTGTTTCCAAGCTACCCACAAAACTTTAACATTAATTTCATTAAAGATAAAAAAAACCTCTCCAAACAATAGTGGCTACGGCCCTCTCTCACAGGGCTTCAAAATTGTTCTCCACAAAAGTCGCACCTGCTTGGCCACCCCCCCCCAAGTGGAACCCTGGCTACACCCATGGGGAGAGGACCTAAAATTATTTCTCCACCCTATCATAAGTGGATCTCCCCCCAGAAAAGTAGTTTCTTATCAGTGAGGTCACGGATTGACATAAGACACCACATTTTCTAGCTATCTAATTGGTGAAAGACGGAGCAAGCGAGTCATCTGACTCGCCAAGTAGATAGAAATGCGCCCTCTAAAAAAGTCCCTAGTACAAAGGGGGTCATCCCTCAAAAAATTTGAAACTAAAAAGCAGGTTGTGGTACACTAGTCCAAATTCTCGGAGGGAGACAGACCCATTTATATATACACCTACCCTGAGGTCCTTCTTTAACTGTTTTATGTTGTTATACGTATAACTTTCTATAAGTGTTTCTAATCCATTCCCATCTTACCTCCAACTAAATGATTTGGGAAAATATTGATGTTTCAAAAAGGATACTGTAATCACTATGGATCTCCTGACAGGAAAATTAAAATAACATTTAGAATCTCATGGACATCTCCACATTATTATAAGGTTTCTTTCGTTCAAAATAAACTAGGAGCTAATCTAACAAAAAATTACAACCTTCGAGAAATTGTTCAAAAATACAAATTTTTACTTAAACAAAAATTAATTACATCAGAATTTAATTTTATAATTAAAATGAAATTTAAAATTACATATAATTATTACTACAGTTGAATAAAGAGAATGAAAATATAACTTAAAGTACATTTTTTATTTTATTCTAAGAAACATGATACACAGACTTTTCTTGGGAAGAATGATTGAAGTGCACAGAATTCTTGCATAAATTATTGACTTCTTTCTAAACATTTATTTATATTCTTCCTGGAAATGTTCCAGATTCTCTCTGGTCGTCCCACTTTTCAATCTATAAGAACAGAAAAAGGCAATGATAACATAATTCAAAAGTGAACAGCAATAAGGCATTATTTAGCAATTTTAGCACAAGGTGAGAAAAATTTATAAATTACAAGAGAGATTACAGATAGAGAATTATTAACACTTGAACTGTGTGAAGGGAGTTTTTAAAATCTTAAAGAATAAAAATAACACTACAATACATATAAAATGTTTGGGTTTCATAGGGGCCTGAGGTTGGTGTATTAGGGTAAGATTCGGGTTTAAGGCTGGCCGCTAGTTGAAGCGCAGGCTAGGTGCGCGAGGCAGAGCGACTCACGATCACGTGATCATTTCCTAAGCACTTCACCCTGCCTCACGGAGTTATCTACGCTAGTTGGTTCGCAGGCATTCCTTGGCGGCCGTAACTCAGGAGCTCTCGTCTGCCATATTGATCCGAAATTTAAATCTATGCGGATTGATTTTTTTCATTTCTTGGGGTCCGTTAAATAATTCCACAAACACTAGAAAATCTATTTATTATCAAAAACGTTTTATATCTTATAAAAATGTATTGTGAAAGTAATAGAAATCTAGTACCATTAGAATATATATAATTTTTTTCAAGTGTGCGCTCACATGGCGCCATCTTTCACCCTTTCTAATAAATAATTATAAGTACACCAGTAATACAAAATGCCGCTAATACTAGATGTCTATTTCTAATAAGCGCTCTCAAGATATGGCATTTTTGGTTCAAATAATGATCAATATATGAAAAATAAGTTGTGAATCCCCCAAACATTTTGCTTTAACTACAGCACTAAGAAAAATCACGCCGCTCACTCCAGTCACGTCTAGAAAAACTGCTTTCCAAAAACTGCGCATTGTGACTCACGTCTCCTGCTTGAACCACGCAACTCTCGCTGCGCCGTAACGCGCGCTGTCGCATTCAGATTCACAGCTAGCAGAATTTCGCCGTGAGTCGCTCTGCCTCGCTCACCCTGCCTGCACCTCAACTAGCGGCCGGCCTAATGGTGGTGCAAGGTCTACAATATGGACAATAAATGACAGGACATTGTTTAAGAGTGTATTTGGTAATTACTTGTACGTAATCAGTAGTTATAATTGAGCTTTAAAAGTCAAGTTTTCAAATTTTCTATGCTTTTACCATTACTGTAGCAGGATTTTTTTTTGGGGGGGGGGGTGGACACCCTGCCTTTCTTTTTCTGCTGGAAACAATATTTTGTTGGGATAGAAAGTTAACCTAATCTCAACACTGGCTTCAAGCTAATAAAATGAAATTGTGTTCTAAATCAGGGAGATTCAGTCCCCTTTTAATGTTAGGTGCCATTGGTGAATAGGCACAATCCTTTATTATTAACTCCTTAACTCTAGAGAAAATGGTCATAAAAGAGCCTTTTTTAATTGAGAAAATTTCATAAAAATAAGTATACAACTATTCCAGGTAAAAGAAATCGATTTTTTAATCTTTTAGGAACATTATACTATTGAATTCCTGCAGCTTGCCTCACACATGAGCGAGAAATAGAAAGCAAACACTCTGCATGTGTAAGAGCCATGCCAGACCTCGTACATGCCCCTGATAAAATTTCAAGACAATTTTTCAATAAATTTTAGGACAAAATTGCAGTAGTGATATAAAGATTATTTCAATAAGTCCACAAGGTGTCTTTTACATTGAGAAGCTAAATGCGAATTCAGCTTATTTTGGAGAATCGGGGGAATAACATTTTTTTCGGAACATTTCAGGACATTTTTTTTTAAATTTCTGGATTTTTAGGAGATGTACGGGTCTGCTATGCTGAGGAGAAAGGTTAGAGTAACATATTCAGTAAATTTTCGGTCTCCCTCAAAAGTTAAAAACAATATTCCTAATGAGTCTAGTTAAAAATCCTTGTGAAGAAGGTAATGAAGAATTCAATTTCCGATCAACGGTTTTTATTCCACAAAATTTTAATTTTAAATTTTTAATTGATGACGATTTTATTGTGGAATAAAAACCGTTGATCGGAAATTGAATTCTTCAATATTCCTAATGCTTGCGGGGGACGTCTCCCCCTTGATCAATGCCTGTGTTTAGAACCATTATGTGTGCACGTGCACAAGATACATTTAAAAAAATTCATTCATAAATATAATTTTAACCTTAAGCGATGCTTAAATCCAAACCTGGCATACATCACTATATGAGATTAGAAAAGTTTAAAATATGGTTTTGGAGGAAGAAAAATGGCAGCACTAAATGATCTTATTAGGAAATTTTCATGATTTTAACATATGTTTATGAATTTCCCTGATTTTTAGGTTCTGCAGTCACCCCTGTATGAAAACTTAAAGAATTTAACACCTTAAATCATTTAGTTGTATATATAATAAATTAAACTTAGTTTGAAATTTTGACATGATAAGTAATATTTATTTAAGAAAAAGATAATTTTAATATTACCCAGCCTTCAGGACAAATTGATCTGTAAACTCTTTTGAAATATTCACAAGGGGTATAATCTTCCCCCTTAACTTTTTGACAACGATGATAATCCAAGTAGTTTTGGTAGCAATTCCTAAAAAAAAAGGAAATTGAAATGATAATGCATACTATCACCTTTATTAATCACATATATTCCAACACACATTTATTTATCACAGGGTATAGATCAAGAATAATGCAATCTTTAAATGAATATATTTTTGAAGTGGAGTAAAACCTCTCAAGAGAAACCTCATTTTCTTTAAAAATAATCAGTTTTTAAGGGGGGTGGTCAATCAGAAGGATATGGGGCATTTCACGGCATTTGTAGAGTCCGTAACTTCTAGTACCTATGCTACATAAATTTGAAAGTTTTAAATAAATTTTTTTACGCTAATGTTATACATATAAACAGTGTTATGTTTAGTATCATTTGGAAACGAACGAACGAAAATTTATTTATGAAAATTTATCAAATGAAAATTTGGAAAAACATTTCGAATTCATACAACTTCAAAAGAAAAAAATTAAATGTTAGGACTAGTGATGGGCAGGTATCGATACCAAATACTTAAGTACTCGATACCTGAAAGTATCGAGTGTATTCGATACCCAAAAAAGTATCGATACTTTATTGTCATATTTCGTTTTAAATTTTTCAATGAAATAATCTTTAAAATACTTACTGTAGATCAAACACAAAGGTAAAATACAAACTGGTCTCAAATACAAACTGGTGAGTATGTATTTCGATGATGTTGAAATTAGATAACCAATTTTATTTGTAAAGCAAAAAGGAGTAAAAAACTATATTTTAGGCAGGAGCTGTTCATGAAGTTCCATATAAGTTAATAGAATTTGCGTAGAAGGAAGTTTTCTAGAAATATCTCATTTAAAAAAAAAGTAGAGATAAGAGGATATCTGGAGGGTGCAAAACAAATGTGACATAATTTTCCCATAACTATTGGATAGATCAGTATTGCAATCAGTATAAAAAATTCAGACAGGGTTTAAGTTTTTAAAACTCATCTCTTGACCCAAATTTTAAAATTTCATTCATATTTTTATTTATGAATTTTTTTAGGATTTTATGCATTCCCCAAAAAAGTCTTTTAATATGTTATTGCTTTAATAAAATATTATCAGCAAAGTAAAAAGTATTTAATATTAAATTAAGTACTCAAAAGTTTTTAAGCATAGTAATCTTTCTGGCAAAAAGGATTATTTTAAATGTTTAATTCAAAAATTATATTTACTAATTACAATTTTAATGCAAAACGATCGAGTAGGTAATAAGCATGTTTTATTTATTTAGTATTCCCGCTATCTGGCTTTAACTGCGTAGAATTCTAATCAACTAAATTTAATTTTGTTTTGATTCTTTAAGCTTTGAAAATAAGCTATTCAGTAACACGGAAAAAATTAGTTTATTTTACTTTTGAAGAAATTAATGCTTCATAACACGAATTTCTTCGAAAAATATTGCTAAATCAATAATACTCACCAGTAAAAGATATTGAAAATTAAATTGATATTATTGTAGTCTAAATCGATAGTAATAATTCATATGAACTTCCCGTATGAGTAGATAAACCAAGCTTTAGTGTCCTAAATTTTAATCGAAGGAATGAATTAAAATAATTTATTTATAAATTATTTAATTAAATAGTGGTGACTTCACTGATTCTGCACAATATATTATTCTTTTTTGATGGATCGGGTTCATTTTTAAAAATTTCAGATCGAGTATGGATAAACCTTAGAAAAAAATGGTCCATTCAGGTACATTTCCCAACTTTGGAAAAAAGTACTCGATACCTAAAAGTACTCGATACCTATAAGCATTCGATACCAAAGTATTCGCGATACCTAAAATTATCGATTTTGCCCATCACTAGTTAGGACTCTACAAATACCGTGGAATGCCGCATATAGCTTTGCAACATAACCAAATTTCTTTCACTTTAAATAAAGCCACTGGGATACAGACCAACAGTCCTGTTGTTCTGGATGGAGCAATCAACCCACATCGGTACAGCTTTAGAATAGGTCCACTTTTTTTGCTGCCGCCAAGTTGGCGGTATTTCATTGCCGATCGGTTGCGCCTGCTGGGTCATCGGTTGCTTACGTCAGCTCATCGGTTGTTGATCGGTTGCTCATGTCAAGTAGATAGCTCAATCCGGCAGCCATGTTTATGCAAATTTATTATTAGTTGGAAAATAATATACGCTAGTTACAGAGATCGAAACGGTAGAATAAATAAAAATTAAATGAATTCTCATTTTTATTTTATAATTTCGAGGTGAAATAATTCATTACTCTTTTTGGTTGTTCCATCAGCTTTGAGTTTAATCTGCGGTCTTGTCATTCATTTGCCATTTGCGGCGGCCATGCATGACAGTATACGATGAATCCGCAGCGTGTTAGATTTGATTAATTCAATTCTAATTTCTATTAAATAAGGTAAGATTGTTCATTCTAGCTATTAGTGCTGGTAATTTAGAGTAAATGTCTATTTTGGTAGTTATTAAACTCCATGTTATCGGTTGTTGACTGCTTTGCTAAAATCATTCTTGTATTTATTGTTTCTGTTATTTATTTGGGCTTTGAGCCAGTGTAAACAAGATGGCGGCTGGTTTGCAAGGTTGCCGGATTTCTGGAAGTTCGGGTTGCAATGTTTCTAGTGACTGTTTCCAGCCGGCGCCAAGTTGGCGCCGGCTGGAAACAGTCACCAAAAGTGGACCTTTTCTAAAACTGTTCCTCCACATCTATGTGGAAAGGAAAAATGGAGGGTGCAGGGCACAATAAAATCTTCTGCAGTAGCCTTACAATAGTCATAAAACTTGCACCAACCCACCCAAACATTTCAGTGCTATCTAATGGTAGGCCTTTTAATGGTAGAACTTTAAGTTTTGAAAAAGTATTTGATCATGACACGAATTTGACAAGAAAATCGCGTCGTTCCTCTTTTCCAGGTTCCATAACTTTTTCCAGGTCCACCCAGAAGATTAGTCACATAAGATTTCTAGTATAGTTAAACATCTTAAGTTAAAACATTATTGATTAAGAGAAGGGAACTATTATGTTTCTACTTTAATTATAATACCGATAGGTATAGTTTGAATTAGATTTTTAGAAATGATAAGAACTCACTTTGTTTGATTGGTGTTAGGAAAACGAGGATCATAAGGGGCAGTCCACCATCGCTTTTCCGCAGACATCACGGATGCAGACATAACCTAAAAGATTGAAAAAATGTTATAAATTAGCAAAACCACCAAAGAAAAAGTTAAAACAAAAACAGATACAATAAACTGTGTAATTAAACAGTTATACAGTCGCATTACATGAAGGTTATGATACAAAAATCAATGATTATCACTAAACGAAGAATTAGTTTCAACATACATACATAGAATACAATATAGGAACGTAGTGCAATTTTGTCTATGCACGAAAATTCAGAAATTATAATAGAGAAAGCCCAATGCGAAATTAATTTTACCTTGCTCTTTTGTAAATACAAGAATTGTAGATGCAAAAAATGAAGGGCAAACAACTGTAGCCACTCCACTTATGTTTTTTCTGTAGATTAAGAAAACATATTTTTTTTTATAAAATTGTGAAATTTTGTATTTTTTAAGCTTCATCTCTTTTTTTGAAAAAACAACTAAAAATTAGCAAGAAATTTATTCAAATAACGAAAAATAAAAAGTTTTAGTTTCGATGAAAAAGAAAATCGATGAAATGTCGATGAAAAAAAAACGATGTAGATGTACAGCTAGGCGGGGCTTACGACTGCTCGCTGGGGCTCTCCTCCAATCCGACCGCATTACCTTCCCAACCCCTTGTTTACCAACAGGACTATTTTGGATTCGCCTGTCTGTGCTGTGTCGTGAATTCAAGAACTGAGAGTGGTTTCGAAGCCTGTTCTAATTGAGGATTTACTTTCCCTTTACAGTATAAGGGACAACTTTTCGATAGTTTGTGAAGGTGTTAACGTTGTGGACTGACAGAATTGGGTTGACATAGGTCGAAGGAAGTTTCCTATTAAACCAATAGAATCTTCCAGAAACTGTCGGCCTCATTATACTGATATTCTATACTTAAATCTCACCGTCTGGCAATCGGATTCACTTATCTGATTGCCCATCATTTTTTCTGCTATTAATAAATCTGCTTCTGGTTCTTAAATCTATCTGATTACCTGTCTGATTAATTGAATTTTGATTGCCCCTGAAAATCGCCTTATAATCAAGCTTGCTTAAGAGTTTTTGCTGCGCGGGATTAGTGAAGAGATCTTCCCGATGTTTCCAATTGTAACAGCATTCTACGAAAACATTGGAGAATTACTCATAAATCTGTTGTTTGTGAAGGTAGGTTCGCAAAAATTAAAACTTAAATATATTTTAATCACCCAACTATGTGAACGTAGTTACGTACGGTGTTTAAACTGGGTACTACGCGTTTAGAAATGTATTGATTGTATTTCTAACTTTTTCAGCATTTTCTTCAAAAATATTCCTATTCCTACTAATGTAAATTAGATTACTTAAAAAATGATGCTTAGGAAAATTTCTTGAAACCTCGATATAAAGTTTTCGTACTTTTGTTTTGTAAAATTAAGACAGAATATTAGCTCAATACTACTAAAACGAAACTTTTATTTCCAAAATTTTAAGAATTTTAACTGCTTAGTTTTTGTTAGGTTTTTACTTACCAACCCTTGATGAAATTTATTACTTATATACCATGTTTCATAAATATTTGACCTTGTAGTACTTTCCATTTCTAATAAAATTATCTTATTTTTACGAGATCTTAAATTCTTTTATTTTATAGTTTTCCATTTCAAAATAAACTATATCAAGGTGCTTAAAAATACCTTTTGAGTTTTTGAGGAAGGCATAAAATTTATGTTTGTACAGCTGTAGCTAAAGCCAAAATTTGGTTGATTCATCTGCAAACCATGTGCTTTTCAGATTTCAGGCATAATACTCTTCCGATTTTTGTCAAATTTTAGGACTTTTTCTAAGAATTTTCAGATTTTTTCGTCAAACCTCCCACTGCAAAAAAATCAGTTAAAGTGTTAAAATAAGCTAAAACCAAGGTTCAACTTTTTCTAGGTCTGCAAGAAGGAGATATTAATTCACTAAAATTTCATGCTTAAGATAAATTATCATAAAAGGGCTTAACTTTATTTCAGAAAAAAGCCCATCCCTGGGTGGCACTCAATTGTGAACAATATTCAAACATGAGTTAAAATTTCTTTTTTTAAGGGGACACAGTACCCAAAAAATCATCAAAATATCAAAAAACATTTTATAGGCTTAATCCATACCATTAATCTTTCTGAATGTGTCTTCAAAATTTCAGAGCTCTATCTTAATAATTTATGAAGTTATTCACATTTTTCAGATGTGATGATGAGGGTTTTCTATGAAGAAACGAAATTTTAAGTTGAATTTTCTCCACGTTGTATTTTCGTGTATTTACAATATTTTGAAACCCTAAGGGTTTTTATGTGATATATAAGTCTGAAAATTGGTATGTATATTCTGACATATATGTATTATAGAACTGTGCATGGGTTTAGCTCTAACAAAGTTAGATTTTTAAAAAAAAATATTAAAGTCAAAAATGATGAATTTTTCAAGTTTTTTTGGGGTGTCTACAGGAAAAACTTTCTAGAAAATGAAGTAACAATGAAAAAAAGAAACCCATGCACAGTTTTGTGTAGTATGATATAACGAATTCAGAAATGAAAAAAATATTCAAAAATATCCATAATTAAAAAAGCCTTAGGGATTTAAAAAATTGTCAAAATTTTAAAAAAATTTAAATTTTAAAAATTCTGATTTTTAAAATCCAACTTTTTTTTAGGGGAAAGGGTATTTTATATTAGCCCACTAAATATGCAATTAAAATCAAAATTATAATATTAAAAACAAAAAATTTTTTTGTCAGGGTACTGTGTCGCCTTAAGGGTCGAATTTAAAAAAAAAAATTTCTGGGGATCCCCCAGACAGTGGCGGATCCAGGATTTGGTTTTGGGGGGCTAAGAATTTTCATAATCCAAATGAATCTTGTACCTACAGTAAAATCAGGCATGTGATTTTTCTGCTAATTAGCGGAAATCCGCTAATTTTAGAGGTGTTGAGAATCGGAATTCCGCTTAATTGTGCGGAATTAATAATTTAAAGCGGGAAAAAATCTGATTATTTTGTTTCCTGAGCGGACATAAAGTGTACAAAAACGATTTAAACCCTGTTTTTAGGGTCAAATTTCTGAGATAGAGTTTAGTAAATTGAGAATCCTATCTAAGAAGTATTAAAAAGCTGAATTGAACCTATTGTATGTTGTATGGGATAGGGATTTGAATTTAGGCCCCTCCCGAAATAAATTTCTATACCACTGTAACTAATCTCAACGCTTCTAAAAAATTTCAGATAATTCCTTTCTTGACCAATCACAGGCCTGTAAAATGGAAAAGGTAGTGAATTACCCTACTAAAACCACTAAAACAGGGGGTCTGGGGGTCCTCCCTCAGAAAGTTTTTGGAATTTTAAGTCAAAAACCCCACTTTTTCAATTTGAATTGGTACGCCTCATCCAAATTTCGGATATAGATTTTTTGCGTTTTGACAAACTTAGTATAATATTAGACGTGTTTTTTTGGGGGGGCTTCAGCCCGAAAGCCCCCCCGTAGATCCGCCACTGCCCCCAGAGCCCCATTAGTGCTTGCTTGTTACTCATCGTTTTATCAAGAAAACAAAATGTTCAATGAAATTCAAATCTTGCCTAGAAATATTTTAAAAACTACATAAAGCCTATGCATGGGTGGAGATACTTAAGAATATTTTTGCCCCCTCTCAAAGTGAGTGCATGTGACTGGGGGGCCCACTTCTCAACTTTGTCCCAGGGGCCCGGCTTAGCTATTGGCAGCCCTGCCTAAAGTTGAGGTTAAATAATAAATTGTATTGCATTTTTCAATTATTAAAGATGTAAAGAATAGTTTTTCAATCATTTATTAATAAAGTTTTCTTTCATATTTACGTTATAAATTATTATGCATTAAATATTTTATATTCTCTTTTCAGCGCTACTTGCTTGTGGGCTATAGGATTCAGAGACTGCTATCCTCCAAAGTATCTGTGTGAAATCTTACTCGAGGTACTAGAGCATTTTTAATACAAAACAAATTAGTCATTCTGTAGGTTGGAAAACATGGGCAGATTTAGGAAAATAGGACTATAGAGGGGTAAGCTAGTGATTTTGGGAGACATGTGGTCTTAGATTCCATTGAAAATATTCTTTGAACAGTTTTGATGATCTTTTCCAGCTTTGGATGAGTGGATGTTAGAATACATTACATTCTCTCCCTCTTATTCATTTGATCTACTTTAGGTTCAATTCCGTTAGAGTTCCTGCTAAATATCGCCAATCTCTTTTGGACACCAAAAAGTATAAATACTATTGCTAAATAATTTCAAACTCATAGATTAAAATGTTTAATTAGATCTATATAACTGTTCAGTTTACCATTAAAAATTTTAAAAACATTGTTTATATTTGAATATTAAGCATTCAAAAGAGATTGGTGATATTTAGCAGGAACTCTAACGGAATTAAACCCTACATTATAAAAACAATCAAATTGACCTATTGCTTTTTTACCCCTTAAAGCTAACATCCTAAATTTTGCAGATAAATGTTATTGTAATAATCTCTCTTAATGTGGGTAAATATAATGTTTAAAGAAATCTTGGATACAAATCAGAGTTTTTTTTATTCCTATTGAGAACTTTTTAATTACAATTTTTTCCCATTCTAAAAATACTGTGTTGCTGTCAAAAAACAGAATTCAAGTTTGGAGCCAAGCCATTTTCCTTTGCTCTGATTCCAATTTTGCGACAACAACCGTTTAGATTTGTACTGTTAAGAATCATGCCCCTATCTTATTTTAACAAACTTAAACTGCTGTAGTTAAAAGCTTATAATTAAAACTTATAAAAACCTATAAATTATAAAAGAAATTTATCAATAATTTTCACTTTTCTTATTTAATAGACCGGCATGGATTAATGAATTTTGTTTACTTGGAGATTCCTTCCTTCACTCAATTCAATGAAAAGCACCCATTATTTTTTTCCTTTCAGATATTTCTTTTTGCAAGGATTTTTGATTGAATAAGCTAAGATGGATTCCGGGGATGAAGATCAATTTGACTTGGAACTGCAAGCTTTACATTTGGTGGAAAATAACAACGATCAATCCAATAAAACTAACAATGGCACATCTCCAACTGATGCTTTTAAATGTGAGTTGTATTTTTGTGTTTACTTAATTTTATGTATCAAAATACCTAGTGTAAAATATAAGTGAAAATTTTGGTACTTTTGAATTAACCGGGTGCATGCAAACAGTTTATGCTATATTGTCATTAATAATAAAATATGTTAATTAAAATCATTAATATCATAAATAGCAGTGTTTCTTTTAATTTTGTTTTATTTTTATGTGCAATTTGTAAAACATCGCTGGCAGGATTCGAATATGTAAACAATTTAACACTATGTCTGATTTTTTTTACTTATCTAGGAAATTTTTTTGCTTCTGAAAAGTTTTAAAATGAAATAACATTTGTTGTACGCAACTAAAAATGAGCATTCTTAAATAAATTAAAAAATCCTCATATGTCTAACTAAGATACTGTCTTTGTATTGTGAAATTAACCAAGTTGTTCTAAAAGACTTGAGAAGAGAGAGAAGAATGTGTTTGTTTTGAGCACTTCTCTTCTAATGAGAGCATTGGAAATTTGGTATCTTGCCAACCTGAGCTATTTCTTTCAGAGAGAAAAAATATCAAAAAAATCTTTCACCTCCTTTCTACTTTTTTATTGCTAATTGGCTCTTTTAGCTATAGTAGTTCACCAAAAACTGAATTAGGATAAGTGTTTTTTTAGAAAATTCAAAAATTTATTTCACAATGTCTTCAAATGTTTGTTACACAATGTTAGTTATTAACAGAACAGTTTTGAAACTAGGATGAATGAGAGCTACTCTTGAACCCCTTGTTAATAAAAGTGACTGTTAGAAAACAATTATTTTGCTTTCCACCCACCTCTTTTCAATAAGCATTATGAAATAAAACATACATGTGATTCCTCCGCCAATTGGCGGAAATCTGCCAATTTTTTAAAATTATTATCCAATAATTCGATATGCAAAACTATAATTCTACTTTCTTATTTTCCTATCGTTTTTTACTGAAAACTCTGGCTGTGAGTGTTGCCTAGTAATAAATTTTATGTAAAATCGAAAAAATATCCAAGTAATATGAAATCTAGTTAATATTTAAGCTAAAAAATATGACTATCATATCGAATCGTAGATCTCGGGAAGTAGGAAGCCGATAGACCCCCTTTAGGTTCCATGATAAAATTTCAAATACTTTAGAATTCATTTATAGTATGTTTGTTAATATTTTTGTAAAGTTGTCCCAAACTGAACTAAAAAACTAAGGAAACTAGGGTTCATTTTTTAAAAGAAAAATGGAAGAATGAAAAATGTTAAAGAAAATGGATCCATTTAAAGACCCTTCAAGAAATTCTAATTGTCAAAAATGGACCTTCCACAAAATTCTAGTTCCCAAAAATGTATGCTTAACTAAAGTCCAGAATCTAAATTTAAAACTTGCTTTCAGAATGTTTTTATTGTTTATATAGTTTAAATATTTTGGATTTTGGGTCATTTTCACAAAATTTCTAAAACAGGACCATGACAGAAAAACCTGGACAAACCCTTATGAAAATATAGAGTTAAATCTCATAAATATGTTTTGCCCCTTAACTTTTTTCGAACACTGTAAGAGCCATTGTCTTAAAGTTTCAAACATTTAACTTTTTTTCTTGTCTGATAGCATCTCTTACTCGTAATCATTGGAAAGAAGCTGCAAAGAAAGCTTTGCATTTAGGTGATCCATGGGAGGAGTTTCATCTGGAACAACTTCAGACAGAAGTGGTTTGTCGCTACAGATTCAATGCCCTGAGACAAACTTGGATACAAGATGAAGTCTTGGTTAAAATTGCCAAAGAGGTATTTAATATTTTTTCTATTTAATACTGTTTGTGAAAGTTTTAATATCTGGAAATAAAAATGGCATTCATATGCTGTAATTTTCCTAGATGTGTTACAGGTTTAAGTTTGATTTTTTAAGTAAAGTCTACAAAAGTAGACTTGCTTAGGTCTAAACTACTTTCATAGGTTTTTTGAGTTACATACATACTATATTATGGAATTGAGATAATAAATAATTCATATTTGTTTTAATTATTAACTTCATTTAAAAATTTATATCGATAGTTTAGTATTTCGGGTTGTAGTTATACAGTAAAATCCCGTTGTAACCAACTTGAAGGGACCGTAAAATTTCTTCGTTGTAACAGTATTTCGATAATTTAAATAAAAACGGTTTGGGACTGTCTGGACTTTTGTAATAACGAGATTTTTTTGTTGTAACGGGATTTCACTGTGCATAATAGTGTTTTATTTAGTTCCATGAAATGTTTTTTTATCAGTTTACTAGCATATTTTGGGTTGCTTGGTTGGTCTTTCATATTTTCATTTCAAATTTTACTTCAAGAATTCAAGTAAATGATTGGATAATTTTTACTATATATTTTTTTACATAAACTTACTTGACAAAAAATATTGTTAACCTGGGCAATTTTTTTCCCTTTTAGTACTTTTCCTAAAAAAATATTTTGGATATTTTGATTAAGCATTATATTTTGAATGTTTATAATTAAAAGCCTTTTTAAATTTGTTTTGTGTTGCTTTAAATTCATTTCAACTTGCATATTAAAATACATGGTTTGCTTAAAATGAATTGGTTTTTTTGTTGTACAATCTTTCTGAAATGATAGCATTCTTAAAAGTAAAATTTAATAGAAAGTTAGATTAGACTTTGTAGCATAAATAACTTCAGATCCAGTCTGGCGCTATTGTTTCTTCCATCTTTTCCCCCCTTTTTGATTTCAAATAAATTTTTGTTTTTCTCAGTTCTGTAGAAATAAAATATCGGTCTCAGATGCTCTAAAATAAACATCTGGTTCCTATATTTTCTTTTAGCCCTTTGGCCATGGTGCAATGAGATGCTGTTTTCGACTGTAAGTATGGTTTAATCTCTTTCAGCATTTTGTGTGTTTTAAGGATTAAAAACATACATGGAACAATCCAAATACTGATAAAAAATTCATTTGAGTCTACTACTGTTAAAGAGTGTGTTTGTGATTTGACTTACATTTTTGTGTTATTAGCTAATTTATATTGGAAATAAACATTGATGGTAATAAATAACTTGAAAAATATGTATGATACTAATATTTTTCCTAATGTTCTTAAAAAGTGAGTAATTTTATACCAGGTTATCCCAAAAGTATTACACAGGGTTCCCATGGGTCAGGGAATGCTTGTTCTGAAAAATTGGTAATTTATACTAAAAGCTGAAAAATTCATACCAAACACCTGAAATGAAAGTCAGGGGTCTCATTGTTTCCTGAGAAAATTATATGCATAATCTAATATAATAAAATTAAGTGTGGGTATATATATATGTATGTATGTATATATATATGTTTGTCTTTTATACAAATCCACAGTTTACTTCCGATCTGCACCAAACTTGGTATACCTACGTAAAAAAACTCAGAAAAAAACATAGGCTATGTTTCGAAAACTTTTAATGACCCCTTGACCCTCTTTTGACCATTTTTATGGTCATTTTGCTGAAATAGCTTTATTTCTTCTAAACAAGAGATCTGCTTACTCCATTGTTACAAAGAAAATTTAATGCTAAACAACAAGTTTTTAATAGAAACACTAGGTACAAGTCTATTTAAAAATTATATTAATAATTTAAAAATCTATTTCAATGAAATTTAAAAATTTTAAGTACATTTTAACATATTTTATTTGAGAGTTTATCTAATTTTTATATTTTAAAAAGATTTATGGAATATCATTGTTGTTAAAATAGTCTCTATGGAAACGAGGATGTAAAATCAAAAGGTGATAATATTTTAGCTTTTAAGAAAGTTGGCTAACAAACAAAAAGCTATTAAAACTCCCTTTCAACTAGAAAATATTGATATTTTTTTCTAAAATTGCGAAATGGAATAAGCTTTATAATTATTGAATAATTTCACCGAAAACGTTAATTCCTGAAGATATGATTAATCAAGGGATCTAAGCAATTTTAAATAATTTTTATAATATTTTTTCCATGTTGTAAATGTAGAAATCGCATTCAAAAATTATATTGCTTGAGAACTGAAAGAGTTTTAATCAACCCGGGAACACCGGGATAAGAAAAATTACTAGGCACTTCGGGATAAGAAAAGTTACCGGGAGCACCGGAATATGAAAAGGACGCCTGGGATACCGGGATGATTGGTAAATGCTGATTATACAAAATTAGAAATGTATTTGGGAAAACTTAAAAATGAGGCGTTTGCTATCAAAACCAGCTTATTCCATTTTTGGAAATTTTACAGGAGAGACAAAAAACTTCTCACGTCCACAGTTCTGAAGCTAAATTTGTTTTTTAAATTTTTAATAGTAGGTATAACCACCTAGAATTTGATTAGTTTTCATTTTCATTCCAGTTGCATTATCTTGGGCGTAATTACATTAATTAGGTTGGAATGAGCTGATTTTGATGCAAAAACACGATTTTTCATGCTTTTTTTCAGTTTTTTTGTTCAATGAAGTTGTGTGAAATTGGTTTTTCCAGTTTACCAGTTAATGTTTGTGTCTTTACGAGTTTTAAACAAATAAATTTCACTTAACTTTTTCAAATTATCTGAAATTTCACAGTTGAGATCACAGTTTTTACCCTTCAATCTAATTTTTGGTTGGAATGAGCTGGATTTGAGCTATATCCCTTCGCCAGGTTATGAAGGGCCCTCTAAACTTTCAAAATATGCAAAAAAGTGGATTTCAGAAAAATATAGAATGAGCTAATTTTGATAGCAAACGCCTCAAATAATAAATTTATACTCTTCACCCGTGCAAGGCCGGGCATATCAGCTAGTGTTTATTAAAACTGTTAAAAACAAGATACATCCAAAAAAAATTTCAAGATTAGGTAGTTTTTTTACCAAAAAAGCTTGTAAATTTAACCTGGAAAAGTCATGCAATTTTATTCCCAACATTAAGTGGGAACGATTATGGTTTTTGTGATTTAAAGACAGCGTTCGAAATTGTACTGGATTGCTGGTCCGGGACAACCAAAAAATGGCTCGGACCAGTGGAATCGGAAAATCACTGGTCCGCTGGACCAGTGGTGAAAAAATATCCCACCCTCCAGTTTTAGCCTGCAATTTCTCTTTGCTTGGAATCGGGAGAAAGGCAAAAAAATTAATTTCATTAAATAAACCAGATTACAACCAGTTTGTCAACTAACAATGTAAAACTAATTCTAAGTTATGTATTAATTTGTGAGCAATATCATTTGTTCAAGAATAGTTCTTATTTTTGCCAATTAGTGCAATTGTATCCAATTTTTATGTAAATTAGAGAAATGTTATTTAATCAAGAAGATTATTTTATTTGTATGTCAGTTAGTGAAATATTATTTAATCAAGAAAGGTATTTAATTAATAATATATTTTTAAAGTAATTGATTTTTTGGAGCTATTGCTTATTTCTCATAAATTTATTTTATGAGTACTTACCTTATATAAATTTCATATTTACAGCTGGTAACTTATAATTGAATATGTATTAATTTTTAGCATTACTATTTGGTACTCAGATTCCGTGCAATGGTTACTTTATAATAATATTTAAATTGGTCCTTTTTAATTTGTCGGACCAGTTATTTTTGTTGCGGACCAGTAAGATTGGTAAAGCACTGGTCCGCAGGACCAGTGGATTTTTTTCCCAATTTCTAACGCTGTTTAAAGAGCAGCATCAAACAATTTGATTTCAAGTCGTAATTGAAAATTTATTAAACTTAAGCATCGGGATCCAATCCTTTTTTCAAGTTTTCTCTTTAATGGTTTTAAACTAAAAGATGGATGAATTTACTATATTATAATATTTTGAGTTTTTTTTGTTTTTAATTTAAATGAAAATGCCTTTCTGTTAAACCTTGGTACTCCTGATGCCACTAATATTTTATGAAATTTAAGCATGTCTGGCAATCTAGGTTAGAAATGTCCTTATTTATTTAATTGGGGTCTCATGTAGGGCTATGAAAACCAAGCCTTATGAGATCTTCTGCCAACTGTTAAGAGATCCTACCCCTTGTACAAATTTTTGTTTTTCTCAGTTTTATTGAAGTTTACTTGAAGAAATGAATATATTAGTTAATTCCTTGAAGTATTTGAATCTTTTTTCAATAAATATTTAAGCTTTATTCTTATATGTGATATTTAAATTTTTTTAATAGGAAAAAGTTGTCGACATTTTGTCATCGTCAGAATTGGAGGAGCGCATCAAACTATGTTGCAAAGCGTTACATGGAAGATGTCGACCGTAGTGTCTATTTCGAGGATGTGAAACTTCAGATGGATGCAAAACTATGGGGAGAAGAGTATAATAGACACAATCCACCGAAAAAAGTAATTGATTTGTTTGTTATTTTTTTATAAAACCTATTAGTTCTAATAAGTAGGAAACCTTTTTTTGTTTATCCTTTCAGGTTTTTTTTACAAATGTGTTTCTGTTTTTTTTAACTTAACTTCATTGGTAATTTTCTTGACAAATATTTGTTGACATTCAGCATTCTTTGCTGTGTTCAACTTTGCTCACAAGATTTCATTGCATGTGCTGGTCTTAAATTGAACTCTTATGGTTTGACTATATCTAAATTTGATATGTTTTATTCTGAATCTGTTATGTATTACTTGTAAATTTCCTGGTTTTTGAACTCTGAGTCACATGTATACATACCCCTGTCTGTAGAAAAAAAATTGTATCATGCCTTACATTTGCTAAATATTTATTCAAACTGTTTATTTTAATTAATTAAAATATTTATTTACTTTTATGAGAACAATTTTAACATTTCTTAATACTTTTATTGTGTTAAGGTGGATATATTTCAAATGTCTGTGATTGAGTTCATCCAAAGACCAGGCAAACCTCTGTATCACATTGAGCATTATATTGAAGGCGATTACATCAAATACAACTCCAATTCTGGGTTCATCAGTTGTGATAAGATGAGGCTTACCCCTCAAGTAAGTATAGTTTTAAAATATTCTCATGAAATAAATTCTCAACTGAAACTTGTAGAATGTAAAATGTTTGGAAAGATATTTTTATTTAAAATTTTTAGACCAGGGTTTCCCAAACTTTTCTAAGCATCAATTGATCCCCTTTACAAATTTAACCTTTCCCTTAACTAACCCTGCTTTGTTTTAAAAAAAGTTTTATTATGGTTAAGGGTCACAAATTTTCCACTTGGCAATCAATAGTTTTTCCATCAAAAATGTATAAAAGACATTTCAACAGTTTGAGCTTCATCAACCCCCTTTTAAGATCCCCATCGACTCCTGAGAGTAAATATTGATAACTTTGGTAATCCCTGTCATAGGTTTTTTATTTTTTTAAATAAATAATGTTATTTTTAAAATTTACTTATTACAATTTATTTGTATTTTACTAATGTTATTTAATTTTTTTACTTTTTCTCATTACGGTTGCTTAAGTCACTTCTTAAAAATTTAAAGTTAGGCATAATGTTATGACTGTGTTATGTTAGTGTTATGGCATAATGTTACGACTAACTTTAGTCATCATTGACTTTAAAAATTATCAATAAATAACTAATCATATTTTGATGTATTTCAGGCATTTAGCCATTTCACATTTGAGCGGTCTGGTCATGAATTGATTGTGGTTGACATACAAGGAGTTGGAGACCTTTACACCGACCCTCAGATCCATACTTCCTCTGGCACTGGCTATGGAGATGGAAATTTGGGAACACGTGGCATGGCTTTGTTTTTCTTCTCTCATACATGCAATGCCATTTGTGAATCTCTAGGTCTCTCACTCTTCGACTTAGCTTCCACCGAACTATTGAAAAACAAGAAGGTGGCCACTTTGCAGGTAATTTGAGTGTGTAACTATTTAAAAAAGAAGAAATAACTTGTGGCTTGTAGTGTATGGCATAGTTTTTGGGTTGCAAACAACCTATCTGGAGACTTAAAAATTCTACACGTTTTTAACCGGTAGCTGTAGAAAATTCTCTATGTAAGCACAGAATCCCCTAAATTTTTTATTAGTAAAATTTATTTTAGTGGAATTATTGTTTTACATATTACGTAGTTTTCATTTTCCATTTAGGGCTATCTAAAATAATATATCTATGGAAAATGTATTTTTTTTGCTATTTTAAGTCATTGTTGCAAACTCACTTTAAAATTAAAGTTTATAACTTCAAGATAGTATTTTGGGATTTAAAAAAAGTTTTGATGGTTGAAGCAACAAGCAATTTCCAATGTAAAGCTGTTGGAGAGCAAACGCTTCAATTATAAAATACATGTGACTTCTTGTTTCTCTATTTCAATAATTTTTTCAGCCTGTAACTTTGTGGCACATTCTGGCCATTCATAACTTACAAATTACCTAATCGTTTAATTCATTTATCAGAATTTTCAATTCCCTTCTAGTTGTCCTGCAAAACTAGAGTTAGAGGCACTGAAGACCTGTGCATCAGTCCTTCAGAAAGGGAAAGAGGCCACTGGAAAGAGTACATCCGTTCTCGAACTCTCTCGGGAAACAGCCCAACCTTCAGTTCGATGTCTTACATGTCTGAATCTAGCGAAAGCATGCAGTCCAGTAAGGAATATGGCGTGGAGAGCGGCAGCTACAGTTACGAAGACAGTGTTCATGATGATGAAGTGGACGATGGTTTGGGCGAGGAGAACCACTTCCATTTCCCCTTCAACAGCGATTCTGGAGTGGGTTCGGCCAAAAAGAAGCGAAGGTCTAGGTGTGAATCTGAATGCAGTATTACAGATGTAAGTGTTTTTCTGTTTGTCTGATAGGTATACTTTTATTTTAAAGTACCGTAATCCATAACTGGGTAGATAAACTGCATTAGAATATTTGCCAAAATAATTGGATGTGAAAAAATTAAATTCTCCTAGAGATAAGCTGCACTACCTTAATAGTTGGAGCAAAAAATATTGCAGGTATCAAATATTAAATTGATTAGTCATTTTGTAAACCTTCAGGCTTTCATGGGCAGATTTGTCAATAGAGTTCATAAAACATTCCAGGAAATAAGATTCCATTTTGATTAAAATCGGACATTTCATCGTTCTCTGAGGAAGACTTCATCAGTGAAATAAAACACTTTAAAAGTTTAAAAACGAGATTGCAGCGTTCGCAGTTGTCCGGCAAATAAAAACAAAGCACACATTACGACGGATACTAGAAAAGGTAAAAGTTGAAGTAGAAGTAGATGTGGAATTAAAACTCAATAGTGACGAGTTAATTTACATCTGGGACCCTAACACCATCATATGCGGCTTAGTTCTCACCGACAACTTGTCACCAGTGACAACTCTGAAACAGTGATAAAATAGTCACATCTTCAATGAAACCCCAACACCAGCTCAAAAGTGACAACTTTATCACCATCACGATGGTTTCCATGGTGACAACGTTTGAACCAATCAGAGAAGAACAGCTTTACACGGAAAGAAATTTAATGGCGGTCTTTATCATTGTGTTAAATATTACTTTAAATTAAAATTAACTCAAGGAAAATAATTATGCTGATAAACAAGCGGGAATTTCTCTATTTTAAAAAAATTCCTGCTTTAAATTAATTTTTCAAGTACTGGTTAATTAATTTAATCTCACTTTAATTAATTTTTTCCGGGATAAAAATTCAAATAACTACGAAGTATTAAACAGTCGTGCTGCCATCTATGAATAGAACAGTGAATTACAAGCGGACTCTATTTTATTTTTTTACTAATTATTTTAATCGGAATTCTAGCTATTTTACTGAATGGATTTCTAATCAACTCTTGTAACAATAAATTTGAACAGTATAAGACTGGAACTATATCATTATTACTGTCCAATGACTTGTATTCTTAATTAATATCTTTATAAGATGGCGGCGATTGAACTCAAAAAGCTTGGACGCCTTACACTTTGTTCTTTCTCCTTGGGAAAATAGTTCTGGGAGAAAATAAAGATTATAGTAAGATTTATGTGTTGGAAACGCATTTTCACGAATGTTTATTACTAAACAAGATCCAATAATTAAATTATATCCACTATTTTAAGCCAACAATAATTATTTTAAACTGGTGATAAGGTTTCACCAGCTTCAGAGATGCGGACAAAAATGTGACAAGTTGTCACCGGCTGAGTTGTCACAGGGACTTCATGTTAGGGTTTTTTGCCTTCTGAGTGATACGTGACGTCACCGACGTGATAAGTAGGAGTTATCACAAGTGACAAGTTGTCACGGTAGCTGGTGTTAGGGTCCCTGGTCTAAAATCATCATTCCGATCATCATCTTATCCCCTGAAAGTTTCATGAACTCTATTGATTAGTCATTATTGGCAAAAGTTATCAAAACTTACCAAATTCTGTCTATTTTTATAGATATTTCTATAATTTGATTGGTGTGTTGGTTAGAGTTTTATGTCTCAAGAGTCCTTCTTTCTTTCAACTTATTTACTTTCTTATAGTTCTTAACAGTTAAATTATTATTTTCAATAGGAAAATGAAGTTGTAGAATTCGCTGAACTCGTTGCTCGGAGATCTAGACCATCATGTGTTTTAAATGAAGAACAAATCCGGTGCTTGCAGAATGAAAATGAAAAACGCTATAGCAGTTCTGTGTTGGGACAGGTAAGTCCTTAAACTGATTTACTGTGATTCTAAATGAATCTGGTGAATTAAATTACTTACTTTTAATAGCATAAAACACCCTAATGCTCAATGTTTTTTAACTTTATAGATCCATTTGGATTTAGCGAAATATCATGAAATTGGCCGTTTTGTCTCTGAAAATCAAGACTATGACCACGATTCTGCTTTCTTTCACTTGGAACAAGCTGCTAGGTGTGGAAACTTGGATGCCATAAATGTTCTTGCCAAAATATATTTGCAAATTCCCCATGACATTCTTTCTGGTATAACAGTTGAAGTAAGTTAATTCAAGTATCTTCCTTCATTAGTTTTGTGAAATTGTTTCTGATCAGAAAATGTTTTATATTTAAAAATGGTGAAAAAAACAACTTCTCCTTAAGTTTGCTAGTTTTGGCAAAAGATTTTGTTCATAAAAAATTTATCCTACTTTTTAATAGGAAAACACTGATAATACTGAAACTGGTCTTGATTATATGAAGCAAGCAGCATCCACTGGTGATCGAGCGGCTATGATCTTCCTTGCTAAATCTTATGATACGGGTGGAAGTGGAAGGTTGGTCTTTTTATATTTATCAAAACTAATTGCATGTTTTCCTTGGGAAAATTTTTTAAACTGCTTATCTGGTCGTCCTTTAAAAAGAAAAAAAAGCATGAACATAATCTAAAAAGACGGTTGTAATTATTTAGAGGTGTTGTATTCATTTTTTATGTTACAGTATCCCTGAAGAAACATGGATTTTTACATATAGATAAAACAAAATTATGGCTTCAATAGTCCCATTGCTCATTGAAGTATGCATAAATTTGTTAAGAAAAAGGCTTATTTGTTTTTATTTTCAAAGAAAGATAAGGCAATCGCTAATAGTTGTATTTTAAGCTATTTTTGGGGAAAACGTGTACTGATATATAGTGTGTTTATTTGTCTTATTCTCTAGAAATCTGCATTGAAAAGGTTTAAAAATTACACAAAAACTAAAGATTTTAATATGACACCACATTTTGAATTCTATTTTTTTCTGCTAAAACTAATGTTCTCTTTTAGTTAATTTAATTATATTAATGAGATCATTTAGTTACTCTACTAAAATTGTCATAATTTTTTTACTTTGAATGTTCATTTCCTTAGTGAAAAAAACTGGCAAGAGGCAGTTTACTGGCTTGAAAGAGCCATCAAAACTGAAGAAATCGATGAGGGAGGAGAGTACGATGCGTGTATCCATGATCCCAATTACGAGTTAATGGCACGACAAGCAGAGCTTTACAGGAAGGGAGGTTTTTACCTGGAAAAAGACCCTTCCAGAGCAGGTAATAATTTTTTTATGATGATGCCGGCACATAAATTCATACGAAGAGCAATTTCAAGGTTCCCACAGGCCTTGAAAATTATTTGAACTTAATTTTTGTTTTCAAGGGCCCTGAAAAGTACTTGAATTTAGGGCTATGTCCTGGAATTTTATTTTAAACACTTTAATCTGGAATTATCTTCAATTTGAATGTGAAACAGTTAATTTTTGATTCAAATAGTTCAATTTCTGTTAGCTACTTTTGAACACAAATAAGATTTTTCAAATTGTAGAACTGAGAATTATGACTTTGCTACTTTAATTTTTCCTGTGTAACTCCTTAAACAAGCGAATTTTTGTAAGATGTTGGAAATTGTTGAATATATGAATGTTAATATAATTTAGTCTTCACTATAAGAAAGGTTTTTGAGGGAAGTTAGCTTCTGGAGTGGGGGTACTAAAGAGAGCAAGTTTCTTTGCTCATAAATGGATTTCCCACTTTTCTATGTTAGTCCATGAAAATTTTAAAATGAGCCGTAAAAAAATCCTTGAAAAGTTTGATTTTTTTCCTCACAAAACAGTGGAACCTGAATTTGCTCTGCTAGATGGGCTTTGCCCACACAATAACCCTTTTGGTCCGAATTAACTTCAAAGCCTGACAAAGAACTGGAAAAAAATACAAAATATATTCTGCTAAAAGTAATAAATTGAATGCCTGGTGGCTTTAAAAAAGAACCAAACATTTCTGAAGGAAAAAATACTTAATCACTCCAAGAGTAGAAGAAATATTTAAGTACTTAACTAATCATCTTCCACTATTTAATTGTTTTGATTGCTTTTTTAAAAATTTAAGCTAGTGTAATTGTGACATATTTGGTAAACTTGTAATTTTAAAAAATAGATTTTGGGATTTTTTTCAAAAAATTCTTTAGTTTATTTTATACAGGGAGATACATTTTGAAGTCTCAAATCTGGAGTCGCTGGGACCGTTTCATTTCCGTATTTGTAGCTTTTCCGGACTTAGGGGTTTAAAGCAAAATTATACAACTATTGAGCTTTTCTTTCTTATTGAACTTGGAATTTTCTTAACCCAAAGTAAAAAGTGTTGTCATTTAAATACTTATTGCTTTTATCACAAACTATACTTTTTCTACATTTCAGGTGATCTCTATAGCTTAGCTGCTGAAACTGCCATGGCATGTATGAAAGGGAAACTGGCCAACAAGTATTATATGGCTGCTGAAGAAGCCTATGCTGAATGTGATGAATAATGTTTTTTTTAAAGTTTTTGTTTTGTAATTATTAAGTTTTGAGTGTCACAAATATGTTTTTCGTATTTGTATTCTGTAATACTTTTCTTATTTTTGGTTATGATAGGGCGACTGCAAGATTTTCTTCACCATGCAGATATCATGGTGGCAAGAACATCTTATGTATTCTTTTACTAACTAGTGTTTTTTTTTCATTTAATATTTTTATTTATTTGAAACTTATTATTACTTTGAAAGTAATTTGAAAGTATCTTGTAATTTTTAAGGAAATAATTCTATAATTGAAGCAACATTAATTTACTTAATTAATAGTTTGAATACCTTCAGTAATCTTTTACCTATATAATTTTTTCCAAATTTGTGATACTTGTAAGTAAATAATCCAACTATATATGTAGGTACCTTAAAAAGTTAATATAATCTTTCAAATTTCTAGTCTCTTCTTTTTAAACTTTCTCTGTAGCAGTCACCCTTTTTCAAGTCAGCTTGCATGCTAACTTGCTCTGTTTTTTTATTATTAATTGTTGATTTTTTTGTGATATATTTTGATGTATGCTTTGAGCAAACGTCTTGTGAAACTTACTAAATTTTTGCGTGGTTTTGGTTTAAGTATCAAATTTCGCCATTTTAGTTCATTTTCCAAAGGTTTTTTTAGGAATTTGCTTTCGTTGAAATTTAAGGTCTTTTATAAGTACAAGAGAACTTAATTGGAAAAATCTAAAAATTAGTCTTAAATTCTGTGATATACTTTTTTAAAAATTTTCGAGGATAAAGAGGAGCTGTGATACGATAGAGCACGGGGCAACATTGCCTACGCTCTCCTTCCCTTGATCTTCTGGGGCCAAGGGAATGCCCTTCCTGTTATGCTAACACAATTTACTGGTATATTTTTCTGGTAGGTTTATACTGAAGTGTAGTATTCTAAAAATCGCAATAAGGAAGATATGATTAATCAAGTACAATAATTTGAAAACTGTGTTCATTTATAGTGTTACTTTCGAATATCCAAGCTATACATTTTCTTTCACATGTTTGTTACAGGCTGTCAAAAATTCTTAATAATTCTTAGTAAATTCCTTTTTAAATATTAACGTTGAATTTATCTGTTGATTATCTATCATTCATACTCATTTATCATTTTAAATACTTAATCAGCCATTTGGTTGACTAGTTAGTTTGAATTGATTTATTATTATAGCTTGAAAATTTTTCTTTTAGATGTAGTAGGACTTTTTAATACTGTCAATGAGGATACTTTTTGATTTAGATATTAGTGTCTGGTAGTGAACTATTTATCATTAATTTAGTTATAAAGATATATAAGTTCCTTCGTCTTTAGTTAGCTGTAAAAAGTAGTCATTTTAGTATAATGCACTAAAAATGTTATGGTGAAGTGTAACCAAACACCACTGTATTTTAAAAAGTTAAAAATGTTTCAGGAATGATTAGTTGAATAATCTTAAGAATTCATTCGTTTCACATTTCATTTAAACTTGCGAGGCTGTATCTCTATAATCTGTATGTCCTAAACTTCAACTTTTCTTGAAGGTGCTATATCTGCCTGCATTTTATGAATAGTTTCTAAAACTAATGCCAAATCTTAAAGTATGAAGATCTGATGCTTACAAATACTTTGACTACAAGGAACTCGGCTTATTATCTTTGATGTTATTTGTTTATTTCCCTTTTTATATGTTTTACATTTAATATTTCATGCTGCATGATTTTGTGACTTACAAATACATGATAATGCCATGTCATTTACACTGTGTGTATCATTGTCTTTGAGTGTTGTGGAATTTCATGGTGAATCTTTGAAAAGAAGCAATAAGTTCTTTGAGTATTCAATTTTCTCTTGCTTCTATTGCAGTCCCTTCCCAGCAGGTCCTTTTTTTCCCCTAAAAGTCCCTTTTTTCAACCCAAGTCCCTAAAAGTCCTTTTTTCACACTTTTTGTCCCTTTTTCCCCTTTTTTATCAATTTTAATTTTTACTTTGAAAATTTCGAAAAAAAAATTTCTGTTTTTAAATATTAAAAATTCCATTTTGTAAAAAAATAAATCTTCCATCTCCACTAGAGGCGATACATTGCCAAATATGGTTCAAATATGGTATATACAACCCCCATGGTTACAATAGACTTTTTAGCTCGAAACCCCGCGAAATGATCAGAGTCTTCCGTGATTGGTTGGATAGGTTCAAGTTCCGTGACTTTAGAAGTCCGCGGAGCCAATCATGATGAACTGGCGACATATCGGCAACAAGTTTGTAGGAAGAAACAAAAGAAAAAAGACTCAGTCATAACAAATTTCTTTTCTATAAGACCTAGACCAGGGGTCGGCAACCTGTAGCTCTTTCGATGTAAAGTTGCGGCTCTCCAGTTCCATACGAAAAAATTAATAATTTACTAATCAAAACTTTTAAAAATTCAGAAAATATATACTTAAGTTCTCAAGATGAGTCATAATCAACACTCTACTTTTAAGGATAAGAATTCCGTATAATTTCTTGGGGAGAACATCTTAACACTCCTAAAAATTTTGGAATATGTGCTGATTTTCCTTGAAAATTCTGTGACTTATAAGGAGTGATCCTTATTTGGTCTTTATAGAAGTTCTAATTAAAAACTAATTAAAACACTATTTTTAGGAACAATTTTTAAAAATTTTCTGAAGTGGGATCCACACCCCCTCAAAAATTTTCTGTTTATTATAATTATACTATTTTTCCTTGAAAATTCTGCCACTTAAATAATGAGAGGTGCTCTTAGGTGCAATCGAAAAAGACAAAAATGAGCTAAAACGCAATTTTGAAGGGAAAATTTCCAAAAAAAAATTCTGGGAGAGGACCCAGACCCTCCTAATTTCCCAGGAATTTAAATTGTTTATAAAAAATTTGGAAATTAAGTTAACTAAAATTAATTTACAATGTATACGTAAGTCATCTAAAACTTGATGTAAAAAAGTACCCTACCCGAAAGGAGGAAATAGTGATTTTAGTTTGGGAGCATTTTTACCCAAAAGAAAAAAATTTTTGTAAAAATGCTCCCCAACTAAAATCCCCCTCCCAATCTAAAATCAAATATTATATTGTTATACTATAACATTGAAGCAAAAAAAATTAGTGGCTCTAAAAACTGGGGAATTTCGTAAACTGTTTCTTTTGGATCTTCCGTTTCAATAGGTTGCCGACCCCTGACCTAGACCTAATTAAATGTAAAAATAAAACAATGTCAAATTAAAACCACCATTTTGTATATTTTTCTATTTTGTTTTCATTCATTGGTTAATTTACTTCAGTAACTAATTATTTAATCGTGCTACTATATGAGATTAATGTTTTAACTTAAACTTCAAAAAACTGAAATGAGAAAAATTCTCTAAATTGATTAGATAGTATTTTACTCCATTGAAGTAAACTAGTAACAGTAAGTAAAAGGAATTTTAACCTGCTTCCAGATTGATTTTAAGTTTGATGGTTTGGATAACTTTACACTTGGATATCCACGAATTGCAATTTGTCCTTTTAATAGACTTCAAAAAATTTTGGTCCCTTTCCCCCCTTTTTTCAAGACATCAGGTCCCTTTTTTCCCTAAAGGCAAACCAAAAGTCTGCTGGGAGCCCTGCTATTGTGTTCTTATTCTTTTGTTTAACACATTTTTTGCAATTTTTTTGAGGGTTTGGTGTATTTTTTGTGTGTACCCTTAGTGCTTCTATCATTGGAAGTAAAATAAACTTTTTATATGGGGTTTTGTTCATACAGTATTCTCTTAATTATGTCATTCCATGTTAATTTTCCTTGCCATTTTCATCATGAATACTGTTTACTCTAGTTTTTTTTGGAGTTCATTGATGTATTAATTAATTATTCTGAGTGGTAGTTGATCAATACTGTTTACTGTTTTCTATCCTGCAAGTATTAGAGAAAGCAATATTTTAATATTTTGACATGACTAGTTTTTAGTAGTAGTTGAATGTAGTGTTCTTCTAATATCCCCATAACTGCAATTGAAAAACTTATTCAAATTTAAGAAAATGAGTGATTCCATTTAGTAAAATGATATTGTTAAATTAAAAAAATGGAGTGGGTTTATTTTGAATGGGTAAGTGCTGCATTAATTGACTACACACCAACCAGATTAACTCTATTAAATCACGACAAAATAATACAAAAATCCTAAATATGGAGAAGTGTTATTTACTTCATTCTAATTACCAATCATTTCATAAAAACAAAATTAAATAATTTGCCAAAAGTATTCACAACTAAAACCATTAAAATAAGAAATTATGAATGCAAAATTATTACTAAAAATGCAAAACTGAAGGATTTTTCTATCCCAGAGGTATTAATTGGTTCTTTGGTTGTAATGAAATTTTCAAAATGGCATTCAGATAAAAACAATATTTTTTCATCAAAGAAGGTTTGATAAAAATAATTTACAAAATGCAAAACATCAAAATCAGCAATTATCAGTTTTTGTTAAAAAGTTGTATATTTTAGTGAAAATTGAGCAAATTTTTAGTGTAGTCAGAAAGCAGTTAATTTGAAGATCACCTTATGTATTTAATTTTTCATACTCCTTAATACTTTTAAGGTTTATTTTCCTATATAATTATTTTCTAACTATTTAATGTAAAATATCATATTGTTAAGGATTTTCCTTGAATTTAAAATGAATGATAAATTTATCTCTCTAAATTTTACTATTTTCAAATTAAAGATGATTTCACTGGTAGAAAAAATATTAGTAGAATTATCATTTCATAAATTCTTATTTTTTAGTGTATCTTTATTGTTAGAATTTGGATAGATGTATTTAGTGGTCATATTTTATCCTATTTTTTATGTTTTGTGGGTTATAACAAATTTTGATAAAATTTGGAATACTTTTAATGTTGTATGCCTTTCTTACTCAATGTTTTTGTAATATGGTCAATTACATGTAGGAAGGGGATTATTGCTTTTTCTTATATTTTTTTTGAACGTTACATTGTGCTTGTTGCATTGACTTACAGGTTTTTTGCCATTCATTATTCATTTTTATGTAATTGCTGTCATGTAGCCATTGAATTAAAAGTGTTCAAAGATTTCATATTGGTTCTTTTTTACTAATGCTCTCCTCAGTATTATTTTTCTGTTTTGAGTTCAATAAGATAAAACCACATTGGGTTAAACTGTTAAACTATTAAATTTATTTTCTCTGGATAAGGTTGTTATTTGGAGAGTTTTTTGCAAATATTTTCTTCCCTCTGGTAAATTTGTCTTTTATCCCTCATAATAATCACTTATTTGCTTTCAATTGATTAATGAGTCATTCCATGTGAAATCAACCAAAAATTCTCAACCTGACCCTCCGATTTTAACAAAAATTGTTTCAGGAATTGTTCTCGTCTATGATATAAATGAAAAAAAAATATATTATTCAATTTTATCAGTAATTTTTTTTATCAAAAATTTTTGAAAAATAGAAGAAAATACAATTTTTCACTTTTTAATGTATTATAACTCCAGTAATATTTGTAGGAGAAAAATCTATTACCCCTTGTTTTAAGGATAATTTTGTGAGCTATAATTTGATATAAAGTTTGACTGTGTCCACGAAATAAATTTACTTATGATATGGTTTTTTAAAATAAATCTCGATCCCGGGGGGATACGTATCCATTTAATACAAATATTGTCGACCAGCTACAGGCTCGAAGCCCAACAAGGCTGTCCATTTTTTATTAATTCACCCATTCCCACTGACTGTCTAGTTTTAGCTTAAACTCATACACCCCCTTCGAATTTACTATATTTTCTTTCAATGCGTTCCATATATCTATTACCCTATTGAAGAAGTAGTATTTTCTTAAATCCCGATCGAAATGAGTCTTATTCAATTTGTACCCATGGCCCCTTGTTCTGTTATCCCTATTAAAGTCTAAACCTTCTGTATCCCCTTGCTTTACGAACTTGAAGAGCTGAATCAAATCCCCCCTCCTTCATCTTCTCTCCAGTGTATACATGTTGAGCCTACTCAAACGCTCATTGTAATCTAGGTGTGCTATTCCCTTAATTATTTTTGTAGCTCTGTGCTGAACCCTTTCAATTACTTCTATATCCTTTCTCATATATGGAGCCCAGAATTGTACAGCATATTCTAGATGAGGTCTTACCAAGCCCTTATATAATAGCAATATTATATTCTTATCCCTTGAAGTTACAGTCTTGTTAATGAATTAAAACTGGCGACTTCATTTTATTAATGATCAGAAGGTTTAATTAAATTAATGTTTATTTACAGATTGGAATATAATTATAATTGCAGAGAGGCTTACAAATTGAAATCTCGGATTAAACTGAACTTAGCATGTGCGAGATCCCAACAAAGTGATCACGCGTTTTTGTTTGATAGCACGGATATTATACAGGGTGTTTCACAAAGAGCCCCCGATTTTAAAAATTAATAACAAAAAAGCGAAAAGAGATAAAAATACGCCGTCTGCGGCATCCTACTTAAAAGATCAAAGAATTTTCGTACACAAATTTTTGAAAATTCGTAGTTCTCACGTCAATTTATAGATGGAAGCACTGCTTCATTTGATGTTTAGGGAAAGCTATCCTCAAATTCCTTATTTTCGTTTGTCATAGGGAAATCAAATTTTTCGAAAGAATCGATTCCAAATTATTCAAAATTATTTTATTCTAATTTGATTCATGAATCGATTCTTTCCCAAAACTCGATTTCCCTATGACAAACGAAAATACGGACTTTGAGGAAAACTTTCCCTAAATATCAAAGAAGCAGTGCTTCCATCTATAAATTGACGTGAGAACTACGAATTTTCAAAAATTTGTGTACGAAAATTCTTTGATCTTTTAAGTAGGATACCGCAGACGGCGTATTTTTATCTCTTTTCGCTCTTTTGTTATTAATTTTTAAAATCGGGGGCTCTTTGTGAAACACCCTGTATTTTACTACGTGAAACAAGCGAGATGCTGATCGCATTGTTGGGCCGCTGCAAAACCATTATTTAAAAATTTTAATTTCTTGTATCGCATAAATTTTTAATTTTAAGAAAAGACCCTAATTATTTTATTTGATGTCTTTCTAATACTTAAATGAAGGAGGTGGCAATTTTCCACCTGTAGAACATTAGACCGTATCGCCGATATTTTTAGCTTCTGTTCAAAAAAGACGTCCCTTCGGATATTTTTTCTATCTATTTACGCCGTATGGAACAAAAGAAATTAATTAAATAGGTAGAAAATTAAAAGGAACTCCTCGCATACCGAAAAAGAGTTAACCTTTTTTCAAGGGTCAAATTTTCATGTAATTTTATGAAGAACCCCCAATTCCCTTTCCAATATAAAGCCACTGAACTGAATTAGTCCAGGTATAGATATGCATAATAGATAAAAAAAACTTTTAAATCCAGGTAGATCTTTGATCTTAATTATCTCTCTATATTAAAAAAAGTAACAGTAACCGCCGCCGTCACCGCCGCTGATTTTGGAAATTTCATTTTTGAACACTTTGAACTATCACTACGCAAAAAATATTTGAAGGAATATTATGAAATTTTGACCATTGGTAGACAAATGTATGAGGGTCATTTCAGTTTCCAGGTCTAATTAATTAGATATTTAGTTCAGGAGTTATTTTATGTCAAAGTCGAAAATTATTTTTTTCGGCTGCGAGTTCGCCCCCAGAAAAATCTATTTACAGCAGAAACATGATTTTTTGCAGACACATACACTTAGGTATGAAGTTTTGCACCTCGTCTCCCTTTTTTCAAATTTCGAATTATTTTTGGAGTAATTAAATTCTAAAGTTTCGAAATTTTTTACTCTTTTTCAGTTTTTTCGTTATAATAGAAAAACTAATCACAGTAGAAATATGATATTTTAAACACGATTACAATTATTTTTTATAGAAAGATTGGCGTTTCGTTTTTAAAAAAAATCGAATAAGTTTTAGAATTATTAAGACGCTAAGTTTCAATTTTTTCTTCTCTTTCTGGTCGAGACACTAGAGAAATATGAGATTATTTTTAAGAGTCTAATTTCTTATTCCCAATGATTCACTAGACACCCACGTGCATTTTATAAACTTAAAAGTTTTTTTAATGGCATGTATTTTTTCTCTAAGATGGTTGATGATATTTAGTAGACTTGCTGGATATTTTTGAAAACATTTCGGTTTAATTATTGGTAAACTAAAAAGGAATATTTTAGTAACAGTTTTATTTTGATATTTTTGTAGTAATGATCCGCATTAAGTTACTGATAAGTTAGAGAGATAAAAGGTTTCGATTTTAAATGATCATTAACTAAGCAGACAAGTTTCAGGTTTTATTGGATAGTTGAGATGAAACAAGCGAGCTCTGCTCGCTAAGATCGCGAAGCGATCTTCAAAGAACTGCGAAGCAGTTCCAGGGGTTGGTGAGGTAACTTTTACCTAACAAATAGAAGTAGTTAAAAACGATAATGAAAAAATTTTTAATTTCTTTTTATTCTAGGAATGAGAAATTAATTGTTAATCCGTGGTACTTTTTACATTGGACTCCCTCCTCCCAAAAAAGGAAAATCCTGAGTACGACGCGCTCCTAGTTTTGGGTTTAGATCTTTTTAAAATTAGCATAGATGTAGGAGGTAGATGTGAATTTAATATTCCTTTAAAGAGAAAAAAGATGCTTAAGGACTGAAGATAAGAGTGTTTTTCTGAACACGTCCACAAGGGTTTCCCAGCTGATTTGAGAACAAAGACCCATAGCACCTCTCGTTGGTGCTACCATCTAACGAGAAAATAAAGAACTATGTGATAGTGCGCTCCGGGGAAATTAATTATTTTTTAACTATATTTTTTGAAATTATAAATCGTTGATATTCTTTTTCGTTCTCAAATGTTTATCATTATAAAATTAGTTGAAAAATGTAATATTTCCCTATAAATATTGGATTTTCGGCGGGGTCTATCAATTTCGTAACCAATTTTAAGTTTCTAGATGGTGCTACCATCTAACGAGAAAATAAAGAACTATGTGATAGTGCGCTCCGAGGATTTTTTGAAATTATTATTCGTTAATATTTTTTTTCCTCTCAACTGTTTATCATTATAAAATTAGATAAAAAAAGTTGTAATATTTTCCAATATATATACGATTTTCGGCCGGGTCTGGTAACTGAGCGGAATTTGGTAACCAATTTTAAGTTCAGGTAGTTATTGAACGAACGTTTCCTAACTGCTGAGATTAACTCAAACAAGAAGGATCCAATTAAAATCCTTTATTTGTGCATTACAGTTCAGATAAAATTCCCCAGGTTTATATTCTATTGCTACAAGTACAAATTCCTTTTCATCATATTTTCTTGGTGTCTCCTCAGAAGGCGATCGGATGAGGGTCCATAAGATTCTCCAAACATGAACTGCATGGCTGAAAATATATCAGTATTATGCATAAGAGTTTTTGGTTACTTAAGTTCAGTGATAGTTTTCGGGTATTTGCAAAGTTGATGTTTTTTTCCTGATAGCTTCATTTTTGGCAGTTAACATCCAAAGATGCGTTGTCAACCTGTGTGTTTGTATCATGGTTGCGCCAAGTATAACGTTCAAAATGCGTTATGACGTTTCTCAATAACTTACTGTACACCGCTTTGGGGCTTAACATGAGAACCACGACGTTTGAGGTCTTTTTGAGTAATTCACAAAGCACTCTGACTGTTTCCGTAAATGCAAAAGCCCAGACAACATGTTTGGGATATTATAAAGAGACGACAATGCCGGACCTCTTTCTTTCTCTCATTGGGCGTATTTAGAGTGAAATAGAAAATACCAGTTTTCTCCCGTTTCCCAAATATCTATAAATAAGTAATACAGTCGAATCCGCTTAATGTGATCACGGTTAATGTTATCAATCGGATAATGTTATCGAAATCGACAGGTCCCGATCATTCCTATTTTATTTAATGTAAAATACACTGTTTAATGTGATCAAACTATGAATCATCACTCCGCTTAATATTATCAAAATTTGTCCATACCCCCTTTAAGAAGACCGCTTTTGAGTTCGAGTTTCATTTTGAAGGTCAATTTTTACAAGTAAACATGTGCTCCATGAACATCTGGCGCTTCTTTTTTCTGAAACTCAGTATGAGTAAGAAAAATAAAACCTTCCCTTCCCCATATAATATTGAAAGAAAACGGTTATGGGGGGTTCCGAATCCATACTTGTGATTCGTTAAAACACCAAGATCCACGCTTTGCAGATGTTTCTAAGATATTTTGATTTTCCCTTGTTTACTGGAATTCAGATTATGTTATAAATAAGTGGTTTATTGGAAGGCTATAATGGAGCGGAAAAAAGAGAGACCTTTCTATAAAAATACAAAGTAAGCGATTATTTTAATTTTATTAACTGAACTACTCTTATATTTTCCCCTTAAATTTTTACCTAGTGTAAAAATAGAGTTTTGAATACATTTATTACGATTACATTATTTTGATTTTAAAGCAAACAATCAAGTTACACTGTTTGCTGTTTTTTTATATGAGATCGCTTATTGTTATCGATCGGATAATGTTATCAGTTTAGTCTCGGACAATTGCGATCACATTAAGCGGACTCGACTGTAGTATAAGGGGTGTAAAGTCTTTTCCTCACTAATGGGTGATTCCAGTATTTTTATTTTATTTTTTTATTCAAGAGATATCAATATATAAGCGCCAAATTGCATAATGCATATTTATTTTTTAATTTAATTTCAAAATTTGATAAAACATATTATTGTTATAAACATATCAGGATTCAAAGTGATTGTTGATTTTCAGTGTAAAATAGGGCCGAAACAGATATGGCGTCATTCAATCCGAAACAAGGGCAAAGGGATTGATGATTTTTATTAAAAAAATTTTTTATTGAATAAACTATTTTTTTTAAACTTATCATGTCGATTTCTGAATTTAGAACCATTTCCTTCAATAGAAAAATGCATTTTTTTTCTGTTTTCAAAAATTGCATTTTTTTCTGTTTTTTCTGCTGGTATTGGCCATTGATGGAACGCACTGTAAAAGCACAAGAGAGAATCAAAACCATAAAAATACAACACCTGGAATGTGTCCAGTATAATGTGGAATGACTCCGCACTGTCTGTACGGTATTACTCTTAGCCTCTGTCGCATTATGGGGGGCGGAGGCACATATGCAGGTGGCTGGACGTTGCAAGGTGCCGGCCTGTACGGCTGGCAAAGGTAACAATTGCAGTATTTCCATCCTTCCTCCGACACACAATTCCTGTACATGGGGTAAAAGTTATCCTTCTCTTGGTTGTACATGTTGGGAACTTGATCTAGTTACAAAAAAAACATGTTTCTACTTATAATTTCAGTTAATCATCAAACACAAGCATAACTAAGAGTTTAACTATCTTACCCGAAATATATTTATGGTATACTATACTATTCCGTTATCTACCCTCTGTTAAAACATTATTCAACTCTTTTAAAACTGTCCAATATTGATGTCGTAAAAGTGAAAAGTCTATAAGGATCTGTCAACAGGACGTTTTCTTCATCAGGGGGACCTAGTCAACAGAGGAGCTAGAAATTTTTGCCTGATCTGATTGTGATGACTGTTTTGATCTTCTGAATTTCAACCTAAAGTTTAAATCCCGCTGTTCCATCTGAGATTACTAAGTTACATGTGTCATCGGACCTCTCTGACTTGTTGAGAGAAAAGTCCGCAAGCAATTTAATAGGCCGTAATGCTATAATTTTTAACGCAAATTCGGAATTTCGGAGGGGAATTTGAAATTCCCCTCTAGACCATAATACTACATTCACACATGAAAAGTTAATCTAGTTTAAATATAGCATTGTGACAATGCTATATTTAAGCTAGATTAGCACTTAAACTAGATTAACTTTTCATGTGTGGATGAAGTATTACGCTCTCTCTCTCTCTATCAACTCGCGGAACCTCAATTAAAACTGTGTGTGGGTCATGTAACCATGGAGATTTATATTAATATGAGGGTTAATAACATGTGGTTAACTTTCCATTAGTTGATACTCCCTTTAATTCTGAATGCAAACTTAAAACAAGTACGACTTCCTAATTACTTGGGTTTTCAAGGCAAAAAGACGCAGGATTGTCGGCACAACCACACCAGCCCCTCTCCCTGTTACATCCGCTGCTGCAGCAGTGATTTGCGTAATCTTCTCGAAACCATCCATCTCCCAAATGGCAATGGTATCCGACCGGAGATAATCGTTCCATCAGAAGATCTTGAGGTCTTTCTTGGAGAACCTTATGCGTAGATGGTGCGTAACCTTCTCCAATGTGTTCTACCATGTTAGGGCAAAATCCTGTGTAACTATTTCGGAAAGGAATTATTTGTTAAATATAAATTTTTTGAGAGGATGGTTTTATAGAAATTTTACAAATTAAAGCGCTGTTGTTTCTGATTGATGTAACCGTTTTTTATGTTTACTAATACATGGGCATGGGCTAGTTTTGAAATCTGGATTTGCCAATCATAAGTTCCCCAAAGGACTCTGTTGATTCCCAAGTTGCTTAGCAACCTTTTCTGTATAAAATGGTGTGAATCCCTTATCTGTCTCGTTAAAAATCGTCGTACTGAAAAACAGAAATATACCCGGAAATTGCAAACCAAATTATTAATATACAATGTGGCCCAAGACAACTGTCCAACCCCTTTAATATTGACTTCTACAGATAAAGTAATAAAAAAGTGGTGTCTCGGTAGTTTTTAGTGACCCTGCCCTATCCGATGCAATAACTTTCAACGCCCCTAGCGTCCATGAGAGGAGTTATAATTTTTATTTTAAAAACTTTTAGAGATTTGCTAAATTAGTCAATTACGAAGTTGTAAAGCAGCATCAATTAAGTAGGAAGAGACGCCTTTTGCAGAGAAATGCCTTGAATAAAACCCCTAAAACACACGCTCAATCGGTAGAGTTAACGTAGTTTTTACGTCCTAAAACCCTGCTTCATAAGGTGAAAATGAGAAATTTTCACTTTTTATGATATAGGTATTTTCGAGTTATGAGGATGGTTTGAGGACGTAAAGAGTACGTCAATTCTACCTAATTGAGCGTATGTTTAGGAGGGGTTTTATTCAAGGCAACTATCTGCACAAGGTGCCTATTCTATACTCGTACTAATTCGATGCTGCTCTACAACTTTGTAATTGACTAATTCAACAAAAATCCCTAAAAGTTTTTAAAATAAAAATTATAACTCCTAATATTGACGCTAGGGAGCGTTAAAAGCTGTCGCATCGGATTAGGCATGATAGTCACTATACTAAACCTTAGACACCACTTATATGATTATACCTGTAGGGGTCCAAAAGTTTTAAGGCAAAAATGACGGAGAGGGGAGTCAGTAAAAATCTCACGTCAACTTTTAGTTTAGAAAATATACGTTTTAGTCTAAGCGGTACAACTTGAAACACTGCACTTTTTGATGACGGTATGAAACTTGGTACAATGTTGTTGTTGTTGTTTCTTATTCCACTTGGTCTAGTACAATCTAGACCAAGTCCAGTAGACCGTTCGCCCAGAGAAAGTCTCGAACCAGCGCAGGGTCTTTAAAAAGATCACTCTTCTCCAAACCCAAACAGGAGAGCAGATGGTCCGGAGAAGCTTGGTGGGAATTACACCTGAGGCACACAGGGAACACCTTTTGTCCCTGAACGTATGTAAGTGTACGAGTATGTCCAGAAATGAGCCTGGTGATGGTGGTCTGCAATTTCCCATTGCCCTTCAGCTCCAGGGAAGCCCCAGGATGATTTTGTTCGTACCAGTCATGAGTAGGTGGAATCCTCCATGTCTTGTTGTTATCGGCTCTGACCTTCGAGAAAATTTCACTATACGTAAGTAGACCACCATTTTCAGCTGTTTCAGCAGAGCCCTCCTTAGCCAATTCATCGGCCAAGTCATTGAAGTGGAGGTCTACATGGGAGGGTATCCACTGTAGATGAATGTCATTATGTGAAGAGTAAATCTTCAGTTTGTTTACAATGTCCATGCCGAGCCTGTCGTTAATGCTTCTCCATTTGCTTAAGTATTGAATGGAGCTCCTGCTGTCTGAGTAAATCCAGATGTCGCAAGTGCTGTTAATAGAGATCATAAATGGGTTATGCTCAAGGGCAATGCAGGTTAAGCTTGATCAAATTAGAGATCTAGCGGATGAACATGGGGTTCAGATTATTGCACTACTTGGTACAATGATTCTAGTGACCTATTAAATGTGTTTTCGATCAGGACCCAAAAAAAATCTCCCTTAGAATTTAAAATTTTTAACTTTTTATAAAATTTCAATTTTTGCGATTTACACAGTATATATCATACTTTTAATCATGTTTGGTGGTAATTCTATACAATTCGAGGGCGTAGAGTACGATTCTGAGGTCAAAAGTTGTATTGGAGTGAATTTTATTAATTTTTTCTTAAGAATTTAAAATTTTAAAGTTTAATTCTTTTAAAAAAATAGTCTTAAAACTTACTGATATTTTTGAACTTTCTACCACAGATGAAGACATAGATCTTTGTTCTAAATCTAGAATTTCTAAGCTTTATCTTTATTTTCAGCCGAGAAACGGGACTTAGAAGTTTGACAATTTTCAAAATGGCGGCCATATTTGATTTGGCGGTAGGCTAAGTCGTACCACTTGAACCCCTGCAAATATTGATCATGCTTTGAAACTTGGTACAGTCAATCTAGGGACCTAATAAATGAGTTTTCTATCAGGACCCAATAAAAATATCCCTTAGAATTTAAAATTTTAAACGTTTTAAAAATTTTCAAATTTGGCTCCCTATTTGTGAATTATAATATTTTTTGTAACGTTTTGTGACGATTCTATACAATTTGATGTCGTAGAATATGATTTCAATGTCCAAACTGAAGTTAACGGGCTTAAAAATATTTTTTTCCTTAAAAACCTAATTTTTTGGTCTATTATTACGATACATCTTGAAACGCTGCAAATATTGATCATGCTTCAAAACTTGGTACGGTCCTTCTAGGGACCTAATAAATGAGTTTTCTATCAGGACCCAATAAAAATATCCCTTAGAATTTAAAATTTTAAACTTTTTAAAAATTTTCAAATTTGGCTCCCATTTGTGAATTATAACATTTTTAGTAACGTTTTGTGACGATTCTATAAAATTTGCGGTCGTAGAATACGATTTCAATGTCCAAACTGAAGTTAACGGGTTTAAAAAAGATTTTTTCCTTAAAAAACCTAATTTTTTGGTCTATTATAGCGATACAACTTAAAACGCTGCAAATACTGATCATGCTTTGAAACTTGGTACAGTCATTGAAGGGACATAATAAATGAGTGTTCTATGGGGAGACAATAGAAATATCTCTTAGAATTTAAAATTTTTAACTTTTAAAAATACTAAATTTTTTTGGCGATTTTCTTGTTAAATAACATATGTATCAATTTTTATCTCAAGTATTTAAAATTTTTAGGGAAATTTGGGATATATACAAAAGTTTGAGAGGATTCTAATTAGTCTTAGATCGAGAACATATATAATGAAGTTAAAATTCTCAAAATTCGGACCATTTTCCTTATATTTGAGGCCCATCATTAATTAACATAAATGTTGGTAAAAAAACAACGTTCAGTAGACTGCAAAATTTCAAGATTAATTGGATGTAATAGTACCAGGATATTTCAGGAATACTTTTAAAAAAAGTTGTATAACATAATTTAATTCTTTATGATAATGCATTATTCTAAACTTTTGAAGCATATAAAACCTACTATAGTCGATTCATTTAGAAAAGGCGCCTGAGAGGACGAAATGTATTACAAGCATGTACAACTTGTACTACTGTAATAATTATCATCGAAAATTTTTTCTTCTGCAATGACAAAGCAGCCTAAAGTAGTTAAAATATAAAATACTGTAAAAGAATCGGTCACTGAATAAGTTGCGTGATGAGCGTTATACTAGGCGTTATTGAGCGTTTTTGATCCTGTTTCAGGCGCCTATTCTAATTCAACAGTCTATAATAACAAAAAAAACAACCACTGGACTATGAAATTTCAAGGAATACAGAAAGTCTCAATACATACATATAAAACTTCGTAAAGAACATTTCTCTATTAAGGTATTTTTTATGCATGTGCACTCAATAGAGTTTGCGCCTCGGATTGTTTTTTATGAGAAGTTTTTTTTTCGAACCTTAAATTTCAGTTTGCAAATTAGAATAGTATTCTACAGCCGCCCTTAAATTATACAGAATCGTCAACAAACCTAACTAAAATATTATATTTCTTAAATAAAGAACCCAATTTGAGTTTTAAAAAAGTTCAACATTTTAAATTCTAAGAGATATTTCTATTGTCTCCCCATAGAATACTCATTTATTATGTCCCTAGAATGACTGTACCAAGTTTCAAAGCATGATAATTATCTGCAGCGTTTTAAGTTGTATCGCTATAATAGACCAAAAAATTAGGTTTTTTAAGGAAAAAAATCTTTTTTAAACCCCTTAACTTCAGTTTGGACATTGAAATCGTTTTCTACGACCTCAAATTGTATAGAATCGTCACAAAACGTTACTAAAAATATTATAATTCACAAATGGGAGCCAAATTTGAAAATTTTTAAAAAGTTTAAAATTTTAAATTCTAAGGGATATTTTTATTGGGTCCTGATAGAAAACTCATTTATTAGGTCCCTAGAAGGACCGTACCAAGTTTTGAAGCATGATCAATATTTGCAGCGTTTCAAGATGTATCGTAATAATAGACCAAAAAATTAGGTTTTTTCAAGGAAAAAAATATTTTTAAGCCCGTTAACTTCAGTTTGGACATTGAAATCATATTCTACGACATCAAATTGTATAGAATCGTCACAAAACGTTACAAAAAATATTATAATTCACAAATAGGGAGCCAAATTTGAAAATTTTTAAAAAGTTTAAAATTTTAAATTCTAAGGGATATTTTTATTGGGTCCTGATCGAAAACTCATTTATTAGGTCCCTAGATTGACTGTACCAAGTTTCAAAGCATGATCAATATTTGCAGGGGTTCAAGTGGTACGACTTAGCCTACCGCCAAATCAAATATGGCCGCCATTTTGAAAATTGTCAAACTTCTAAGTCCCGTTTCTCGGCTGAAAATAAAGATAAGGCTTAGAAATTTTAGATTTAGAACAAACATCTATGTCTTCATCTGTGGTAGAAAGTTCAAAAATATCAGTAAGTTTTAAGACTATTTTTAAAAAGAATTTAACTTTAAAATTTTAAATTTTTAAGAAAAAATCAATAAAATTCCCTCCAATACAACTTTTGACCTCAGAATCGTACTCTACGCCCTCGAATTGTATAGAATTACCACCAAACATGATTAAAAGTATGATATATACCGTGTAAATCGCAAAAATTGAAATTTTATGAAAAGTTAAAAATTTTAAATTCTAAGGGAAATTTTTTTTGGGTCCTGATCGAAAACTCATTTATTAGGTCCCTAGAATCATTGTACCAAGTTTCATACCGTCATCAAAAAGTGCAGTGTTTCGCCAAAATCCGGGCTGTACCGCTTAGAGACTATTTCTTCTCTTATCTTTTTAGCACAAGTTTAGGAAGAATCCACAGATAAGTCAAAATAGCGAATCATTATATAGCGAGTTAGCCATCATATTACGACTTGAGACCATATTTTGAATTTCGACATAGATTTGTGTAAAAGATTTTAGGTTCTATTTAATAAAAAACAAATTTAGAAGTAGTCCCTTCTTGTATTCATTTTTAAAGACCCAACAGACCAGAAACTTCTTTTATTAAACCGTGATGTCGAACTGGACAGCACTCGTTATGAATTTTGGTTCAATTTCGCTAATGTTCCCGCTAACCGCTAAATATCACCAATCACTTTTGAACACCATATATTCAAATATCGACAACATTTTCTGACTTTTAATGATAAACTGGATAGTTATTGATCTAATTACTAATTTTAATCTATAAGTTTGAAATTATTTAGCAAGTTTTCTACTTTTTGTGTTTAAAAGAGCATGGCGGTATTTAGTGGGAACGTTAACAGGATTGAACCGAATTTCTATAGCTCTCGGCCGCAAAAAAATTTTAATATTTTAATCCTGTTTTACAGGAATGTTAAAAAATGTATTAATACCCGCTTTAGAGGTTAAATTTTCCAGAATATTTAGGGAAAACCCCTCAAAACCATTGACGTACTCTGAGGTGATGATTTGGGGATGCACCCCACGCCCGAAAGTTAGAAATGTTCCTTTTTTTACCATAGAAATTGATCAAATTTACCCCAGATATCTCCCCCTAAATTCCAATATCGCCCCCAAATTTTTTCTAGCTATAAGTCACTGCTTATTTTTAAAGATTTTTCTGTTGACTTAAGGAAAATAAAAGCTTAATTGAATATCTTTTTATTAAATAAAACTACAAATTTTTTACTCACCCCGGAAGGTAGTAATTGTAGTTCTTCATCTTTAGGGAAAAACTGAATTGAACGGATTTAAAAGTTTAGTTAAAATTTGAAACAAAAAAATGCACTGAATTTAATTTTATAAAAAATAAAGATTTGTTTGGTTCTCAATAATTTTTGCTCATAATTTTTTGCTGCCAAAGACACCTTGAGAAACTTATATTAAATCACTTATTTCAGGATTATGTTGATCAACAGACGGATTTTATCTAGTAATCATAATCTTAACTGGTGATCTAAATAAGAGTATCTAAAAAAGACATTAAGATATTTCATAAAATTATTAACATAAGCTAATAAAATTCGTACAAAAGTTATCAGAAAAAATACTCGATTGTTTTTAATTTGAATGAAATTTTCGGTATTTGTTTGCCTTAAGTAAAAACTCAACTTTTTGATTCTAATTGAAAAATGAACTAAATCTGTTCAGTATTTTAAAAAATGTTAAAGTAGAAAAGGGGGTTCCCAAACTATCCAGATATTACCTTTGAAAAACAGAATATCTGAATAGAATACAATAAAATTATACTTGAATAAATTAAAATGTGATACTTTTATTTTTTCATATCTGGCATAGAGAAATGCAGCAGTACCACCAACTTTGTACTTTATTTTCAAAACAGTAGCCTTTGTGGCCTTGATATTAAGATATTTTATTCATTTACCTTGAAAACTGCTTTGCTTCGGAAGATAATGATAGATAACGCTTAACACTCGATACTCCTATTCGTACACAAAGGCTCAAAACAGACGTACTAACTGATAAAAAACCAGAACTATAATAATTCTGCATTCATAGGATCTCTATTACGTTTTTTTTTCTGTCAGGTTATACAAGACTGGGAAAGAAGAGTCGTGTGTTCAGCTTAACTGTATTTAACATTACTACTCTAGTCTCCTGTTTTACGCTCATTAAAAACAATTTATTTTATTGTTTTTTATTTTAGAATTGAGAAAAATCTTGCAGGAGTTAGGAAAATCTGAAGGAAGCCCAAAACTAGACTTTTGTTTCGAGGGTTGATCCAAAATTTTTAAAATTTAACCTGTCAAAAAAGTGTTTTAAGCTGCTCTTTCAGGGGCCATCAGCCATGGAACCGCTACTGCAAATCAGACTATTTTTATTGCCCTGAACTAATATAACTATTCTAGTTTATTTTTGGTACGACATTGTCTTATAATCAGCTCTTTGGTATAAACACGTCAAGCTATCCAGTTCTATTTCAGAAAACCCATTTGTAATCTGGTATAGAAAAATACGCAAGTGACTCGGGCCATTGTGACTGCTTGCTAACACTACTCAAATAAGGAAAATCGGGGCCTCCAACTCAAAAGGACGCTAATAGGACTGAACTAAGAGAGAATTTGCACCTCCCTAAACAATATAAAGTTGGAGACAGACAATTTTGGGTCCCCCAGATTTTAAAATTAAGGTTTTTGAACAGCGTTCCAAATTATTGGGATGACACTTCCCCGTCCCCCCGTCCTGTCCCCCACTGGGATGAACACCCGCGGATGACGACGACAGGCGACACGACAGAAAAGTTTCCTTAGCCCTCGTCAAGTCAATCCTTATTCGTACGGTGAACGGTGATTGGTTGAAGTTCTAAACAAAAAGAGAAAGTTGTTAGGCAAATGAGAAGAGAAGAGAGCAAGGCCGTAACTAGACTTTTTTTTCGGGAGGGGGGGAAAGGTTCAACTTCAGTTCGATTTTGTTGGTGACCATCATGACCAGAGGGTGAGTTGACAGCGGCGGATCCATGATTTGGTTTTGAGGGAGCTAAGAATTTTCAATATCAAAATAGTCTTCTAATGTCCTAAAGGGGGTTCTGGGGGTCCCCCCCAGAAAAACTTTGGAAATTTAAGTCTAAATTGCAGATTTTCAACTCGTTTTGGTACACCTAATCCGGATTTTGGACATACATAATTTTTAAGAATTTAATTTCCATTTTGGTTGGATTTTTGCATTTTGACGACTTTTAGCAACTTTTTACAAAAAAAATGTAAATTGAGTTCTAAAGGGAGATAACCCTAAAAACAGGATTTTAACTCTTGACGAGTCGAAGACTACAGAATCGGAGTCTCCACCCACCTATCCCTATTTCGTTGTGCGAAGCCAAAAGGACGTTTTGCGTGTCTGGAACAAAATTGTAGCTCGGTGGCTTTGGCCAGAAGCTAGAGCTAAAAATTCTGTTTGTGTCTGTCTGACAAAGGTTTATAAGCAGATCCTTGAGACCACAGAGTACTAGAACAGAGAGTCCGTCGCCATAGGCGCTAATGGAAATCGAAAAGTTGGATGGGTTGGGTGGCGCTGCGATCGCATCAACGTCACGAGAGGCGGGACGGAAAAGCCTGATTGGTTGAGAAAAACTTTTTCCTTCTCCTTCGAAATAGAAGATTGCGTGACAGCCAATCACAGGTTTGATCTCTCTGTCAATCATTTAGTTGATCGTGGCGCCCTCCAACCCGTCCAACTTTTGAATATATCGTTTTGGACCATCTGTTAGGATTTTTCTCTGTGCTTGAGACCAAGCACACAAACCGGAAAATATGTATGCAAAATCCAATAAAAAAACATAATTTGCATGCAGTTAAAAAAATTGTCAACCAATCAACCAATATAATCAATAGCAGCATTTAGTACAACTAATCTCTAGATTTGTTTTCTCTTTCTCCTCTCCGTCTGTCCGTTTCTCCTCGTCGGTGCTTCGACTGTTTCATATTTTGATAATTTCATTGGATTATGGCTTTAAAAGTTCTATTCCGGCCTCCAGGGGTATGGATAACAAGTGGAATTTCTCTTGCACATAATGAAAATTAATTTCTATAAACTCCATAAGTTTTCAATCCCTTCCAGTGTTTAAATATGAACATGCGTGTGAATTGTGACCTCTGTAATCAAGGGCGATTGCACTTCTTGTCGTCTCTACAATTTAAAATTAAAGTTTTTGAAACAATATTTAAGACAATTACGAGTTCTGTTCTTATAGAAATGTATCGTATTGGTTTATACTTGAAATAAAAGGGTGTTTTTCTGATAACCTTCACAGTAAAATATTGAATCCGGTTTGTTAATAGTTGCATTCTTGTAGTGTGGGAAAGTAAACAAAATGTTATAATTAAAATAATTCATAATTATGAGCATTAAGAGTTATAACTAGAAAGAAGAATGAAAGTAAATCCTAGCCAAGTTCTGAAGAGCAGTTCAGTGAGAAAATGCAATGATCCTATAGAAGCCTATTAATAGTCAAAAACGAATAGAAAGTGACCAAAGTGAACCTGGTTAATGAAGCGCCAAATTTAGCGTTATCGATTCAATGTTTGGACATTACTGGTTTTCCACTTGGCGACATAAAAAAATGGCCAAATTCAGTTGCAGCCTGGATTCACTTTATTTACCGTTAACCTACCCATAAATATTTTCCAATCATATTAAAATTTGGCATTGTTATTTTTATCACACAGACTCAGGGCAAAATCAACGCTACGTAAAAATCAGACCTAGCAAAAAAACATCACACAATCTCATTTGGCAGTGCTGCTTTTAATATTTTTGTAAAATGATAAGCAAATAATGTCCTATTTGCAAGATTTGTGCTCGGCAATTATTAAAGAATATAAATATAGTAAATCCCAGGATTGGGTTTTATCTTGTTTGCAAAATATTTTTAACCATTATCAACACTTTTCATTTGTACTTGTAAAAACAAAGTATAATACCAAAAATTATTCTGAAATGTTTCTTCAAATTATTTCAGTTTAACTTATCTGTTTATGATTTTACATTCATCTAATTCTTTCCTTTCTCCCTAGGTCTTGAAGGCCTTTGATCCCTTTAAGCAGTCCAGGCTTTTCCACTCTTCACCACTCAGTTATGCAGCTCACAGGGTAAATTCCTTTTGATAAATTTCATTGGGAGACACCTTGGCAGACCAGGAAAAAGTTGTAACCTTCCCCTGAACCTAATAAAATTTCCCCAAACCTTATGTATTGCTCCTATTGAGCTGGCAGGGGCTTCCCCCAAACCAGGTTCGTAGGTTTTAGCACTTTTTCCAGGTCTGCACCTTGGTTTGATATTTAACTTTATACTTGCAGCTGAAGTATCTTTAGCCCATAGTTTAGCTTGTCTGTGTTTTTTAGAAGATGAAATGGTTAATAAAACCTTTATTTTCAGGTTGCCATGAGCAAATTTGACAAGGATTCTCAAATGCCCTATGAAAAACTTTCTAAAAACCTAGAAATAATCAAAAATAGGTATTGTTTTTTCTACTTGAAGATGGTTTTATAGTTTTTTCATTAATTAATATATTTCTACCAATAATCTAAAATTTAATGCTTAAAGAATTAAGAAGACTTGAAAGTGTTACAAAATTCTTTACCATTTAGGCTGAAGAAGCCCTTGACTTTGGCTGAGAAAGTCCTCTATTCTCATTTGGATGAGCCTGCGACTCAAGACATTCAAAGAGGTGTGAGTTACCTACGTCTGCGCCCTGATCGGGTTGCTATGCAAGATGCTACCGCACAGGTAATTTGTTTGCCCCACATATTTTTTTCAATTACTCTTTAGAATTGAAGATAACTACAAAAAACTTCATTATTTACTTCTCAACTTCTTATTTATTGCAGATGGCTATGTTGCAGTTTATTTCAAGCGGCCTCCCAAAAGTATGAAAGATGTTTAATTGTTTTTCTCTTGAAAAATGGGTGTGATTTCAATTAAATATTTACATATACTCCTTCAATTTGTTTGATATAGCTATAGCATAGCAGATTTCTTACATTGATATTTTAGGTAGCTGTTCCATCTACTATTCACTGTGACCACTTGATAGAAGCCCAAATAAGCGGAGACCAAGATTTGGCCAGGGCCAAAGTAAGTTTTTTGTATTGAAAGTTTTTAATTAGGATAATTTGCACAAATCTCATTCACCTTTTCTTATCTAGGATATTAATAAAGAAGTATACACCTTCCTTGAAACTGCTGGTGCTAAGTATGGTGTTGGTTTCTGGAAACCTGGTAGTGGTATTATTCATCAGGTAGTTACCTTTATTGAATGTTTTTTTTTAAATATTTCATTTTATGAATTTTTTAAAAATGAAAGTAGTTTTTGACCTAAGGTTGATGTGTATCATGAAAACTTATTCCCTCTGAATTCCATGTTAATATTTGATTCTGTACAGGTTTACCAATGACTTAAAACTGCTTATTTAATTTTTGTTTTATCTGGGGGTGAGAGAAATTAAGCTTGATAACCACATTAATTTGTTTTGAAATAATTATAGTTTTGTATTTGAAATAGTTATGAAGTCTACTGTATTCAAAACATCTGCGTGTATAAAATTTGATATAAGTTGTTGATATTGTATTGGTCTGTGTGAAATGAAGTATCCTAACATGGATAATTCGAAATGAAAAATTGTTTTCATTGTATTTCACTTATTCAGACCTATAGAAAAAGGCTATTGTGCAGTTCAAGTAGGGCATGGTTGTAGTCTTAGCTTGCCTCGTATTCGACTGCATACAGTAAAAACATTTTAACAGTGTATTACTTGGATCTGATCACATTTATTATGAACTTGTACTTTAGTGTATACTTGAATAGTGAATGTAATTTTCAAAATACTTCTAGATTATACTTGAAAATTATGCTTTCCCTGGTGTGTTGCTGATTGGTACTGACAGTCATACTCCTAATGGAGGTAAGTATTAAATCCATAAGAAATTGATTTTTTATACGGTTCTTGTGTATTATTCTGTCGGCTGTGCAGCTGAATTCGAAAACGCTATCTAAGTCTACTGACTGTCATATAGCTGTGGCGCTGAATTTAACTGCTGCTGAACGGTTGACGGTATAATATGTAAGTACCTTTTATGCTGTGTAATACCCAAGAACTTAGTCGATATTTAGAGTTAAGAAGAGATTACTTCTAAAATACTTAGAAATTTTAAAACTAGGGGTTCTTTATCATAAAAATAAGATGCAATCTAACCATTTCTAATGGCTTGGTTTTTTTTCTCCATAAAACAGGTTCTAACTGTCTTTGGTTGATAGTGATTTGATTAAAAATGATGTTGAATAAAGACGGCACAGCTTCGAAGAGTGTACCAGCCGCCATGTTTACCCATAGCTCAAATGATGACTGACAACCATAGAGATATTTAACTATTAATGTCATCATTATTAGATCCTAAAATAATAATCTACTAAATATTATTATCTTAGGATCCAACGATAATGATATTAAGAGTTAGATCTATATGGTTCTCGGTCATCATTTGAGCTGTGGGTAAACACAGGGGCTGGTAGACTCTTATCAAAGCTGCGCCAAAAAGACAACTGCTGTCTGATTAAAATTTAAAAAGTTTTGCAGAATGCAAAATCAAAGATATCTAGACTTATAATGGGTTTAACTGTGTATAACTACTAAAATTATTTATTAGTTGTATATTTTAATAATGAAACTAAACTATATATATAATAAAAATTAGGGTTTGATTTCATTTTAGTTTTATATAAATTTAAGTTACTATTTTTAAATAAAGCTTTTAATTTTAGGTGGACTTGGAGGTTTGTGCATTGGTGTCGGTGGAGCAGATGCTGTAGACGTCATGGCTGACTTACCGTGGGAGGTTAAATGCCCCCAAGTTATCGGTGTTAAGCTGACTGGCAAGTTGACTGGGTGGACTTCTCCAAAAGGTTTGAATTTTACTATTACCAGCACCTAAGAATTAGGTTTTTTAAGTTAAATTTAAAACTGAATAGAATATATTTTTCCAACTTAAGATTCATGATTTTTAAGATTTTTCTTTAAAAAAAAAACATTGAAATTTAGACAGCAATATTAAATTATGTCTCTTGATGTTAGATTTGTTTGTGTTAAATATATCATCAGACATATTTTTTAACCTGATACTTAAATTTGTGCAACTTTAATTTAGTTTAAAAAATTTTCTGTGATGTCCCCCTAAAGCTTTTGTGTCTATGTTTTCCAAAGGTAGTATCTTTTATTGATACAACCTTTTACATTTTCACTCTTAATTTGGAAGCTTAATTTGTGTTTGATTAAAACTGTTGATGGTTAAAGTCTGGTTTTGATATTATTTTGTAATGGTCTATTGAAAAACTTAAAGGTTTTGTGGTACTTGATGCTATTCATCAGGCAATCCAGAGCAATTAGACCTAAAGTAACAAGCATTTTACAGGTGCAATGTGTTGAAAGGTATTCACATTGTGTAACTAATGCTAACATTTTTTCTCGAGACTCAATGTTTCCTTACTGTGTATGAGTTATTTAAGGTATGATTTATTTCAGTAATTCTCAAACTGTTTTTGTTTCTTGATGCCCTTTTGTTAAAATTATTTTTTGTCACCCCTATACCTGAAGAAATGTTATTCTCAGAATTTCAAGAAAAGACTCAAAGTATTTTATTGGAAAAAATATAAACATGTTTTTTAAATTTTCAGTAGAAAAATTAACCACTCATAAAGCAAAAAACTGCTCGTTTTCTTTGATTCTTCTTCGATACATTTTTAAACAAATAAGCTATATTGGCAATTCAACTTCCCATAAATTTTAAAGTAAAACTAGAATCAAAATGAGGAGCATAATCATATGAAAAGGTCAAACTTGTCTTTTAGCTAAGTGAATTCTACGAAACTCCATAATGTACAAAAGTTTTTTGTTTGAACTTGAATACTTTTATATAGCCACTCTATTTTAGGAAGATAAGTTTCAATGGAACATAATCCCTAATATTAATATTGGTTAGGGGACAACCATAAATTATGTGCGGTGTTTTTTCCAAAATCTGGACCCCCTCCCCCTTGATGAGATTTTGCTGAACCCCCCCCTCCCCCCCCCATGTGAGATTTACCTACAACCTTTTAAAATAATTTTCTATCCTATTTGTTTGCATTTTGTGCTTCACAGCACCTAAAACTTTTACGTTGTTAATGATGTGGGGGAAAAGGACATTATGTTGTTATCAGGTTTTCTTTATTATAAAAATCATACTTAAAGAATAAAGAAAATCGTAAAATTTCTAACTTAAAAAGTTGACGTGAGATTTTAATCGACCCCCTTGGTGAGATTTGGTGGGATTTTTCCAAACCCCTCCCCCCTTTTTGACCTCACATAATTTATGGATGTCCCCTTATCAATCTGAATAAAATAAACAAATAGGGATTTAGAGATTCTTTCCCCTAAAGTTCTATGAAACAAACCTTGAAAATAACATTTCTTAATTTTATGGAATAGCATTCTTTAAAGGGAGATAAGATTTTTTTAATTGATTGCAGCACCCTTGTGAAGACCTTGCTGCATCCCAAGGCAATACTCACAGTTTGGAACCAACTGATTTATTTTTTGTTTTACTTAAAAAAGTATGTTTTTAATTATTTTTCAGATATTATCTTAAAGGTTGCTGGAATTTTGACTGTAAAAGGTGGAACTGGTGCAATTGTTGAGTACCATGGACCTGGCGTGGAATCTATCTCCTGCACTGGTAGTTATAGTTTGATATTTGTTTTATTTTTCTAGGACTGATAGGGTAAAAAATAATGTAGTGAAGGGTAAATTTATGTATTTACAGGTAAATCTGCATTAAGAGCATTATAAACCTAATAATCAAAGATGTTTTTAATTATATGTCTTATCATTTATACGTCGGACCATTGAAAGAAGTTTAAACGATGCTTTACTGTAACAAGGCTTAACTGGATTAAGCGTTAACTGTGTTGTATCAGACTTGCGCATTACACGAAAAGCGATGTTACGAAGAAGGGTAACGCTACCAGCACCATCTGTCATTCATGGCATTTTTTCTGATGGGAAAATAATCATTAGTTGGTTGATTTCATATAATTCAAAAATAATCATTAGAAATATGCTTTACTATTTATTTATTTTTATTACCAACAAAGAAATATGTTACAGTCTAATCCAATTTAAGGCTTTTAAATCATTATTAAATGAAAAAGGACTGTGAATCACTGTGCTACAAATTTTGAAGAGCCGAAGCAAACCAACCAACCAATTTTGGGTAACGCAAAAGCGCTCTAAAGCGATAAGAACAGGAAAATTCTACTAGTAACATCGGCTCTTTATCTTTTGGGTAATGAATAAGCCTTATAACCTACGGTTATGATCAAGTTTAGCCTTGACTGTAATCAAATTTTATAAATTTCATTGTTCTTATGTTCCTACACTAAAAAGCTATTAATCAAATTTATGAAGTTTGGCATCAAATCCTCAAAGAACTATCACCAAGTTGGCTGCCTTTGCATTTCTTTTCTCCTAGTAAGATGAATTAAAGCCTCCATTGAACCTTTAGTTTTACTTGATGTTAAGTAGATTAGAAATTGGGTATTCTTTGAGGTCTACCAATTTTCAGCTTAGCTCTGATTATTTTGAATTGACTACATTATTTTTGGATGTAATGCACAACAGTTACTTGAAATGTTTAGTTAAAAAATAAAGTAATTGTTCTACTTAAAGCTTTGAAATACTTAAATAACCATAGTGTGAAAGAAACTAAAAGATAAGTTAAACTCATGCTTTTGACTTAATATAGCCATGAGTTATAATCATCCAAAAAATCTTGTTGACCATTACTTTGAGATGTTTTAAAAAGTTAAAAACAACTGCGATCTGTGGAATGGGAATAGTTAAGCTTGCCAAATAGATGTCAGTCTTTCTCTAAAAAATTTTATTAGAATAATCTTCAAGTAATTCTGCTTTCTTTTAAAAATACTTTTTCTGTTCTTTTCAGGAATGGGAACAATTTGTAACATGGGTGCTGAGATTGGTGCTACCACCTCAGTTTTTCCTTACAATAAAAGAATGAGGGAGTACTTGTGTGCTACTAGAAGACAAGGTAAAATTCATTGATCATTTGAATGATATGTTGCTTGTATCTGAATGAAAATATACTGTCATTAGGACAAGAATAGGGTGTTTTTTTCCCAATGTCTAATTGTCAATAATGTGAAGAAGTTACCTTTTATTATTATGAACCTGTCAAAATATAAAGCCAATAAAAATGCTTTTAGGTGCTGCAAGTCACTTGAAAATGGTTTACCTGTTATTTTTAGTTGCATTGCATGAAGTTTAAAAAATATTGGGATTTCCTTTCTTAAGATATCGATTGATTTCTAGTTTTCTCTAAATTCATTTCTAGATTCATTTTTTTCTAAATTCATTTTCATTTCTAGCAAAGTATGTGTGACCAAACTGTCTTAGATTTAAACTAGTTTAGCAAAGATAAACTGTTTTAACTTTAAGATAGTTCCCCAAACTATTAAATCCCAAGAGTTAAAAATCTATCGTGGCTCCATCTACTAGAGGAAAAAACAAAAAACTACTAAACTATTTTTATTTGATATCACATTGGCACTGTTTGTAAATTGAATATATTTTTGAAAATTAAATATATTTTGATAAAAAAATTGGACAACACAAGCAAAAAAAATCGTATTCTGCAAATATAAGTGCAAGATAAAAGTTTAAGTGAAGTGTTTTGGCTTGGAGACGCTCTTTTACGACTACCATTTTCTTTTACTCGTAGCTTCATTTGGGTTTAAGATAAATGTAGTGTAAACAGGTAAAAATAAGAGAGTTTAAGTTAAACTAGCTTAACTTTTCCTGTGTGAGCGTAGTATAATGGTCGTGTAAAGTTTTTGAGTTTGTGAAATTCTTATCATAATCAAACTGTTTATTTTAGAAATTGCTGAGTTAGCTGATGGTTATCATCATTTACTTACCCCTGACCAAGGTTGTGAATATGACAAAGTTATTGAAATCAATCTAGATGAGGTAATTATTATAGTTTATACCCTTTAATGATTGTATACAAGGTATGAGTTTTTTCTAATGAAATGATCTTTATAAGCTTGAACCTCATGTTAATGGACCATTTACTCCTGACCTTGCTCATCCTATTTCTCAACTTGGGAAACAAGCTAAAGCTAATGGCTGGCCATTAGAAGTTAAAGTTGGTAAGTGCTCTTTTGTAAAATTTTTGTTAATTTTTGTTGCAAAAGGGGCTTAAAATTTTTTCTGATGCAGGACTTGATGTGACAATTAAAATCTTAGGTAGTTACATGAAAGATTTTATGGAAATTTTAATTTCCCCATTCTGCCAGTTTATAACTAACCTGTTATTTAATTTTTGTTTTTAGATAAGTAGCCATTTTGATGTATTAAATCATTCTGATAAACACTGAACACCCCTTTAAATTTGCTTTCATTGCAAGGCAATTGTCTTGTGGGAACTCCCAACTAGGCAACCCCCTCAGAAACTCTTTATTTTGTTATTACCTTTATTTAATTTTCAAAATTTAAGTCAAAAATCGGGAAAATATTAAAGGTGAATTCGGAAGAAAATTGAAAAGCAGGTGAGGGGAGGAAAACTTGGGGGTATTAGCAACTCTGCAGCTTTACCCCAATGGTTCCAGTTTTAGTAGACAGTGATCTCTTAGAAATAAAACCATTGGTCAACACAAATGTTAACCAAGGGATATTCACAAATGTTGAATGAAAAAAAACTCAATTGAAGAGTCAAATCCAATCAGTTCAAATTAAATTGCTTTCCAGCACCACAGTTGGGTCTCAAGCAGTGATGCTTTATAGCCTAGCCCTCACATTCCGACCAACTTTATAAAAAAAACACCCTGTGCCCAGAGGAATTTATTAGAAAAAAAATGGATTTGGATAAATAAAGGATCCATATTGAATGTTATGAGTTCAAAGGGGTGCATCCAGGATTTTTTGCCAGGGGCCGTTTTTGGGAATTTTGTGAAAAACTGAATTGAATTTTGTGAAAATAATTTTTGGTACTTGCGTATTATCCCGTCGACCATTCTGTGACTGTCAAATGCAGCGGCACAGCCATAGAAAAGTCAATGGGTTGTTTACCCTTTTCGGATTCAGCGGTACAGTCGTTGGGATAATACGCAAGAACCTAATTTTTCATTCTAAAATAAGGTCTTATTTCTGTAAATATATTATTTTTTTAATAAAATTACACTTAGCGAGTGCATATAGCTTGATTAAAGTCCGTTTTTGGGAACCGGAATTTTGTGAAGGGGCTGTTTTTGAGGATTGGAATTTTGTGAAGGGGCTGTTTTTGAGGGTCGGAATTTTGTGAAGGGTCAGTTTTCGGCCCCAATTCTTTCTAGATGCACCCCTGGTTCATTTGCTTGTGTTCCCCTCTCAAATATAGGAAATAAGACAAAAATCAGAATATAGGATGATAGATTTAGTTTTTCCCCTAATTTTTTATAAATATTTAGGAAAAAAACTGTTATAAATAGTGTAGAAGAACTATAAAGCTTATACATTCTCATTAAGTCATTTTTGTTTTAAAGGTTTGATTGGAAGTTGCACAAACAGCAGCTATGAAGACATGTCAAGAGCTGCATCTTTGGCCAGACAAGTTCTTTCACATGGTATAAAATCAAAATCAAAGTTTACTGTTACCCCTGGTTCTGAGCAAGTTAGAGCTACAATTGAAAGGGATGGACAGGTAAGAGCGTTACAGTTCAAAATACTTAATTGTTATAGGAGTTGTGTCCTGATTATTTTTACATTACTTATTGATAATTTTTAGGCTCAAACTCTAAGGGAATTCGGTGGTGTTGTCTTGGCCAATGCTTGTGGACCTTGTATTGGACAGTGGGACAGGTATCTGTTTTAGTTACAAGTGTATCAGCAATTTTGTGTATTGTGTGTTTTTCAATTATCTAATATCCAATTCCTGTATCTTTAAGGAAAGATGTTAAGAAAGGAGATAAGAATACCATTGTGTCCTCATACAACCGTAACTTTACTGGACGTAATGATGCCAATCCAGCCACTCATGCCTTTGTTACTTCACCTGAACTTGTGACAGCTCTTTCTGTTGCTGGAACTTTGGATTTCAACCCCCTCACTGATGAACTAACTGGAGCTAATGGTAATGGAAAGCTTCATATCTTTGTCATTGCTACTTTTTAAGATTAAAATGGTTACAACCAGAAAGTATAGTACTGTGACAACTTTAATTATTCAAAGCTGAAAAGACCTATCCAAGACTTGGAATTAAAGAAGTTTCATCTTCTATCTATAATTCCAGATTCACTGAATGATTGAAAAGATTTTTTTCTATTGTTTGACTTATCAGTAACCTTTTATATTCAGGAATTTTTAAAGTCATGTTCTGAATGCATTATTTGCAATAAGGCATGGTGAATAATCAAATTCTAAAACTCTCTTGGAAAAGTTGCAACATTCCTCTTGTTATTCCAGTAAGGATTTTATAATGATGAATGGTGAAAAATCATTATGATTTCAAAATTTTGAGACTTAATAAGTTTAACTTCAAATTATTCATGATTTTATTAACAGTGATCTTAAAAGTAAAAGAAATTTTTGAGAAAACTTTGGATTATAATTTATATATAAAATTAAATTATCATTAGTGTTTAGAACAGGCATGGCCAACCCGCGGGCCGCATGCGGCCCTCCGGGTCATTTTGTGCGGCCCGCGAAGCTCTCCGAAAACTCTCCAAAAAATAGCTTCAAAACACTTTTTAGCACACTAAAATTCAAAATTTTTTTCGGGGGAGAACTCCCGACCCCCCATATACCTCTTAGATCAGGCTTTGACAACCCGCGGCCCGTTTTGAAATAATTTTGTGGTCCGCAAGAATTTTTTTAGTCAAAAGTTAAAGTTTTAGGGTAAGTTAAGGCCCCCCAAATTCGGACAAAGGGTACCATAACACGTTAAAGTCTGTTAATTAGAGTCGTATTTCCAAAAATTTTTCTGGGGGAGGACCTCCAGATCCCCCTTTAGTTCTAGGAACTCTATTGTTCACAACTTTTTTAGGATATTAGTTCAGTCAGGTGCAAATCCTAACCAAAAATATATTTTAATTTATGCATTGAACCAATTAAATATGCATGGGGGCATGAGAGGAAGATTTGGGTGTACTTTTTCCCGATGCAAAAATCTAGCTGCAATTTTTGGAGGAAATTTGGGTCCTCCCGAAATAAATTTCTATAAGCGCCACAGGCTCCTTATAGTTTCGAGTGATTTCAACGGCACCTGTTTAGTTCTTATGGATATACCACAGAAGGTATTCTTGGGGTTGCTCCTTAAGGTAAATTTAAATGAATATTTAATTTAGGAATCTGTCAAACTAAGCAAATGATCTAAGAAACTCCCTAATTTACATACCTAATTTACTTAATTTACTTTACTATCATTTTGTGCACATAATATCCTAAAATTTTATATGCGGCCCGCGAGAGTATTGTGGTTTTCCAAACTGGCCCTCGACAACATTTGGGTTGGCCACCCCTGGTTTAGAATATTCAGTTTTCAATTTATTTCCAGTTTTCCAGGCAAAAATTTTCAAAATCACCATAAATTTGGGTAGGTATGCCACACACAGGAAAGATAACTAATGTATAAAAAATTAAAGTTTTCATTAGGTAAGCCACAGTACCGTATAGGCTGCAGCAATAATTACTAAACTTAGACAAGTTGGACTTACTTCAGTCGTAATTCTTTTTTACATTGATGTAATCATAATAAAATTTTGTAACATACAGAAAAGGTATGAATACAAATAAAATTGATAGAAATATGATAAAGGATTGTTAGGAATCGCCTGGAACAAAAAACGTTTCTTGCAGAATTTCAAACTTGTTGCATAGCTACCGTCTGCAAGAAGAGTAAAATTTCATCAGATAAGCCACTGAGGTCAATTTTCAGTTTTTGGATGTAAAACCTCCTGGGTATAGCTTGTCTGCCGCCACCACCAAGCGAGGATAGACAAAGTATACCACTGATGAGTTTAATTTCTTTCTCTGCAGGTGAGAAGTTTAAGTTGAAGGAGCCTTATGGTGAAGACTTGCCTCCCAGAGGATTTGATCCTGGTGTAGACACATATCAAGCTCCTCCTGAGGATGGATCTCGTGTGTCAGTCCATGTTGATGCCAAAAGTGACAGGTTGCAGCTCTTGACAGCTTTCAAAAAGTGGGATGGCAAAGATTTGCTTGACATGCAAGTGCTTATTAAGGTAAATGTTGATATCATTTCAGTTTTTTTGTAGTTTTCAGAGAAAATGTACTGCTTATTGAATTAACCTTAGAAAGAAAGTTTTGTTTATCTGATGTAAGTTAATGATTAGGATGTATTATAAGTCTAAGAAAAAATGATTAATTTCAGATTAAAGGAAAATGTACAACCGACCATATTAGTGCTGCTGGACCTTGGTTGAAATACAGAGGACACCTTGATAATATCTCTAACAATATGTTTATTGGGTAAGTCATACCAACTTTTATGGGTTTTCTTTAGTTTTACGGATTGATTGAAAAAATTAAGGATTTTGCATTTTTGTCCACTTAACTATCCATGAAAACACAAAACACTCGAGACGTAAACGATTTTCTCTATTTGTATCTTTTTACTTGAAAACCAGATTCCTCCAATTCCTTTCCTTACTATTTTCTCAATTTTGGTCCTTTTTTTGAGTGAAATTTGGGTTTTTTGCTAGTTTATTTTGGATTTGCCACGGCGGCAAGTCTTGACGCTTGCTTGCTCACCCATAAAGTTTGCTTCTTCTTGTGTTCCGTTCGCAATGCGGAAAAAACAACTTTATTGAGATAGGAATTCACGTTAATGTTTTACAGATGTAGGTTTTCAAAAGTTGGCAAGTATGGGTAAGTTAATTATTATGTTAGTACTAACCAAACGTGCTGCAGTAATGAACTGCTTTTATGGTAGAAAGTTTTTTGGTTTTGACTGGATATATTCTAGTAATTACCAAAAATTAAGAATAAGAAATTATTGTTCCTAGAAAAGCTTTTACAAGACAATGTTCTAAGTTGGTTACAATGTTCATGCTTGCCAACTTTTACGGATTGTCTGTAATATTTAAGGATTTTCGTCTAGTTTACGGTTTTATGGATTGATTGAAAAATATTACAGATTCTGCGTTTTTGTCCACTTGCCCATGAAAACGCATAACACTCGCGACGTAAATGATTTTCTCTAATTGTATCTTTACTTCAAACCAAATTCCTCTAGTAGGCGCATAATATCCTGATGTGGATCATGCGCCATAAAACTCCAAACAACCAGATTCCTCTACGAACCCTGTCCTTATGATTTTCTCAATTTTGGCCTTATATTGAGTGAAATTTGGCTTTTTTGCAAGTCTTTTTCGGATTTGCCGTTGAGTCTTGACGCGCTCTCACCTGTAAAGTTTGTTTCTTTTCATGTTCCGTTCACAACGCGAAAATGTTTGGCGTCGATGTTTTTCATGTTTGTTAACGCGGAAAGCTTGAATTTGTGCTTTTGTAATATTACGCAAAAAGTTTTACGGATGTAAGTTTTCAGAAGTTGGCAGGTCTGCAATGTTTTTTTTGTTCCTTAAATTATGCCTAGATATTAGGAGTACAAATGTTTTCTTGGAAAAATTTCTTGTACATGAAGTAGATGGCTGGAAAGTTGGGTTGTAAACAAATTAATGTGGTAGTTGTAAAGTAGTAATCTAAAGAAATAACATGTACTTGCAGTTTATACTGAATGAGAATGAAATAAAACATTTTTTTTTCTTGAACTTTTGTTTTAGAGCCATCAATATTGAAAATAATGAGGCTAATAAGGTCAAAAATCAGATGACTGGTGAATGGGGTTCTGTTCCTGACACTGCTAGACATTACAAGGTTTGTTTTAATGCTTATTTAATTGAAGTTTAATAGCTTAATATTTTCTTGCTAGAATTTAAGGTTAATTTTCATAATTTGACTTTTGTGCAAGATAATTCTAAGCAATAAAATACAGTTTTCAATTTTTTAATAGCACCTGTTGTTAAACCAATAAATAACTTTAACTAGGATGATTGTTATAAAATTTGTAAATGATAAGGATTTTATTAAATATTAATTAAAAATATTCTTTATAGGCCAATGGTGTACAATGGGTTGCTGTTGGTGATGAAAATTATGGTGAGGGAAGCAGTAGGGAACATGCTGCTTTGGAGCCAAGACACTTAGGTGGAAGAGCCATAATTGTCAAGAGTTTTGCTAGGATTCATGGTAATACCTTTCTCTCTATATTGAAAAAAAGTTACTGTCACTGCCGTGGCCGCTGTTTCAGAAAATTTTATCTACCAACCCTTTGAACTCTCACAGCACAAAAACTACTTGATAGAAATTTATGAAATTTGAAAGATTTGTATAGGAATATTTGGGGCACATTCTCGAACAAAAATCTAACTGATGTGCAGGGCCGTGTGGTTGATTAACCCAGTATGTTGCAAGTCCTAGAAATGCCGCCCCTAATTTATTTTTCCATTAAATAACCTATAATTCTGGTAATTAATTTGATAGTAATTTTGATTAATTTTTCTCCCCCCCCCCTTTAACTAAAAAATACAAAACCAAATAATAACAGAAAAATTTGCGTAACTTTTTCTTCTTCAGACCTGAAAAAGTGCTATTTTCACATATCCTCGAATATTCACGATATTTTCAGGAAATTTTTCAGTGAGTTCATGACATTGTCAATAAAATATCATTAGATTTTTTTAAACTTCCATATGCATTGTTAATCTTAAAAACAACTTAGTTGAAAGTATTTCCCCAAATCGCGATTTGAAAAAGAACCCATACAAAACATAAATACTTTAATTATATTAAAAACCTCCCAACAATATGCTCAATACTCGATTTATAAATAGCACAGTAAATAAGGTTCATACTACCTATCAGGGGTTATCTTGTACTGCCTCAACCAATTTACCAAACTCCTTGTCCGAGTACTTTGAAAGCTTTTGTAGTACTTGCTCCACTTTCCCATGTTATGATTTCCAACCGCAACCATCATCGTCCATAACAACAGTGTAAACTAGACACACTGCAATTCTACTGGTGGACACTGGACAGGAAGGTAACACCTGTGATTCCCAGAAAATTCTTGCCTTCTACCCTCCTTCTTCCCTTCCAACTGGTGCTGGATTCCGAGAAAAACAGCAACACCCCTCTCCCCTTTTGTATTTATCAGCTCTGCGAGGCGAAGAACAGGAAATTAGCCCCTAACTAGCTGTCAGTCTATGTCCAGACAACCGAATGATTGATAACTAAATCCTTTTTTTGTGTTTGCCGCGTCCGGTCCAGTTAGCCATGTGGATCACTGATATCTTAAAAAACACAGCAGAAACGATATTCTGCAGATTACACATTTTTCACAAGTACGTGGGGTGTCAAAAAAGATTTTCCGGTACAGGGGTTTAAAATTTTAGGCAGCTTTTGCCGCCCCTCTAAAATTGCTGCGTAAGGCGGCTGCTTCTCTGCCTCATGCCACCACACGGCCCTGCTGATGTGTTAATTAGTTCTGGGGTATTTTTAAGGTAAAAGTTGAAGTTTTTTTGCCGCGTAATCCAGTTCAGCGAAATCTATTAGCAGCAGAACTATGATTTTTTGCAGCCTAATACTCTGAATTATTAAGGTATGATCTACGTGGCCCTTTTTTCGAATTTGGTTTAGAAATTTTTTTTTTAAATATTTGACACTTTTTCGGTTTTTTCAATCTAAAATGAAAACTAATCGCAGTATCAATATGATTTTTTAAACACCTATATTCTTGTTTTTAGAAAGGGATTGACGTTTAATTCTTTAAAAAGTTCTAATTAGTTTTGGAATTATTAAGCATCAAAGTTTAATTTTTTGCATAGATTTACTTGGTCTTTATCAGACGTGTTAAATTAGTTGTTTAAATATTACTTAATACTTAATGTTTGGCTACAGTTTTTTAGGGACCACTTACATCTTACATGTTAGAATTCGAAATTGGAACGATATCATCTGATAAAGCAGTTTCTGGTATTATAGGCTATGGCCTGCAGACATTTTATTCAGACTTTTCGACTAGTCAACGAGTTGCTGACGTTTTTTCTCTGAGGATGCATAGCCTATAACACCCAAAAACTTTGATAAATATCAATGGTTCAAGCTGTTGAAGTTTTCATCATTTTATTAGTGTTAAACATTATTTTGTATTTTCAGAAACAAATCTGAAAAAACAAGGTATGTTGCCTTTGACATTTGCCAACCCTAGTGATTATGACAAAATTCAACCAGATGACAAAATTTCCTTGTTAGGTTTGAAAGATTTAACTCCAGGAAAGGTTAGTAATTTTATATTTGCCAAGAACAATCCTTTTAAGTTAATTTTTTTGATGAGAGTAATTTTATGTTTATCAATTAACTCACAAAACCTTTTTTTAGCCTGTGACTTGTGAAATCAAACACTCTAATGGGCAAAAAGATGTTATTTCTCTAAATCATACTATGAATCAACCACAAATTGACTGGTTCAAGGCTGGAAGTGCACTCAACCGCATGGCTGAAATGAAGAAGTAATTTAAATAGCTGATAATTTTTGAATCTTCTGTCCTTTGTAAAAGATTGAATGTGATAAATTGTATATTAGATGCAGGACTGGTTTATCATTGTGTTCAAACTTAGTAGTGCAGAACACATCTAGTCGGACTTAACTTTGACTTAATGCAATTTTAAAAGTTAAAACATTTCTTTCTGGATACTTGTTGTATGCAGCTTATAATCAATATTCTAGTTTGACTAGTTAATTTTTTACTTATTGGACATCAAATAAAATTTTTTACAAATATTGTATTGTTTTTTTATATGTTCTTGAGCAGTAGGGTGTCCCTTATTTAGGCGTTTTTTCAAAAAGTCGGGGAAACTTTTGCGACACCCCCAATTTTTTTCCTTTTGGTACCCTAAGAATGTGTGCAAAATCTTAAATCAATCAGATAATATTAACACGTGCCCCAAACGGCCTAAAGTTTGAAAAAATTGACTTTTTTCACATTTTTTCGAAAATTTTTAAAAATTTGTTAAAAAAATCTTCTGCCGAATAATAGTGCTCTAACACAGCGTTTCTCAACCGGGCTTCCTCAAGGGTTCTGCGAGGGATCCGAAATTCTTTTTTGTTTGTTCTGGTTTACATTTTAGAATAACCCTCTAAATAAATTAGGCATAAGCCAGCCAAATGTGAGCAAGTAGTTTTTCCGTTGAACATTTTCTTCTATAAGCTTGGGTGTTCTACGAAGAGTTTGAAAAGAAGATTAACACTAGTTTAAAGGGGAATTTCAAAATTAATTTCTAAGGAAGGACTCCTGCCCTCCTTGAAATTTTGGCGCTGATTATATTTTTACCCTTGAAAATTCTGTGTTTTACAAGGAACTGTTCTTTTCAGATGTAACCCAAAGGTTCTTAAAATACACTGAAACTACTTTAATTTCTTAACTATCTTTTAAATTTCTAGGGAGAACTCCCAAACTTCTATCTAAAATTTTGACTTCTGTTATACAGCGATTTTCCCTTGAACATTCTGCTGTCTCAAGTAGCTTTTCTCCTTGGGAAAGGTTCCACAGGAGAAAAAGTTTGAAAGTAGATTAAACACTAGTTTATAGGGCGATTTTAAAGATAAATTCTGAGAGAGGACAAAATACCAAGAAAAAATATTGTTGCATGGCAGTGGCGTATACAAGAGGGGCCGAGAGGGCTCTGCCCTTCTCCGAAATTCGGACTAGGCATATCAAAATACGTTATAACCCTGTTATTTAGGGTCAATTTTTTAAAAATTTTCTGCGGGAGGGCCCTCAAACCCCCCTTTATTACATGAAATTGCATTATTTTCAATTTCTTATAATACTTTCATGAAAAATGTAATCCTACCTAAAAATCCAAATCCGAAATTTGGACTAAATGTATCAAAAATGAGTTAAAACCTAGTTTTTAAGGTGGGATTTTTAAAAATTTTTCTGGGGGAGTACCCCCAAACCCCCCTTCCTACTCGGAACTTTAATAATCACAATTTTTATTATAAGTTCTCATGAATGCAAATTTCACATAAAATGCATTAAAGAGCCATGGTAAACCTATTTTAAATATACTTTTGAGGTGTTGAGTAATAATTTTGGGCCCCTCCCGAAATAAATTTCCATATACGCCACTGTTGTATGGACGCTAGGGTTCCCCGGAGCTTGATCATTATCAAAAGGGTTCCGTGAGAGTAAAAAGGTTGAGAAACGCTGCTCTAACACATTTAAACAATCTTATTTGACCGTTTTTCATTACTAGTTAGGCCAAAATGCCCAGTTTGTAACCTAGCCATCAATCAGAAAATCATCAAACTGATACATTTTATACTGAGAATACAAGAATCCAAAGGAAGTGGTAAATGACTTAACACCGCAAAATTCCATGATTAAACACCATTTGCAGACCATATTGATGTGTAGATAAATTATTTGGAGCTCAAATTAATTATGGGTTGCTTAATTACAGACACCATATTGGATTACATTAAAACTAAAAAAATTATAGAAAAACGGTATGGGCATGTTTGATATCGGGTAATGGGTGTATGAGGTTTCTAAACTCAATTAAGACTAATAAAATCCTCTCGCACAACTTTTTAAAGCTCTTTACACAATTGTAAGGGCCATCAGATCTCCTAAAACAAGTGCAAATCATAATTTCAGAACTATAGATGGTAATAAATTCTATACACATAAAACCGGCAAGAGAAATTCTGGATGTAAGTTAATAATAATTCTCCACAGTGTGTCCACGAGTATTTTGTTCCGTAAGTTAGTTGAAAACCTGAAGAAGATACAAAATTAACTTGCTCTTCATAATGATTGAGTTATACTCTGTGAAGATAAGCAATTAACCATATTTATAGAGACTGTTCTTGTTTTTTATCATAAGTTTATACATTAACATTAAAATACCTGCAATTCAACAAATTAGGCTCATTGAAAACTAAGATACTTATATTGGCTACGTGAGTATCATAAATATTAACTACAGCTTTTTAAAATCATTCCTTCTTTAAAGTCTGTTTTTAAGTTAGAGCTATTCTTTGCTCTAAGTTTCCTACCTCTACATTCTCAAAGAAGACTGAGGGTTTAAAATAATTTAATTTCAGATACAGTTTTCATGAAAAACTTACTCGAAATCTTACTACTTCTTCAAGGACGTTTACTGATAAGTCAACAGTGCGAAAAAAACTATGGGTATAGAAGAAGAGTTATAGAAACTGATGTTTATATTTAACATATTCTTACAGCCTCAAACAAAATAAGTGTTTAATTGTTTTAATGGCACTAATTTGTTAAATTGCAGGTATTTTTTATGTTTATGTATAAATTTATGATAAAATACAAGAACAATCTCTATAAACATGGTTAATTGCTTATCTTCACAGAGTATAACTCAATCATTATGAAGAGCGAGTTAATTTTGTATCTTCTTCGGGTTTTCAACTAACTTACGGAATGAAATACTCGTGGACACACTGTGGAGACTTATTTTCAGAATTTCTCTTACCGGTTTTATGTGTATAGAATTTACCATCTGTAGTTCTGAAATCATGGTTTGCACTTGTTTTAGGAGATCTGATGGCCCTTACAATTGCGTAAAGAGCTTTAAAAAGTTGTGTGAGAGGATTTTATTAGTCTTAATTGAGTTTAGAAACCTCATACACCCATTACCCGATATCAAACATGCCCATACCGTTTTTCTAGATTTTTTAAAAGTTTTAATGCAATCCAATATGGCGTCTGTAATTAAGCAACCCATAATTAATTTGAGCTCTAGATAATTTATCTCCACATCAATATGGTCTACAAATGATGTTTAATCATGGAATTTTGCGGTGTTAAGTCATTTACCACTGCCTTTTGATTCTTCTATTCTCAGTATGAAATGGACAAATTTGATGATTTTCTAATTGATGACTAGGTCACAAACTGGGCATTATTGCCCAACTAGTAATGAGAAACAGTCAAATAAGATTGTTTAAATGTGTTAGAGCCCTATTATTCGGCAGAAGATTTCTTAAACAAATTTTTAAAAATTTTCGAAAAAATATGAAAAAAGTGAAATTTTTTAAACTTTAGGCCGTTTGGGGCACGTGTTAATATTATCTGATTGATTTAAGATTTTGCACACATTCTTAGGGTACCAAAAGGAAAAAATTGGGGGGTGTCGCAAAAGTTTCCCCGACTTTCGATTTTAAGGGACACCCTATTGAGCAGTGGGTTCACAAACTTTCAGAATTGCAAAGCACTTAACAAGAGATATTCACAGTGGAGAAATTTTTTTCGAAGACTAGTTTTTTATGGAACAAAAAATTAATTAGTGTTAACTAATTACTGCATTAGTTAATATCCGATGTAAACATATTTATTTAATGGGCCAATTTTATGAGCCAAGGCTATCAACCTATCTATTCAACCTATCTCACCAGTGAACTTTGTCAAACAAGAACAAAATGAATCTTGTCTCACAAAGAGAACACAATTTGGAAACCGCTGTAATTGAGTATTGAATTATGAAAACCAGTTTAGATTATTAACATGTACAAACACAAAATAACATTTTTGAGACGCATTACGATATTCTGATTAAAAATTTTTTTTAATGGTTCCCTTCAGAGCAAAATATTGCTGGGCTTTCAGGTGAATTGTTTCATGGTTGTTTAAACACATGGCCACAACCTGAATTTTTTTCTAAGGGCCTTTAAAACTCCTGAAAATGTTTTTTCTCCTGAATTTTCCCTCTAACTCCTTAAAAACATATTGAAGAGCAAAACAGAGTTCTATTATCTTTTTGTTTTGGAAGTAATTGTTTTTTAAATCAATAAAATTCCATTCAAATGTGATATTGTAACTTCTTTTGCAATTCTTTGTTTCATACTGTCTGTATCACAAGAAGAGCTCTGGCCGTTGCTAGTTCATGAAGAGTAGTTATAAGGTTAATAATTATTCACTTTACCTCCTGATTTTTTTTGTAATTTAAACCCTTAAAGGCTCATGAATTTCATTAAGTTAGTTACAGTATGAACCCTGGCTTTGGTTTGTAACAGAATACTGCCTTTAGTGACAATAGGAGAAAGAACTGTCACAACAGTAAATAAAAATGAACATTAAAAAAACCAAGGGGTTTTTATTAAAAGATAAAAACATCTAAAACTTCCAGTGTTTTTAATGCCCTTCTAATCAAAGAACATTTTGTATAAATTTTAGTTTGAATTTGATTGCATTTCTTCTGGAGGAGAATGAAAAATAACCTGCTGATCAGCATCTCTCACAAGCTTGCGGAGCTTCTCCAAGAAAGGATTTATGTTCACAGTAAGGAATTCTTCAACTGTGCTAGGGTAATACATTTTTCTGAGCTCTGCATCCAACTGCACATTGATAGCTTCCATGTTCATCAATAAGCTGAAAAGTATTGAAATTTCCATCAAGCAACTATTTTTTCTAACATAGATGCAATTTTTTTGGAGTGAGATTAAAACAGAAGGATAGAGGCCATTCACAAATTACATTGCATATTCTGGTGGAAGGAAGGGATAGTAGGGTCAACAAAGTTCCTGGTATTGGTCAATTAAAAAGTAGAACAATCATTTGGTGCCTTCAAAGTACTTTCCTTCTGCTTCCATAGCCGAGGAGGATCTTGGATGTTTGAGCGGTTTTTACAAAAACGTTTATCCGCTTGTATTTTTTATGCCATCGTTAGTATATGTTTTCTTTAGCTTCGCGGAAAGTGATTTCAAACAAAGCGCAGAATTTTGTTTTCACACTGCTCTAAAGAAGAAATTTCAAAATTTGACAAATTGAAAATTTGCTTTATCAGAAATGATCTGGCAGATAACTGACTACTGGAAATGAATTTCAGATGGTTGTGTTTCCCTTATTAGTGCTGAAAACCTTTAAAAAGGATATTTCCCCTCTAACAAACACATGCTTGAATAAAGGTGACCATTTCGGGAACTTTTTGACAACTACGTATGTGACACAATAGGGTGGTTCAAACTTAACACATTCCATTTTAAAGACTGCTCTATTTGTGCAGTTAAAATATTGCATTTCTTCCACCATTAACAACTTAAAATTGGTTTGAATCAAAAGCAAAAAACGTTTTTACAAATAATGAAAATAGTGAAATGAAATTTAAATTCAATTTTAAAGTTTCAAATGTAGGGGGAAGGATGTAAAATCTTTGAAAATAGTGTATATTTAAAAAAAAATAAAATAGCCTCAGGTTTAAAATAACAAATCTGAATCTTTGAATGAAAATTTAAGCTGGCCAGGATGAAAGAATTAACTTGAATGTTTAATTCAAAACTTACATTCTTGCTCTTGGTAGGAATTGGTCGATATGTAAAGTATTCACTCTGTTATGCATTATTTGAAAGTTACTAAATGCTCCTTCAATGCTGAAAAGATGTTATGTCAATAAGAGAATGAGTCAATTTCTTGTTAGCAAAAACAACTGCTGATTGTGGCTTACTTACCTAGGATGGTGCATGAGAATATGATACTCTGTTATGCAATTAGCTAGTTGTAAGCAACTGTTGTATATTTTACCCCCAGGAAATAAAGGAGGTGGTCCTACAAGTTGGGGTCTGAAAGTAGAATAAATACATAATAAGAATTGTTGAATTGTCAGTTTGAAAAAGGAAAGTCCAAAAACCGATATAGTATAACCGATATAACCACTTTTTCGGATATAGTCGGCTAGACTAAAAGCTCTCCCTCCGCTCTCTTATGTTGCCTTCCTATGCCGTGCTGATGAGTCCTTTCAAAGACGAAACCGGTCCATGGCAGGAGGCGACACTTGAGAGCTGGAGTTTTCTCACACAATCCTCTAACCAGAGGTACTGGTGAACTCTTCTTTTGATAGATAAACTGATTACATTAAAACCACCTTTTGACTGAAATAAAAGAAATATCGAGAAAAAAAATTTAATGCACGACCCTCTATAAATCGTCTTATGGCAGAAATCTGACCCATACTTCCTCAAGAAATGATTTTGCCTGTATTCTATCGTGGATGTGGTATGCAATTCACGGTTTTGTAACCTGATACACTGATTCCGTGTTTGATTTCAGAGAAGGAATTGAGCACGAAACTTTGTGAATTATGTCAGCGTGTCTATTAACGCGTCAGCGTGTTATGTGTCTATTAACATAATTTTGAACTCGATTTTTTATTTTATAAAAACCCAGTGATTTTAGGATCCTAAAACTGAAGACTGATGTTTATTCAGATTTTTTTCCCGGTTTTTATAATATTCTCAGAAGTGTTCTGACTTTTTGCTCACCCTGTATGTAATGTATTAAAAATAAATTGTATACCTAGGAAATGTTTCCATTTCAATAAACTTTTCAAACCCTAAATAGGATGATGCAGTCTTGAGGACATTTTCATTAAATTCACCTATGAAAAATAGACATGGGGAATAAATCAATCAGCAGATAATTATACCTCATTTTACAGAATATGCTTTAATATGAAAGAAAACTTACCATTTACAAGAGTTAGTAAACAAATGGCTAAAGTAGGCAAAGCTACAGGAAACAATTCGCAAAGAACTGTATAATGATCAAACCTTAAAACAAAAACATTTTCTTACTTCAATGTCTAATAATTTAATTGAGAACTGTAATTTAATTTGATTACCTCTGCCATCCTGTTACAGCAATGCCATTAATTTTCTTAAATAACTTCCCAAAGAGATCTAATATTTTTAACCAGGCTTGTTGATTGGCTAAATGATACCTAGTAGGATTAATTAATTGAGTCATTTCCGTGGCACCTTTAAAAGCACTAGCAATCCATATGCTAGGAAACACTGCAGCATATTTTTCCCATAAAGCTAAGAAAAAAACAAAATTCTTATGTAGCACACCACTCATATTATAATGCAATTGTTTATAGCACATTTAATCATGTTTATGTGTGAAATGTAGATTTTCATTTCCTAATTTAGAAATTAAGAAGTACTTAAAAAAAGTAAAACTATTTTTTACTTGATAAGAACAAGTTTAAAATGCACTTGTTGACTCACACTCTCTTAAATCGCCTGAGTTTAGAATTTATGTTTTTTTTTTGTGTGGATAGTATTCTAATTCACTTTGAACTCTACATAAGATGACATTTTCATTACATGAGAGAAGCAGCCCTTTTCATTTTTAATTTCAGATTTAGTAAGAGAGATGCTGTTATAAATTTAAGGAATAGCTATAGAAATCCATATTCTAGAAAACTTAAGAAAGCATACCCACATTAAGTCAACCTTCTCAAATTTATAATCTTTAAAGCAGTAGAAATTGAAAAGTACTCATTAGGGTGTCTCAAAAAGTGCGTTTTTTTGGAAAAATTTGAAAAGTGATCGGGCCGTTAGCTAAAAAGTTTCCTTTTGGTGTTAGAAGGTCAGTTGCAAAATTAAAACTAATTCTGTTCACTCTAACTATTGCCTCAACGAGAGCGAAATCTCTATAATGAGAGGCAAGCAACCTCTACCACTAAAACACTTACGCATCGCAATGACCTTGAAAAACTGTCATTGTTGACCGAATTTTCAACTTAAAACATCAAACTTAGCAAATAAAAAAGATTTGGATTTCATGGGAATACCCCCAAACCAGAGGTTAACATTCCAATAATGGCATTAAGATCCAAACGAAACGTTGAAAAGTAATAAAAGCAACCTCTGAAAGAAAACACTTAATTAGACATCTACTGCATGATAGATAAAATTCTTTTTTCTACGGTATCATATTTTATTCGTATCTTGAATGTAAACATTCCATAACACCAGGGGAAAGTAAGGAGTGTGTTGCTTCTCTGCGAGAGTGAGACATTAGGGTGTTTCAAAAGTCTATGGGGAATTCTTTTTGTCAAATTTCCCAGATGCCCCCCTCTCAAGTTGTTACTAATACTAAAACATTATTACCTGCAAATTTTCAGGTCTCTAGGACAATTTGGACCCCCGCGCCCTTCAAAAGTAGGTTTCCCATGTTAAAGTATAGGGAAAATATTGAAAAGATCGTCATTTTTGGTTCTTTTCAATTTTATGAACCTGAACGCAGTCAATATCGAATTAAATACCATACATCATCTTTGGGACACCATTGTCTCAAGATCCTATTGGAAAAACATTCAATAGAACCTACTGGGGGACGTTCCATGGGGGTTAAAAGTGCGCATTGACCGAAAAAAGAGAATGCTCGCCGGCCCTTGCGGCGGGAGCTGGATGAAGGCCTCACATAGGGTTTTACTTCCCAAAACTGAGATACAAGACTATGAGATAATGCCAGCTGAAGTAAAATAGGAAAAATATTCAATAAAACCCCCATGTGAGGCCTTCATCCAGCTCCCGCCGCAAGCGCCGGCGAGCATTCTCCTTTTTCGGTCAAAGCGCGCTTTTAACCCCCCCTGGAACAACTTAACTTTGAACTTATTTCAAAGATTTGGATTAGATTACCTATAAGTTTCATTTTAAAGTCTCATACTGAATAGGAAAGCTTAGACGAATTCAAGTGGTGCCGAGATTTTTTCAACAACTTGGCGGTCACCAAAATAGGTCGCAGAGCTAGGAGTGGCTAACATAAAAGTATACCTCCATAGATTGAAAACTGAAGCACAGAGGCAAAATTTCCAACAAACTGTCAATAAGTATTGAGCTAAGTTTTCTAAGACAGATAAGACTACTTTAGTTCAAGAATTTAAAAATTATCATGGAGCATAAACATAGAAAGGAAAGTGTATATTTTACTGCAATAAAAAACTGTGACATATTAAAGGCATGTAATATATGAATTATTATTAAATTATCTCAATCCAAACAGTCTAAAACTGGCATAAAAAAGGTTAGCAAAAGCAAGCAGTTGCGCAATAGGTCTCGTTATGAAGTAAAGCTAGCGCTGCAGCCTAGACCAGGCTTTTCTCGTAACTTCAACCGCTTTGAGGCAATAGTTAGGGTTGTACTACAACTTTAAAAATTTCAGGGAAGTTTATTGGTGCCAAAAGGAAACTTTTTGGGACACGGCCCGATAAGATTTCCAAAGTTCGAAAAAATGAGACACCCTAGTACTCATGTAACATAAGGTGGATTATCAAATGCAACAAAATACTTACAGTTCTTGATTTTGAATTCTTCTATAGGTAAGTAGTGCCAAACCATTGGAGAAACCATTTCACAAAGTTCTGAAGCTAAGAGTTACAAAAATATCTTAACACTCAGGTATAAAAGGAAAAGCTATTAGTTTCTAAAATTTTGGTGTACTTAGAAGTTATAGTGGTATTTAAATAATTTAAAATGATTAGAAGATCATAGTTTCAGACAAGGCTAAAAATATATCTAATGACTTACATTTCAATATAGATATATCTATATCCCTCATCATGTCATCCCAGATAATTATTTCTATATCAGGATTTCTGTCTTTTATTTTTTTGACAATGCGTGTCATGTGGTCTAAAAATAAATGCTCCTTTTTCCAACCCATGTTTTTCATTTTTTCTTTACAATTAATGCACTGTCCAAGGTGCCAAACCTATGAAGTAAAGAGGCAATCAGAAGAATATAAATCACAATGGATGTGTTATTCTTGTGTAAAATAAATTTAATAACACATTTCAAAAGAATTGAGGAATGCACTTTTCGTGTAATAACATCTTTCATGCACATCAAAAATATTTTCCATTCAAAATATTTGGTATCATTTTAATACAGTACTTATTCCAAATGTTTCTCAATACTCTTCAGTATATTTAAGTAAAAAGCTAAAAGAGCAAGTAAACCAGCAATTTTGTTTTTAATTTTTGTAATATTTTTATGTGTAATTTGTAAAACATCAATAATGAAGTCTGATTAGTGAAATTTACACCCGGTAAGTCCTTAAGTACCAAATGAATAAAATGTAAAAATAACATTACCTCATCACCTCCAATATGTAAATGTTTTGAGTTAGGATGGCTGTCAAGTATTTGATTTACCATTTCAAGAATAACACCTTCACTCTCTATAAAAAAAGTTAAAATATCAATTATTTTTCTACAATAAGTTTTGATAATTATAAACAAATAAATCAATTTACGTTTTTTGAGTTAAATGAGAAACTTCAGTATTGTATGGTGAAGTAGTACTTACTAGGGTGTGATGGACACATGGCATTTGGATAACGTTCAGTTTCCCGTAATTCAAAATATTTATCATGTTTGAGCAAAAACTAAAATAATAAAAAAAATGGTAAAGCATATAAGAGAGAAATTGTTACGAATTTGATAAAAAGATAAAAACTTAGTGAGGGAAAATTTTTATAGGAAATAAATTTAAACAAACTCTCTCAAATGATAGTTTTAGCCCCTCAGTTCGGCTCTCACACGTCCTGAGGGTTTTCTTTCTATTTCTCGCTCACATGTGAGAACAGTGATGAAAGTATTCAATAGTAATATTCCTGTTATATTTTTTAATATTCCATTTTTGAAGTAATAAATTTTTCAGAGAACCTATTTTTATACCCATTTTCTCAAATAAAAAATAGTCACTTTTATGACCAGTTTCTCAAATTTTATTCTAGGGTTAGGGGGTTAAAGATGGTGTAAGAACTTAAATAATCCTTAATTCCAGATACTTAATCCTTAATTTAAAGGACTGAGACACTAACACCCATATTAACCATCACGAGTATATTGAGAGCTTAATCTCAGATCGTATAAACCCGGATTGAGGTTTAATCGAGGACGAGATTTGGTCCTTATCGACCACCATCCGTCAATCCCGGTTTCTTCAATCCGAAGGGTTGAATGTAACGTCACTTCTGATTGGACCGCGATGACGCCAGCGATCGAGCCCAGGCGTCAGGGCTGTTCGCTTAAGTTCATAGTCCAGTGTAAATTATTTCCTATAAAATTCCCCACCTGTTTTAAAACATTTCTATCACAACTAATAATAACTATACAACCAATTCATAAAAAATGACTTGAACTGGTGTCCTTTTTTCCTGCTTAACATTCGGAATTGTTTTCACAATACTGGTTATCTGATGCAATCCCTGTATGAGATTATTTCAATATTTTTAAAATACTCACACGTATCTGAAAATATTGATTCACCTCTCTAAAAATAGACTATTTTTGAAAGAATTTAAAGGAATTAATAGTTAAAAGGGGAAAATTTTGTAACTTAAGTAAGAGCCGTACTAAATATTTAAAACCTTTAAAAGTTTTAAGAGCGCCATCTATCGAAACGAGAGCGAACTCTAAACTTTCTGGTTGATCTCAATCCGTTGTCATTTCACGATCATAAATCCATTATTATTATACTTTAATCAACCTTTATTTTGATGATTAAAGCAAATATACGCAAATATAAATATAATTTGTCATCTAATTCTTACTAAATTGTTCATTTTCGCTTGCATCGCAAATAATCCTTGGATTAATCCGCCAATGTTGGGGGATTCGATTTGAAGCTTTGGATCCAGGCTTAAGTTCCCAACCTTGACTGGTCGATAACATTTTACTTAGGATCTGCGGATAATCCGTCAATCCGGGATTAATCCGTGTTGGTCAATACGGGTATTATGGCTGTATTCACCACTAACCTAACCTAAGGTTAGCATATGATCAAATTCTCTACTTGGTAGTTGAAGAAGGAAAACAAATTTAAAGCTAATCAGAGTTGGTGAAAAAGCTTGTTTGCTAATTTACCGTAAGTCAGGTTAGTGGTGAATACAGCCGTTAGTCAGTAGCAAATGTTAAAAGTAAATTTTTTAGATTTTTTGGTATTATCTAAGTCAGTCAGGCACATGTAAGAGAGGTGGGGACATTTCCCCTTCTAATAATGGTTACTTTAACAGTTTCAAAAACTCCACTCTTGCAATTAGCTAATAAATTAAAGATTATACACATGAATATACCAGGGCTCTAAAGAAGAAATTTGTTGAAAAAGGAGTCTTACTTCTAAATGTCCAAATGATTGTATTAATGGAATAAAGTCTAATCCATTTTCTGAGGCTAAGCTATGAATTTTTTGAACTTCTTCAGGGCTATACAGAAGAAAAGAAAATTATGTAATATTTTCACTTTCTATTAACCTTAGGAAAAAAACCCCAGCATGATAAGCTTTAAGGCAGCCAAATAACTAGTGGCTTCAAAAGAGTTTTGATTTTTTGCAGTATGTGTGAGTAAAAAGCTACAAGATAACACAAGGAAAATATTTTTACCATGTAATTTGACATTTTTATTCCAGAAAACATAGTTGCTGTATTAAACTGAATTTCATTAAATATTACTTGTACTCAGTGGTGTTTATAGAAATTTATTTTGGGGTCCTCCCCCAGAAAATTTGACTAAAAAACAGGGTTTTAACTTGTTTTGGTATTTCAAGTCTGGATTCCGGGGAAGGGGGAGGGTCCCCTTGGTCCCCCCTTATATACGCTCCAGCTTGTACTAATTAATATTTATATTTTAATGTATTTTTAATTTTTGTTCAGCTTATTGTCAAAACAATAAAAATATTTTAGATTTTACAAACCTATAAACATCTGGTTGACAGACAATTTGGAGATCTCCTTGATAGGGAAACATATCTTCATACTCCATCAGTATTCCAGTAGATCCACATTTTTTCAAAATTGGAAATATCTTAAACACAGAACGAGAAATTTCGTTACATACAAGTAAAAGACCCTTTTGCTATGAAAATAAAAACATACTAGTATAACATTTACTAAAAACAAATATCTGTCATTATCTTCAAACCACACATGGCCATATAATTATCATCTTCACTAATAATTTTTTTTCATCCATTTATGAGGTCTAGAACTTCTGAGCTATTTCATAATTTGCTTCATCATTTAGAGCAGAGGTTCTCATCCTTTTTAAAGCTACCACCACCTTAATGTGCATAACATTTTTAAACGCCCCCACTAATAAAATTATGTAATTTAGAGTATAGAAAAGGGTGATTAAAAGTAATTTTCAGTAAATCCGATATTAGTAAACTTATGCACCAAACTTGTTAAGCTCGGGACTTGGCAACCTGCTGTTATCCTTCCAAATAAAAACATTTATTCCTACACATTAATATGCCTAGTGAACCTATGTTTCTTTTCTCATTCTCTACCCTACAATTAAAACTGATAATGGGCTGCTTAAAGTAGCTGAAGTTAGTGATAAAAATGTGTTGGTGATCGTGTCCCTCAGACCTTCTTTTCAATAGACTTTTGCAACCCACTTTCGAAGCTTTCAGGAATCACCTGCAGTCTTAATAAGACTATCAGTTCAAAAACACTATAGAAAGGGGGCCTGGGATTCTCTCCCAGAAATTTTTTGATTTTTAGCACGAAAAAGTGAATTTATGCTCTTTTTATAGTCCCCCCTGGATCCGTCAAGAAGTTTGCTCAATGCTCATGGCATCGCCTCCTTACCGCCTTAAAAAGCCCCACTGCCCAATTTAAGTTCACTGCCCCTCAGCATCTTCTCACCGCCCTCTATGGGGCGGAAGAGCTCCCGTTGAAAATCACTGATTTAGAGGCTAATCTTGATCTAAGTTGTTGAAAATCCTTACTTCTTATTTTATTAACTTTATTTAATTTTATTTTGAGATTCAAGAGAGTAAATCTTTAGAAGAATGTAAAGTCATTTAATTAACTCCTTAAAAATTGGAAATGGATAAAATTCCAACAATACCTGCTCATAATATGAAGCCACTGGTGGAGCTCCCTTCAAATCAAAATGAACCAGTCTAAAAATAGCAAGAACATTCTTTTTATCAACGGAATGTTGGTAAATTCAATTGAAATAACAATAAAAACTTATTACAATATTTTTTAAAGAATCACCTAACTATCCTTTATTATAACACACTATTAGTGTTATGAGTAAGTTAAAAGTTAGTACAAAATAAAAATTTTTATCTAGGAATATAACATTTGTGAATTTAAGAGTACTCTAATAATGCTTATTTATTCAGATTTAAATTATAATTAATAAAAGTTTACTTTGATAAATATATGAAAAGGTGCTAATATTATTCAATATGATTAAAAACTTATTTTTAAATAAATTCAAACGATTTATTTATACAGATATTTGTTTGTTTTTGTTATTGAAACTGGAAAAGAAATGTAACTTATAAGGTTCAGTAGAAATGCATGATAAAAAGGGAGAAAAAATTACTTTGCAAAATCTGTAGTACTACAATCCACCATAATTTAAAATAGCTATATAATTATAATAAATAAATAAAAAGTTAGTGTTTTTTTGTTCAACTTGCAAAAAGTAAAAAAACCCCAAGAAATCAATAAATAACAAAATCGGTTAAAAATTTCACAGATCCAATATTTTCTTTTGAGGAAAAAACAAAAAGTTTATCAATGATAAATTTTAAGCTATTCAATTCACAAAAATTTTATTAGCAGACAAGGCAAAACCTGCAAAACTGAAACCACCGAAAGCGAAAATTCCCAGGTTAGCTGCTCATACCAAAGTTCATCTTCTTCTCAATAAATATTTAATACACAAATAAAAATTTTCTCCACTTAATATATCCATGTAGGCACTTAACAATTTCATTTGTTATCTAAATTTACTAAGATTTATAAGAAATTTGTTATTAATTTTAAGCTAAAAAAAATAACTATGTGTTTGTTGTTGTTGTGGTCATTGTTGTCATGTCGTGGGTCATGTGCATGTGTGTAGTGTTTGTGTTTTGATTCGTATGGATTGCAGACGGGTCCTCTTGTATTTTGAGTGAATAAAAGCAAAGAATTCAACGAATTTAATGATTTAAGACTTTGTCAATGAAAATATTTTATTCTTCTATGTGGAACTATTAAAAATATTTAAGTTTAAGTCACCACAAACATGCAAAACGTGGATAAAATCCAGATTGAACCAAAATATTGAATCTTGAATTTCGTAGAACTTGTAATAGTCTTTGCAAAATCACTATGACACACTTATGGGCTGTTAATAGTCTTGGTAAAGTTTATACTCTATCAACAGCTGAAGAGAGGTGGTCAGAAATCAAGAGTGATGACATTGATTTTAAAAAAATTGCAGCTCATGAGTATTTTGTTTGGGCTATAAGTGGCGATCATCAAATTTATCTCTATGTACCCACCAGGGATATACCCATACGATGCCGTGTTGTTACTTATGAAAATGAGGTCTGTTTTTCTAAAATATTAATGCTTCTTTATTTCTTATTTTCCAAAGATGCTGTAGTATACTTTAGGATTAGCCAAGGACAAGAACCAATCGTTTTGATAAATCGGCCAAAGAAATCAAATATCGAAGTAAAAAACAATCAAACTATCTCAACTAGCAATGTTGTTTTAATTTTTTTCTATGGTTTTGATTAATTTGTAAAACGTTGCGAAAAAAGTCTGAGTAGTGATATTTTCTCTCTGCTAATCCTAAAGAACCAATGTGGTATTTTTTAAATGGCGCCAACTTGGCGACCATTCAAAAAAAGCAATCACCATGGAAAACCTTTATCCTAAGCTGTTTTAAAAACTCTCAATAGTCTTCTGTGCTAAAGCTCACTAATAAATTTGTCTAATAAACTTTTGTTTTTCTTACAGAGGTGGAATCCATTTGGAGGATTTAGTGCAAAACTCTTACCCACTGACCGTCCCCACTGGAGTAGTGCTGATGGCTTGGTGTCGTTGCCTCAGGAAAACTTCAAACTTCCATCTAAAAGTTGGGAATGGGAGGAAGAATGGTACGTTGAAGACAATTTAGATGGCCAGCCTCTTGAACCAGAAGTAAGTTATACAGTTTCGTTCTATTATTGATTTTAATATTAGCTTAATTTTTTAATATTTTACTTAAGCTGTTAATGTTAACTTAGTTACTATTAGGTTTACATTTGCTCTTGCCGGACCTGGAAAAAGTTGTAACCTTCCCCCGAACCTAATAAAATTTGCCCAAACCTTATGTATTTCTCCCATGGAGCTGGCAGGGGCTTCCCCCAAACCAGGTTCATAGGTTCAGGCACTTTTTCCAAGTCTGGCTCTTGCAGCTACCTGCTGTTTATTAACCGATAAACTGCTAGAAAACTGCTTCCACAGAGAAAATCTTCGAATCAATTAGGAACATTTTGACATTTTTAATATTTTCTCTTGATCAATATCTGATTATTAGTTTGTTTATGTGTACAGTCCTGGGAAAAAACAGATAGATTCAGTTTGGTTTGCAAGCTGAATTCTATTAAAATATAAAATTATTTTTAAGTTCTTAACTAATGCTAATTTTGATGAACCAATCTTTTAATACTTCTAATTTATATTGTTAATAATTTTTCATAGATGTAGGATAACATTTTTTAGGTAAAACCATGTAAAAATAGTATCAAAACTTTCATGCTGCCATATTTCAAACATATATCTGAATTCATTGTTTAAATGTCTTTGGCAGTGCTGGACTTATTCTCTTGATTTTCCTGCAAAATATGAATCGAGTAAGCAATGGAACTCTCTAGTTAGAAGACGGAAATGGATTCGTTATAGAAGATACTGTGCAACTAACAGATGGGCATTGGTAATTTTTTTAAACTTACTTAAAATTACTGACGAAGAATGTTTCTAATTTACGTAATTTATATGCAGTGCTCTAGAGCACACAAAAAATTCATTATCCTTCAACCTAAATCGAGCTACTTTGTTAAGACCACTTAAGAGCAAATCCACTTATTAAAATTATTTAGTTGTTAGGAAGGGAGATTCCAGGTTTTTTAACTGACCTATTTCTGAGTACTTTCCTGAAATAGCTTTTGATGCTTGATTATTTTAAATTTCAGAAATATTTATTGATATATTCCATTTTATGTGCTGTTCAAAATACCCTACAAGTTTACAAGGCATGTGCCTGCACTCTTAAATTTAACTTTTCTGCATCTATATTTGTTGTGCCTACTCGTTTCTGATTCATTTGTGTCTTGAATGTAAATGTATTTAAATTTTGATTGTTTAATTAACGAGGGGTCACAGATTCAAGAACAAGGCACATAAGAAGGAAGCATTATTTTTTCAACTGGGTTGTGGATAGATGGAATAGGCTGCTAGAATTGATAAAGTTCCAATGAAGTAAAGAAATTTGAGGATAAAATTGACAAATACTGGGAATCCGGTAGTTTGAGTTGAATGGACCAACCTAGTTGGGCTTCACGCCTGTTGTTGGTCGTCAATATTTGTATTTGTATATTTATCAAAATCTCTGAAATTCAAAACAGCTTTGTATTTTTTATGGTATGACTAACAGAATATTTTGAAACTTAATAAAATATCAAGTGCTATCTTTTTAAGATTCCTAGCATACATGAAGATCCTGTAATGGAACCTTTTATAGACGTTTCCGTTGGAGGAACAGAAATACCTGGTGGAGAGTATCATGTATTTTCTGTCTGGGCTGTCACTATCATGGGCCGAGTAAGTTTATTAGCATTTGTAATTGGAGTATTATTTCAATTTGATATTTATAGAAGGATTTATTGTTTTGTGGTCATACAAACTTTTGCCCAACCCTTTTAATTTATAAAAGCAAAAGTAATAGTTTTATTATGTTGTAATAAATTAATTAAAATTGTATTAAAACAGACGGTACTTTCGTATTATACCGTCGACCGTTCAGCAGCCAATAAATTCAGCGGTACAGCTATAGAACAGTCAATGTAATTTTAAACGTTTTCGGATTAAACGGCATGGTTTGTCAGGAATCGAGCCCAATCCTCTCCAGTGGGGCCGTACGGGAGAGGTACGGTTAAGTGACTTTTTACTTTGATTGCCAAGTATGGCAACACCTTTATGTAAATAACCCTGTGTATATATATGTGTGCTGTTTCAATAAATCTTATTCGTTCGATCTTAGCCTGCTTGCCGTATTTATTTAATTCGACTCTGCTTAATAAGGGTTATGGGCCCAGCCCACCCTTTTAATTTAAAATTTAAAAGTCTATTTAAGTATATTTAACTTCAAAACTCTATAATGGATGATAGATCCCTGATGTCCCGAGATTTCGAGAAGTTTGATGGGACGAACTATCGACGATGGGCTGCTCAAGCTAGAGCTCAGCTGATGGGTATTGGAGCCTGGAGATTAATTAGCGGCGACACCAAGAGACCCGAGGATGGGGCGACCAAGGAATTGGAAAAGTTCAATCGAACTGATGATAAGGGATATGCACTGATTTATTCCTCCTTGGAAGCAAGATTTCAAGTTCTGCTGGATGATGTCAACTCAAGTAAAGAGGCCTGGGATGTCCTTAAGGAAAATTTCGACATGCTTTCCAGAGCCCGCTTGGTGAGACAACTGGACGAGTTCTTCAGCATAAAGTTCAATGCCGAGGTGGAGACCATAGGAATGTTTATAAGGCGGGTTATGCAGGCGGCAGCTGTTTGTAATGAAAGTAAGCATAGGATCGATGATTTATATATATGCTTTCAGTTAATCAGGGATTTACCAGATGAATTTAATGGGGTAGTCCAAAAATTATACGCGGTTCCAGATGAGGAGTTTACAGTAGAAAAAATATCTGAGGCGTTACTTTTGGAGAATAGTAGATTGAATTTAGTTCAGTATGATAAAAGTAAGCAAGATATGGACGTGTTTTATTCAAAAGGGTTAAGTAGTTCTGGATCTGAGAGATCTCAAAACTCGGTAAAACAAATAGGTCCATGTTTTGTATGTAGGGAGTTTGGTCACTTAAAAGTTGATTGTATGTATAAATCAAATAGAAAAAGGAAGGTGAATCAGGGTAAAAACAAAGTTAATGTGATCGAAAGTGATGAATTAAGGCTAGCATGTGAGGTCGGGAGATCAGAAGGTAAATTTAAATTGGTTCTCGATACGGGTGCGACTAATCACTTTGTAAATGATTCAACACTTTTAAGTGGGTATAAGGCAGTTAATAAACAAAATTTGTCAGTTGCAACACGTAATGAGACAGCACCAATTAAAGGGGTTGGTTCTATGAAATTTAAAGTTAAATGCAACGGCAGTTTAAAGGAAGTAGTATTGAAGGATGTTTATTATGCACCAGATTTGAGGCGTAATTTAATATCTGGGATTCGTTTTGATCAAAAAGGTTACAAAACAGTTTGTGGGAATAGTAAAGCTGTGGTATACTTTAAGGGTGAAAAGTTCATGCAGTTTAACTTAAATGATCAGTTTTATGAACTAAAACCTATTTTTGAAAAGACTAACGTTACTGAAAATGAAAAGTTAGTTAATATAACGACTAAAGAGCAAACTGATCTTTGGCATAAACGATTTGCCCATTGTAACCTTAGGAAAATTTCTAAGATGGCTAAGAATGGGGCCGTTAGAGACCTTCCACTAATTACCAATTACTCAGATGTATGCTCAATTTGTAGAGAGGCAAAATCTAAACGGGTTAGTTTCCCTGAGCTCAAACATACTAGAGTTAAATCCCCCCTAGAAAGAATTCACATAGATGTTTGGGGTCCAGCATCCGTGCAGACTCAATCGGGGTTTAGATATTTCGTTTCGATGATAGACGAGTTTTCTGGGAGAGTTTGGATTTATCCCCTAAAGCAGAAATCTGAGGTTTTCGTAAAATTTAAACAGTTTTTAGTAATGAGTGAAAACCAGTTAAATTTAAAGTTAAAATGTGTCAGGAGTGACAACGGGATGGAATTCTGTAGCTTGGAGTTTGAAAGGTTTTTGGCAAACAACGGTATCAAACATGAGAAAACTAGCGTTATGACCCCGGAACAAAACGGGATAGCAGAAAGGTTTAATGGGTATGCGTTTGATGCTGTAAGAGCTTTATTGATTGAATCTAAATTGGGGAAGTCCTTTTGGCTAGAAGCTCTATTTTCGTATATCCATATAAGGAATAGGATCCCTGTAGGGAATAAAGAAAAATCCCCCCTTGAATTGTGGTACGGGTCAAAACCATCCGTTAAACATTTGAGAGTATTCGGTTGTTTGGCATTTGTTCACACCCCTAAATTTAAGAGAGACAAGCTGTCGCCTAGAGCAACCCAAGGAATCATGATCGGCTATGCGATCAGCACGAGAGGCTACAGAATATACGTTCCATCCACCAAAAGGACAGTCGAAACGGTGCATGTGACTTTCGACGAAAGCAAAATAGCAGCCAATGAAGTTTTCGATCGAAGTCAACAAGTTTACAGATCCCATTTGAACCAGATGTACGACGACGAAACAACAACAGATTCCGAATCCAAGCTACCATCTAGCATCGAGAAAGAAACCTCGACTCGCCAAGTTCCAGATCTGACGGCATGGAGAAGGGTTGAGAGACCTAGGAAGAAGAGTGCCCGAATTGATGTGTATTACTATACACCCGAAAACCAAAGACTGAGATCCCTAAAGGATGTCAAGAAATACTGTGACCGAAATAACCTTAAGTATGATCCCAGTATCTTCAATTTCAAATCTGGAAGTGCCGATAACAGTAGCGACGAACTGTCAAGTGCGGACTGCAGTGATCCCGAACTACAAAGTGCCAATTCCAGTAGTGACGAACTGTCAAGTGACTCTGATCCTGATGATACCAAAGAGTCTCAGGACTCTCCGGTTGAAGTGAATTTGGTAGACATTGAAATCCCAAATTCTTTTGAGGAATCCCAGCTTTCTCCTCAAAAGGCTGAGTGGGACTCTGCCATGGAGGATGAGGTTTCATCCTTAAAAACCAGAAAGGTCTACAAGTTAGTTCCAAGACCTTGTGGAGCCAAAGTGCTAGGAACCCGGTGGGTATACACCGTTAAGACTGATTCTTCGGGAGCTATCAGACGGTTTAAAGCTCGTCTGGTTGCCCAAGGATTTAGACAAACCAGAGGAATATACTATAACGAGGTATTTTCGCCTGTGGTTTGTTTTACCTTAGTACGTATTTTTATGTTAATTTTAATAATTTATAAAAGATGGATCTGTAGACATCTAGACATTAAAAATGCGTATCTGTATGGTAAACTAAAAGAAACTGTTTACATTGAACAACCAGCAGGTCATGTTAATCCTAAGTATAAAGATTATGTATTTAAGTTAAAAAGAGCCCTATATGGCCTACATCAGGCTGGTAGATGTTGGTATCAAGAGTTAGATAAAACCTTTTTGAAACTGGGTTTTGAGAAACTTCCTAATTGTAACTGTGCTTATGTATTTAATTGGAAAGTTCTCGTGTTAGTTTATGTCAATGATTTTGCAGTTTTTGCTAAGAATGAAGCATGTTTTATAGATGTACTTAATTTGATAAAGGAAAGGTTTGAATTTAAAGATCTTGGGGATATTAATTGTTTTTTAGGCGTTCAATTTGAATTTTCTGATGGTAAATTATTAATGCATCAGAGGAAGTATATTAAAACTTTAGAAAAGGTCTATTCAAATGTTCCTAAGTTTAGATCTAATATCCCAATGAATCCAGGAGTAATGGTTCAGAGATCTAGTGAAGCTAATGAGTGTATTGATGTTCCTTACCGTAATTTAATAGGCTCAATTCTTTAATTAGCCAATAAAAGCAGGCCTGATATTTTATACTCTGTAATACAGTGCATCACATAATTATAGGTCCACCTAAAAATTTCTTTAAAATTGAACAAAAACAATTTCTTTTTATATTCTGAGTGTTAAAAGGATTTTTTAACAATCATTAGAGAAAAACCAAAGCATTTTTATAATATTTTTATTTATTTAATTTAGCAAATTTCATTAAATTGAGAAAAATCACTAATTAAACTGACACATAATTTTAGGTCCACTGACATTAATAATTTATTTGACGGCCATTTCTGCGAATAAAATCAAAAATTCTGTTTCCCATGCTTTGAGAAAGGTTTTTTAGTGTAAATTTATTGAAATTTTTCCAGGTTATTATAATTGCTTTTTTTAATTCATCCACAGTAGAGAAATTTAAGTTATTTTCATAAATTTCACGAACTAAGAGTCCCCAAACATTCTCCATTGGATTCAGGTCTTGGGAGCAAGCTGGCCAGTCCAAAACATCAATTTTGTTAGCAGTATACCATTGTTTGGTGCTAATACTGCTATGTACAACGGCACTGTCCTGTTGGAAAATTCGTTTACAACGACAAAATCTTCTCATGTATGACAGAAGGTTGCTCTTAAGTACAGTTGGATATGCTACACTATCCATTTTACATGACACAAATGCCAGGGAGACAGTTTTATAACCACAAAATGCCCCCCACACCATGCAACTGCCCCCTCCAAAATTTCTTTTAGAGAAGTATTTTTTTATCTTTCCTTAACCCATGCCAATAAGAATTATACCCGTCAGGACCATCCGATTTGAATTTTTTTTCATCACTGAACACTATCTGCAACCAAAAAAATTACTGTAGTACAGAGAAGTACATGAAAAAGCATAATTACATACTAAAAACAAAATTCTTACTTTACTCCAGTCAGTTTGCATGTTTTTCCGGGTAATAATTTATTTGACGGCCATTTCTGCGAATAAAATCAAAAATTCTGTTTCCCATGCTTTGAGAAAGGTTTTTTAGTGTAAATTTATTGAAATTTTTCCAGGTTATTATAATTGCTTTTTTTAATTCATCCACAGTAGAGAAATTTAAGTTATTTTCATAAATTTCACGAACTAAGAGTCCCCAAACATTCTCCATTGGATTCAGGTCTTGGGAGCAAGCTGGCCAGTCCAAAACATCAATTTTGTTAGCAGTATACCATTGTTTGGTGCTAATACTGCTATGTACAACGGCACTGTCCTGTTGGAAAATTCGTTTACAACGACAAAATCTTCTCATGTATGACAGAAGGTTGCTCTTAAGTACAGTTGGATATGCTACACTATCCATTTTACATGACACAAATGCCAGGGAGACAGTTTTATAACCACAAAATGCCCCCCACACCATGCAACTGCCCCCTCCAAAATTTCTTTTAGAGAAGTATTTTTTTATCTTTCCTTAACCCATGCCAATAAGAATTATACCCGTCAGGACCATCCGATTTGAATTTTTTTTCATCACTGAACACTATCTGCAACCAAAAAAATTACTGTAGTACAGAGAAGTACATGAAAAAGCATAATTACATACTAAAAACAAAATTCTTACTTTACTCCAGTCAGTTTGCATGTTTTTCCGGGTAAATTGTAGTCTTGCACACAAATGGGCAGGCTTTAAATATGGGGAGGGTTCTTATTTTGCTCTCACAATGTGAGGACTTGATTTAATTACTCTTCTGATGGGTTTCTCTGCTCACTTTTAGGCCATTTTTCCTCTTAATCTAGTTCAGAGTTATAGAAGAATTGGATGCTGCTCTAATAATTCGCCCCTTATCTTGGGAAGATGGCTTGGAGAGGCGTCCAGGATGTTTTTTTGTTCCATAACTGGTCTTATTTTGTAGAAAATTTCCAAGTACATTATGAGACCGGCCTATTTTACGGGCGATTTCTCTTACTCCATATCCACGGTCACCGTATCCCTCAATTAATCCCTTTTCACGTTCAGAAAGCCTTAAACCACGGGCCATAGCTGCTTCTAACTATTTAAATGCATCAAATTCGTTTGCATGCCTTTATAACAAGAAAATTAAGCATAGACCTATAATAATGAGACGCATAAATTAGCTCTAAATTCATAATTACTACTGCGCATGCTCGGCACCAGGTTAATTTGCATGTTTTTAATTTGAAAATACAAGTCTTTTTCATATATGCAAATTTCAAACAATAACTTTTACTTCAACTTCAAAAATTCCGAGAATTTACGGTGGACCTATAATTATGTGTCGCACTGTATTATTATCTCAGTTTAACAGCAATCCTTCTATGGGACATTGGAGAATGTTGTGCCAAATTCTAAATTATGTCATTGAAACTGCAGATTATTGTATCAACTTAAGTGAATTTAAAAGTGTAATTAAAGTTTTTTGTGACAACGAAAGTGCAATGCATTTTTCAAGAAATGTTAACGAAACCCAAAAGTCGAAGCACATTGATACAAGGTTTCATTTTGTAAAAGACTTGCTGTCTAAGAATAAATTTACTTTATTGCATGTTTCAGGGAAATGTAACATTGCTGATATTATGACAAAGCCACTGTCATTTAGCAAGTTTAAAAACTATTGTGAATTTTGTATTGCTGTTAAATTTAGTAAGTGTGTTCATGTTTTTGAGCTCGATGGGGCCGAAATGTCAGGAATCGAGCCCAATCCTCTCCAGTGGGGCCGTACGGGAGAGGTACGGTTAAGTGACTTTTTACTTTGATTGCCAAGTATGGCGACACCTTTATGTAAATAACCCTGTGTATATATATGTGTGCTGTTTCAATAAATCTTATTCGTTCGATCTTAGCCTGCTTGCCGTATTTATTTAATTCGACTCTGCTTAATATGGTTGACGGCATAATACGTAAGAACCAAACAGACTTATGTTTTGTATGTATTTGCTAATATAGATATCTAAAGTCATTGAATTTTCAGATAATCTTTTTTTTTCCTTTTTGCAGATATTGTTTCGTTATGGCGTCACAGAAATGTCACCTGAAGGGAGCGGTTGGGTTCCAATAAAAACTCCTGACCAATCAGATGTCAGTCAGATTTCTGTGGGCTCCACTGGTCTTACATGGGCTGTGACATGGGCTGGCAATGCTTTGGTCAGGACAGGAGTTACTAGAGAAAACACAATGGGTACGAGTGTTTTGTGGAATGTGTTAGTTTTGTGTGTAGGTGTACTTTAAAACTTGTTTAACTTTATTTATGATAATAGTTAATGTTAATATCTGCTTTGAATTTGCCTGTTGAAAAAATGAATTTGTATTGAGTGTTTAGTTTTATTCGTGCATAGGTTATCAAGTTATATTTCCGTGAGTTTAAAATATAGTTCTTATTTTAGCTCACTTAAATTTTTTCTACTTTTGTCATTTTTTGATACCTAAAAAATCTGGGTATGGGGTTCTTAACTGGTACGCTGGATCAATGACAATTGAAAAGTTTTTACGAACTACTTTTACCTCTTTGATGCAGATTATATGCTGTCAAACTTTTTTTCCTCATATTACAGGTAGTGATTGGTCCATAGTAAAGCCACCCTCTTCTAACGATCCATTGATTCAAGTAAGCGTTGGGAAAAATGTTGTTTGGGCCTTAAGTAAAGGTAATAAGGTAAGTAAAATATGTTCATATGTTTTGTTAGCTCCTGATACTTATAAAATAAGGCTTCAAATCTAATTGAAATTATTTTTTTAAGCTTGGAAAATTAAATTATGAAAACTCTTTGACCTCATAACAAACCTGGAAAAAGTTATAACCTTCCTCCGAACCAAACCGAAATTTACCCAAACCTTATGTATTGCACCTATGGAAGCTGGCAGTGGCTTCCCCCAAACCAGGTTCGGAGGTTCAGGCACTTTTTCCAGGACCGCCTCATAAGAACATTTCCTGTTCGAATTCTTGTCAGATTTGGTTCTATCCCATCAATTTCCTCTGTGTCTGATTCAGATTTTATCAACACTACACAAAAAAAACTTGACATAGAAAGCAAAAGGAAGAAATTAAAAATTACAATATACTGTTCGTAATTTAAGTAAAAAGTTAAAATAAATAACATGATACCATAGAAAAAAAGAAAAACAAATTATTAACTATGTGATACCATCTGGGCCAACCATAACTTTCCCAGGCTCCCTGACAAATTTTTACATAGGCCCCATAACTTTTTTCTTGAAACACCTGGTACAGAATTTGTTTAAAAATTAAGGTGGAACTCACAGACCCTCCGACTCTTGTCTGGTTTGTCCCCCATATGGGCAGCCATGGATACCATAAGCACAACAGCTTGTGTATGATATCTAAAATGCAATTTGAATTTGATTGTTGGCAATACATCTAATTATTTTATTACTGTAAATAGAATGTAAATTGATTCTTGTCATGAATTTGATGATTTGATTTTGTCTAAGTTTAATTTCAGGATCAAAGTGGTACTTGAAGAACCTTGTATTTTTGCTTTGTAGGTTTGGTTTCGAAAAGGCATAGATGGGTTACATTCTGGTGAAAATACTAAGGATGCCATTGGCTCAGGATGGATAGAAATGTTTGGTACCTTAACCAGCTTAAGTGTTGGACTTGATGATCAAGTGAGTTCTTTAATTGAAATCGCAATTTTTTGTGCTTGAAATTTTTGAAGTTCAAAACTTTTTTTATCCATTGCATAATGTGCATACATCATTGGCAATCACAAAGCTGCCATTCTCTCTATTGCTTTTTTCCTTTCACACCTTTTACAAAGGTTCATGGCAGCACACCTATTGTATACTCTTACAAATAAACATACACTTGACAAAATGCCACCAACTTGACAAATGCCACACCACAAAATGCCATCAACATATCAATAAAAACATTAATTGTTATGGAAAATGTTGGTATAATAAAATTTTATTTTAAAAACCAAACAAGATTGCATGACTTGTTTTTATTGTAAATTTAAACCCTTGTTTTGCATGAAATTATTTTAACCTAAAACATATTTGTAAACCAGGTATTCAGCATCAGTTCAGACGCTTTTGATATTCAGCTCAGGACCTGTGTCACATCCTCAGAGTTATGCGGTCGCACTTGGAAAGTCATTCAAGCGCCTTTGCGAGACTTGGCCCACTCTCCTAGTGAATCAAGCCTAGACTCCATGTCCATAGCATCTCACCGAGATTCAGTGTTTACTGCAGACTCTGTCTCTTTGAGCCCATCACCTCTCAGCTCTCGGAAAACGAGTACCTTAAGCAACGTTTCTGGGGCCCTTTCTCAAAAGCTATCTGTGTCTGAAGATTGCATCAATGAGACCTCGGTTTCAGATGAACACTTAGACAGGAAGTCTGTCAATGGAAGCTTTCGTATTGCTCACAACCGTTCTAGTATAAGCAATAGGACAGCTTCATATTCTAGTCTAGACAGTGAGTCCTACTATGCTGATAAAGCAATGGTACTTCAATCAGCTATTGAAATGACCACAGAACAATCAGGAAGAGATAGAATGTGGATATGGATTAGTGGAAGTGGATGTGCTGTGAATCCCGACTCACTACCTCATTGGTTTTCTGAAGGTTAGTTGACTAAAATCTCTGCGTAAATAGTGTTACTTTGTTGTTGTTATTGTTTCCAATCCTTTCAGATCTATACTAGATGACAACCTTTCTTGTCAGTGGTGTCACCAATTGACGTATGATCAAGCCACAGTTTCTAGCTACCTAAATGGCGAGTCTCGCTCACTGTCTTTTTCGCCAGTTAGGTAGCTAGAAAGTAGAGCGTCAACCCATAATACGTCAACCTGTGATGTCACCGACAAGAAACGTTGTAATTTAGTATAGCGGCAGCTAGATAAAATCCACAAGACCACAAACCCTAGCAAAGTCAAGCACTAGTAGTGGACCAGCACAAACATTTTCCAGAGCAAACCCCAAACAATCGAGGATATGTTTAGGGGAAGCCGGCTTCAGATGGCACTTGGTACACGCTGGGAAGACTTTGGGACCGGATTCAAAAGTCAAGTGTTACTTAAAAAGTCAAATGTATTAATCTCATTTAGTATTCTAGAAATTTTAGGGTAAAGAAGAGGGGGTACTTAGGAAAACCAACATTTCTCTTTAAATTAATTTTAAAAATATGAAGAAAAAATGAATGGCACTGTATATTTGCACGGCTATTTTTCAACTAAACTCTACTATAACTTCCACGGCTAGGCATACCATTAGTTCCATCACTAAGCGCCGAGACTGCTACGTCATCACGAGACCTACAGCGCATGCGCCACTGGCCGTTTTGGCCGTCCAAATATACACTTCGAAAATGAATAGATAGATGTAGCAATACTACCATCTTTTTCCTGAATATTTAGGGAAGAGGGGCCTTTTGGAACCCTTTGTGTTCAAAACTTTTTTTCTAAATTTATCTGTGTTAAAGTTCAATCAAGATAGTTTTTAAAGTAACATTTTTCATTATATTCTATTATGACATTAATAAAGTTAAGTCCCCTCAAAAGTTTAATTTTCAGAATTTCAATTAAAAAATTTACATTTTTTTGCACTTAATAGTTGTGATGGTAGTTGAGGTGTATCTAAACACAAAAAAGCAGGGGCCCAATTGAACAGTTAAAATAGGCTTTTTTCTCCTCTTTTGCATAAAATACTATAAATGCATTATAGCAGATATACATATATGCAGAATGTTAATTTTACTAGAAATGGTAAAATTATTAATTCTACACTGTTTAATTCATAAAACCTATGTTTGGGTACTTTGTTTTATTGACTCTGTATTACTTTTTAAACCTTCATGACTCAGACTTATATAAAAAAGTATTATTTGCATTAAAGTATCATAACTATTTAAAGAATAATACTTTTCACTCTTTATATCTTTTGGTATTTTAGAGAAATTTGAAGTGACATGAAACATTTCTTTTTCTCAAATACTGGCACTCTTCCCAAAAAAGGTTGGGCACCCCAAACAAACACACTAATGAAAGTATAGTCATGAGAAAGGTTGAGAATCAAATAAATCAAAGGACAGCAGTCAATTAAAAAAATATGTTAAAATAAATTTGGAACTAAAATTCAAAGAAATTTTCTTAAGGGTTTTATATTTATTCTACTCAAATATAGAAACTAATTATTTTAACTAACCTTACATTTATGAAAAAAAATCAGTTACTGTAGTTACTTTCCTTTATAGGCAGCTATGTAAGCAAAAGTGCAATAGATGAGCCTTGGTACAGCATTGTATTATCCCAACTTAAAATTAGACTAGATCGGGAAGTCAAGCCCTTTTCTTCTTATCCCAAAGCTATTGAAAAGGTAATTAGTGCATCAAGTTTTTTCTACTATGTGGTTTAATGGTGATTTTTTTACAATTGTTTTTTTTCTATGCTTGAAAATCTAATCCATGTGCAATATTAACTTATCTATATTTTGGTTCTAAAAATGATTTGTTAAATTTATATGTATTTTTTTCCAGAGCACATGGGTGAAAACTTCTGCTTGCCGGTATTTTAATAATCAGTGGATCAACTCTATTCTTGAGCTTGTTCAACATGGAGATGATTCCAGAAAAAATACTTTAACATGCCATTTCAAAAATGACCAAGTAAATATTACTGAAACTCAATGTTTCTTTTGTTCATTGAAGAATGGGTGGATACTTTCTTTTTTTAAACAAAAAGAACTAGCAATATTTTCTTTACTAATTAGTGTTCAGGATGACGTGTGTAAGTTGTAAGTAGTCTGTTAGTGACATGTTTGTATTCTGTATAATGACATAATTTTTTTATATTTGCAGGTTTCTATTCAAATTAGTCACATTACATGTGTTGCCTGTTTACCAGATTGGAACAAAAATGTCTTAGTTGTCCACACAGCCAAAAAGACTAGAAAGGGTTCTCCGTACAAATTTTCATTTACTTCTACTGATGACTTAGAAGATTGGGTAACTTAAACACATTTTTTGATTAAAATTAAGTTTTTACCCTGACTAAAAAATTTCAAATGGACATTGTTTATTTTTGTTTTATGAAAGGATGATGAAGTTTTCAAATTTGTTTATTCAATTTTCTGAATTTTAATTTTAAAATAAAAATAAGTTTTCGTCAATGGTAAACTTCTATGCAAAATGTTATTTAACCTTTTACCTGCCGATGTTCCCAAATGGGAACATCATTTTAAGGAATTTTTTCACCACTTAATTTTTCATGCAGGAATTTGATACTTTGTAGAAAGCAACTCAAAGATATGAAGTTATTTTACATGCAAAAGTTTTTCATGTGCAATTTAATCCTTTTCGTAGAATTTACATCAAAATTAGAGATTTTTGGCTCTTCCAAAACTTCCATAAGTTTCAACTTGTGAAAATTTTAAATAAATTTAGTTTTAAATAATTTTGCTGTGTTTAGGTAGCTTAAGTACACATCTTCCGATTTGGCTTGACAGAATAGCTTCATATTCTAATTTTGGAGAGTAATTACCAATACAATGTATATGTTCCCAAATGGGAACATCGGCGTTTGGGGTATAGTATTTGAGGGGATTTTTATAACATGCAAAAATTCAAGTTATTTCCTATTTTCTTTAATTTTTTTGAACCTTTTTTGTCTCAAAGGATCTAAACAGGTTAAGAATGATGTTTTAAATTCAAAAAATATGTAATTTTTATTTTTTCACCTGATTTATGGAGAAATAAATTCCAAATCTTTATAGCAGATTCTTACAATTGTATATATTTCTAACTCTCTGATCGAATAATTTTCAGTAATTATCAAAAGGGGTTATGAAAAGAGCATATTTGGAGTGATTCTGAGGATTTGCGTACATATTTTTGTTCAAGTACTTTTTTACATAAAAATTTTAGGAATAAAATTGAAGAATTTTGGAAATAAGGAAAAGTGCTTACATCTAAAAACACTCTTCTAAAGTAAGATGGATGTAAGATATATGTGGTTCAGTTCGGAATATTCCATGAGAAACACAGTGTCAATAAATCAATGGAGATAATTATGATTATCAATTTTAAAAGCTAATTAAATTTGAATGCAATTAGTGGATTTTATGCTAGATATCCGAATAGAACCGTAATTAAAACTAATTTTTCTCACAGAACCGTAAATTTTTAGCTTTAAAGAGCATGGGAACACTCTTATGTATTTTTTACACCAAAATATTACTAATAGTGCAAGAATAATTTACGGAAAAGCTTCGCGTACATAATAAACATGTTAATTTTTTCTTATGAAAATCTATAAATGTTGCTCAATCGTCCAAGTATGGATAATAAATTCGAAAAAACCGTCCACAATCATAAAAATGTTCATAATTATTGAGTAGAAACTGATTTCAATAATTTTATTTGAATTAATTGTAAAATATGTGCCTTTTGGAAATCCCCCTGAAAACTTCACCCCAAACGCCAATGTTCCCATTTGGGAACATCCTCAAAATCATACTTAGGATTTTTTTTCCGACAAAAACTGACTAGAATGGTTTTAGTAATGATGAAACAAGCCATTTAAGCCAAAAATCAGAACCTTTAATTCGAAATTTGAATTGCGGCGTTTAAAAGGTTAAATAAACTTAATGGTACATAAGATATGTGAAAAAAATTTTCTCTTCAGCATTGTTGGCCAACTCGAGGTTTATCAAGTGTTAGATTGTTGATATCAGAGAGGAGTGTTGTTAAGAAAAAATTCTTAATTAATTCTACTGAACAAACAAGCAATTGAGTGAGCTAATTGATCTGATAAATTACACTGGTAAACAAGGTTTTTGGCCCAAGAACATGGTATAGTGTTTCTAGGGCAACTTTTCACGCTGATTCCGAATCTGCAATCAGAATTTTTCCATCACCCTCAGATTTTTCACAATTCAGCTTTTTTGATTTACTGATTTTTGGTATAAATATAGATACATTTAGGGATAAAAAATATGTTTAAAACACTGTTTTAATTTTTTTTCTTGATGTATTTATTTGAATATATTATGGGAACTCAAAGACATCTACATTCTGTATAGGCTCTAATTTTTTGTGTACATAAACAGTGATTAAAGTTCCATTTTCCCTCTCTTAAAAAGGATGTTTTTCCCACCAACGCCTCACGTGCTAGATCAAAAAGTTTGCTGACACAAAGTGGGTGGGATGATGCAGAAAGGGACCGATAAACACCAGCCATCCAAAATAATTCCAGTTGTTGATATATTTAGTGCTAAGGGGTCGAGAAGGGCACTACGCTATTGCAAGAAAAGCGCTGCCGCATAACCTGTCTGCTGCTACTTCAAGGGGATCTCTTTCCTTTTAAACTTAAATTATGAACGTAAAAAATATAATCCATCTGAATATGTCCTAAATAACACATTCAAATCAGTTTTATCACAATATAATCTTGAAATATATTTTTCAAAAATTGGTCATTTTGTCACTTTTTTCAAATTTTGGGGATCTCTGAGGCAAAAGAACGTATCAACCTAAAGTATAAACATTTTTTGCAGTTGTAGTTGGTTAACAATAGTACATTTTAAGCGCAACCCCAAATCAAATACTGAAATTCGTAGTTTTTTATGAATTTTTGAAGTTTAGTCATTTTTAGCCCAATTTTCAGAACTTAAGGTCTAATGAGGCAACAGAAGATATCAATCCAGAGTTTTAAGATTTCACACCCTTATTATTGGTGGTAGTTTACAAGTTTTCCCCATTACCACTAAACGATCAACGAAATTTCGTTTTTTTGGTACACCCTATTAGTATGAATGCAGTGAATGCTATTATACATTTCATAAATATTGAAATGCGTTTTTAAAAAAAACTGAGGGTTATGGAGAAAAACTGCTTGCATATTTGAATTCAGCATGAAAAGTTCTATAAGAATCGCCCATTTTCGTTCTTAGGCCAAAAAAAAGTTCGATTTTGTTGACTAGTGTTATTGTTTGAAGTAGTTACAGAGAAACAATATTGAACAGTGGTTAAGATTAGGCTTATCATATTTTCTTGGGTCCAACCTAGGACATATTTTTGAAATTACTTAATAAGTACCATATCAATTCATGAAAGATTAAAAAATAAATAAAGCCTTCAAACTAAAAGCATTAAATATTATTTTACTTATTATAATATTAGTTGTTTGACTGCATTTCATTGCAAATAAGTTCTCTGAATTAATACAGACTAGAAGGAAAAAGTTAAACAACGAATATTCAAACAGCTTGGTCTGGATTTTTCAAAACAATGTATCGAAATCTTAGATGTGTGAAACCCCGGACATTTTTGTGCCCCTGGACATTTCTCAGAACCGGACCTGGAAAAAGTGTAACTAGTCCACTGAAAATAGCGAAAAAAAGGGCCGAACCTCAAACAAATTGCAATAGAAGGTTTCTCAACGGTTTTCACTTAGAAATGACCTCAATAATAACATACTAAAAATCGGCCGGGCGGAAGTTTAATTTTTTTGAAATTCTTTAAAAATGGGCAAAAAAAATATAAAAAAAACAAAACAATATTATAGATATGTGATACATGTTTATAGGTTATTTTTGAGTGCTGAAACCGAATATTGCATTTAGTTTGGAAAAAAAAATTTCAATTTCAATTTTTTAAATTAATTTGAATAATTAGCTATATGAAAAAATTAAAACCCCCCCTAAAAACCTAACAAAAACATCAAAAGAGATAAATCCAACGGTTTTCATTTAGAAATGACCTAAATATTAACATACTAAAATTTAAAAATTTTACGGGTTAAAGAAGTAAAATTTTTTTTCAAATTTCCATTTTTTTTGCAAAAAATGCATTTTTTTCCAAATTCGTGCCAAAAACTTTAGAGGCTTTTGAAAAGGTCATTTTTCGGTGGATATTGTCCACAGATAGTTATATAATAGAAAACCGGTGGATTTGTCCCTCAATGAATTAGTTAATTATTTTATTTAAAATTTTGAAATTGGTAAAATGTAGTACAAATGTGAAAAAAGGTAATACTTTGGCATATTTACATCAGAATTAAAAATAATTAACTAATTCATTGAGGGTCAATTCCACCGGTTTCCATTATATAACTATCTGTGGACAATATCCACCGAAAAATGACCTCTTCAAAAGCCTCTCAAGTTTTTGGCACGAATTTGGAAAAAAAATGCATTTTTCGCAAACAAAAAATGGAAATTTGAAAAAAAATTTAACTTCTTTAACTCGTAAAATTTTTAAATTTTAGTATGTTAATATTTAGGTCATTTCTAAATGAAAACCATTGGATTTATCTCTTTTGATGTTTTTGTTAGGTTTTTAGGGGTTTTTTTATTTTTTCATATAGCTAATTATTCAAATTAATTTTAAAAATTGAAATTTCAATTTTTTTTCCAAACTAAATGCAATATTTGGTTTCAGCACCCAAAAATAACCTATAAAGATGTATCACATGTCTATATTATTGTTTTGGTTTTTTTTAAATTTTTTTTCCGGCCATTTTTAAAAAATTTGAAAAAAATTAAACTTCCACCCGGCCGATTTCGGCCGATTTTTAGTATGTTATTATTGAGGTCATTTCTAAGTGAAAACCGTTGAGAAACCTTCTATTGCAATTTGTTTGAGGTTCAACTCTATTTTCAGTGGACTAAACCTTCCCCCTAACCTAATAAAATTTGCCCAACCCTTATGTATTGCTCCTATGGAGCTGGCAGGGGCTTCCCTTGAACCAGGTTCATAGGTTCGGGCCCTTTTTCCAGGTCCGCTCAGAACACCTCCAAAACCCCTGGACGCAGTGGCGTAGCCAGGATTTTCCTATGGGGGGGTCCAGTGGGAAAAATTTACTATTGGACATCAAAAAGTTTCCATAATTGGAGAAATAAAGTTATAATTTTCACATAACTTTTAATTTCTTATCAATTTTAATTAATAATTTATTAGTAATTAGTGTAATAATCAAGATTTAGTATTACTTCGATTGAAAGTTCTCATCCACATAAAATTTTAAGGTACAGAAACCATCAAAAATCAAATTAAGAGTTTTCAGTAGCTCGAGCTCCATATTAAAAAGGGGGGTTTGGGGGCCCCAGAAAACTTTTGGAAATTTGATTTTTAAAAGGAGTTTTTTACTTCATTATGAGGTGATAACGAAGGAGCACGTTAAAATTTCTGAGGCAGTGGTTGATCCAGGATTTGGTTTTGGGGGGCTAAAAATTTTGAAAATCAAATTGAATCTTCTAAACGATTATAATATTAAAAAGCTTAAAAATAATCGTGTTCGAATTACCGCAACGGGGGTTTGGGGGACCTCCCCCAGAAATTTTTTATAAATTCAAGTCTAAAAAGCAGGTTTTCAACTCGTTTTGGTACACCTTATCCGAATTTCAAACATTATATTTTAAGGAATTTATTATTTGCTAAGAGTTAAGTATTTTGACGAACTCATCATAAAAAAAGTTGTTTATTATTAAGTTCCAATTCCCAAAGGGGGTCTGGGGGTGCTCCTCCAAAATGTTTTTGGAAATTTGACGCTAAAAACAGGGTTTATTCGTTTGGTACCCTATGCTGATTCCCCCTTATAACGTCCCTCAATCAATAGGTTTGTTATGGGCGAAACGGGGTTCCCCCGCAAAATTTTAGATTTTAGTATGCAAAAAAGTGGATTTTAGGCACTTTTAAGGATTATAGACGCCCTCTTTCGAGTAGCCACTGGAATATTTAACGCCTAAAAAGGGTCCAAACATTTTGGGTCGGGCCCATGGGGGGGGGTCCGGACCCGGGGACCCCCCCCTTGGCTACGCCACTGCCTGGACGTATGGTAAGTCTAGTTAAGATCAGGGTTGGCTAGATTGGACCGAATCGGGTTGGAACGAATGGGTTTTAAAAAAAAAACATGGAAAAAAACCCACATTTTGGACCCATTTTTGGGTTTTTTCAAGAAAAATCAAGATTTTGGCTGTTTTAATATTGAAGAAAAACATTTAACGAAATAACACATCAAGAACTGCAGTTGAGTGGGTTTCAATAATTAAGGTTTTTTCATTACTCAGTGGGTTTTTTCACTATTGTATGGGGTAAGACGTTTACAGTTCAAACTAGATATAAAAACTTAAGGAGGATTTTTTAAATTTTAGTGGGTTTTTTTCAAAGTTTAATAGATTTCTTTCAATATTGAATGGGTTTTTTCAAAGTTTAGGATATTTTTTAAATTTTAGTGGGTTTTTCAAAATTTGAACTAGGTTTCAAAAATTAAATGGTGTTTTTTCAATTTCAGTGAGTTTTAAAAAAAAAGTTAAATAGGTTCTTTTTCATGATTCAGTGGGCTTTTTTATAGTTTAAGAGATTTCTTTCAATATTGAATGGGATTTTTGATAGTTTAGGATATTTTTTAAATTTTAGTGGGGTTTTCAAAATTTAAACCAGGTTTCAATAAATAAGGGGAGTTTTTATAATTTCAGTGGGTTTTTTCAAAGCATAAAAAGTTTCAACTTTGAAAAAACCCACTTAACTATGGAAAAACTGACATTATTTTGACAGAACACGTTTAACATAGAAAGAACTCATCAAAATTTGAAAAAACCCACTTACAATATAGGAGAAAACCACTTAATTTTGAAAAAAACCCACACCTTTTCCGAAAAAACCCAGTTTATATGTTTTTTTTCAGGGTTTTATTGAAAAAACCCAACCCACTTGGGTTTTTAAAAAAAACCCAGGTTTTTTAGAACCAGAATGCTTAGTAAAAAATACGGCCAGGAACACTTGTGCTTAATTCTTGTTGTATTATTTATCAGGAAATTATGTTTTTTATGTAATTTAGTTTGTGATTATTGTTAAAATTATTTAAATGATGATCAAATATGCTTTAGGTATTGATATATTGGTTTCAATTACTATTAGATTTCAAATAGATATCTAACATAGCTTATTGCAAGCTTACAAGATCTAATAAAATTCTTAATCCCCAAATTGGTAAACTTATTTTTTCTACTCTTAAAATACTTTAAAAATGAGTATTTGTATTTCATACCCAAAAGTAATATCTGATACTCTAATATCATTTCTAACAATCACTAGTTTTAATTAAGGGTATTTTATATATTTTTCAAATACTTCAGAGGATTCAGAGTAAATTGCTTTATTAATTCTATGGTATATTTTTTTCAGTTAGCTGCTTTAAATACAACTTGTACAAATGTCAATAATTTTCCATTGGTTCCTGAAGACAATTCAATGTGGTCTTTGACTGTTAATGGAGACTCTTTTGTTCATAAAGCTACTTCTAACACAGAAGTAGAACCTCCTTTAAATTTGTAAGTTTCTGTTGTTATATTACTAAATTAAAACTAGTTTTTATTTAGATGAGATTGCTTTATTTTATAAACTCCCCATTATTAATTGATATTAAATATTTGGTGTTTTATAGTTAGGCTTACATCTTGGATTAGCCCAGACAGTATTTTTGTTTTTTTAATATTTTTTGTAATTCCATTTTTGTGTTACTGTTTTTAGCTCTGTAAAAATGTCCGAAAATGAAAGTTTTATAGAAAAAAATAGACTTAAAATATTTAAATAGTTATACCTGAGATGTCTACTTTCAGTGAGAGAGTTTTTGTAGTTCTGAGGAGTATTTGATCTGCATAAAGGGGCACTTTCATTACTCATTGTTAAACATCTGCGTAAAGTTAAAATTAATTCAGAATTTTATGTATTTTGCAATGAAATTTAGTAATAGAACTACCAAATAAAAAAAACAAAAAATAGACATTTTAGAAGTTGTATTTTGGTTATACAGAAGTGTTGTTGTTCATTCAAAGTGTTATTTGTTCAGAAATAGCAAACATAAATTGAAAATAAAATGCCATTTGTACTTTATTTAGGAAGTGGACTCTCTTAGGTGGTGGTCATTCAAGGCTTGTTGAAACTTGTTCAGCTGGAGTAACATGGAGTTTAGGCTATAATTGTGTTGCTTGGGTTTATAGTGGAGGTTATGGAGGTGGAGCTTTTCATGGTAAGTAGTTTTTCTTATGCATGCTAGGGAGTGAAGGGTCTTGTAATGTATAGTTTATTTAGCAAACTTAAATAGGCTTACCATATTTTCTCGGGGCCAACCCAGGACATGTTTTTGAAATTTCTTTATAAGTGCCATATCAAATTACCAAAGATTGAAACTAAGAAAAAACTATTCAAACTAATAAACACTAAAGAAAATTATCAAATTTAATTTTTTCATTTAACATTACTTTTTCAAAAATTGTTTGATCGACTTAATTTTTATCACAAAATTCACTGAAAGTAAGTTTTCTACAGTAATACAGACGTTAGAAAACGTAAAAAAACCCCAGACTGTCCGGGTAAATCCCGGACGTATGGTAAGTCTAAACTTAACACACTTAAGAATGATTATGTAATCAAGTCCATCCAAAACTATTTAAAAGCTTTTAAGTCCAGTCTGTAGTAAAGTCAGAATAATTTTCAGCTTAAACATTTTTCTGGAAGCATAAATTATAAAGCATATAAATGATGAGTGAAGAGTCATTTTAGAGGAACTATAAAGTAATTCCATTTTGTGATAAAATCAAATAATTATACAATAATTATTACATTTTTATCAAAATCTAACAATGTTCGGAGCAACTCAAATGTTTTAAGAGTAACTTTTCACTCTTAAGTTTTTCACTCTGTGCTAAACTTAGTAATAAGTTTTACTGAAATTGTTTACTTTATCAACAGGTGCTCCAGGCAGTAATTCAGCCATCAGCTCAATCACAGACATGAGGTGTTTGTACATATATGAAAACCAAAGATGGAATCCCTTGTCTGGCTTTGTTGCCAAAGGCTTGCCAACTGACCGTTACATGTGGAGTGATCAAACGGGAAGGATAGAGTGTACTAAAGACAATACTCAATTACCCTCTGCTCACTGGCATTGGGTATGAGATTATTTAAAATAAAAAAGTATTGAAAATAGTTCAACAACACAATATCAGTGTAAAAATTATCAAAAACTTATGGATGATTTTATTTAATAATTAATTTTTTAAGTAATTTTAAGAAAAATCTTAATAATATCCTAACTTCTTATTTAGATCTCCGATTGGTGTATTGATTACAAAACACCTGGAGGAGTAGATAATGAAGGTTGGCAGTATGCTTCCGATTTTCCCAGGTCATATCATGGTTACAAACGTTTCACTGATTATGTGAGAAGAAGGAGATGGTACAGGTATTTGTTTCTTTTAGTTAGTTAGATGAAATACAATTCCGTGTTTGTTATCCACCTTAATTGTTTTAATAACTGAGAGTTTTCATCATTCTTGTGAAAGCTGATGCATTATGCAAAATACTAAATTAATGTTTGACAAAAGACTAAATTGAAAGACATGTTTCAAATTTTTCTTTTTGCTTACAGTCAGAATTTAATAAAAAACTGGGAAACAATAAAGCGAAGTAAAGCCTTCTCATGAACAATGTTTATGGTATTACATATAGATGTTTAATGGTTAATAGGGTAACTTTTAATTTGATGCAAATGCATACTATTGATATATTTTTTCATTTTTTGGATTTGAAGTTATGATAATAAACTTGAGAATATTTTCAGAAAGTGCAAATTGAATACAACTGGACCTTGGAGGCAGTTGGGGAACACTCCTCTTTTGGACATATCATTCCAAGTGGACACTACCCCAGATCAAGATAGCATTGCAGTTTGGGCTGTAGCAATAAATGGAGATGTTCTCTCTAGGACCGGGGTTACCAAAAAATGCCCAAAGGTATACATTTTAAAAACAGTGTATTTAAATAAATTTACACGTTTTTTTATTAATTTTGAAATTACTTCATTTAAGAAAACCTTCTCTAAAACTAGTGAAAAAATGACCGGCGGTCAGGTCAGGAAACCATGGTTACAGCCTCTGATTGGTGGAAAAATAATTCAATATTTTCCTTCCACCAATCAGAGGCTGTAACCATGGTTTCCTGACCTGACCGCCGGTCAGGTTACCGGTGAATACCGCCGTTAGTCTTGGCCTGCAGGTTATAATGAAATTGTCAGATTGGCCCTTTGACCAGGTTGTTTGGAGACCCTGATGTAAAGTATTCGAGTTTCTCCTTTATGTGCAAAAATCACATAAGTTCTTATTAGTATATTTTGAGCACAGAGTATAGAGCTTACAGAGATTCCAAACGGCAGTTTTCTTCTTCAGGTTCTTAATTTTATTCCTGCTCCCAGATTATAATTAATTTCCCTAGCAGCCAATCAGAGAAGTCGAAATGCGAAAGTGATTCCTGATTGGATATAGAACTTCTATCAAGCAGCATTTTAATTTCATTGGTGCTGCTCATTTTTCTCCACTTCCGATTTGGATTTGAGTGGAAGCTTCAGTGGGCGAATGTCAGAGAATTAGCAGGAATGACGTGATATTAAAGGAGGCGGTCCGATGTACTTCTTGTTGTCTATGGGAAAACCCTTGTTAAAAAAAGTTGCCATTAGCGTCTATGGAGAAGAATCCTCTGTTAAGCTCTATACTCTGTGATTCTGAGCTAAGCTAGATTCAAGTCATGAAGTGAAGTGATTATAAATAATTATCATAAGAGTACTGGAACATGATAAGGTTTGGCAACCCTTGTGTTAAAGCATAACTTTCAGATAATTTGAAAAATCTTTTTGAAAGGGAGAAAATTGGATCCATATTCCATCTGAAAAACCCTTCCGTTCTATTTCTGTTGGTGGAAGTGGAGCTGTGTGGGGAATAGCGGATGATGGGTCTGCTCAGTTAAGGCATGGAGTGTGTTCCACTACCCCCACAGGTATTTCAGACGTCTATGCGTTAAATGCTATTCATTGACCTACCTAAATTTGTTTTTTCCAACTTCCAAAAACTCAATTACAGAGCTGTTGTAGAAGTTTCTAACTTTTTAAACTCCAACTTAGCTATATTTACATCCTCACTCATTCCTTATAATCATTAGGGATTTAAATATTTTAATCATAATTTTCACATGTTTATTTCAAAATCTTAAGTTCTGTCCTATTCTTTTGAAATCTTTCATATGCAGTGCGACTTGGATAGCTCAAACATCTTTAATTCAAAGTCATTTCAAAGTTTACTTTTGTCTCTTTAGCTTTCTATTAATTTAATGTTGAAAAATAGTGGAAGTGATTCGAAGTTCAGCTTCTTTTAACTAAAAGTTTTTATCCCAAAATTTTACTATTTTCCGTTCATCATCAGAATCATGAAAAAACTTTGCAACTTGCAACTAAGAGTTTCAGAACGAACATTCACCATGTCTTTGTTAAACTATGTGTTCAGAACAGATTTTAACGATTCCTGAGTAGAAAAGGTTGCTGATAGGTCAAAAGATAGATAATAATATTTTCTATTATTCATTGAATAAGAGATGATGGAACTTCTTTAGTTCAAAATCTTAGGAAGATTTTCAGTGGTTCCTACAGCTTTGAGTTATACAAGTTGCACTGTCTATCACTATTCTCCATAATATTTTTAGAGATATTTTAATTCATGAAAAATTAAAAATGTTGAAAAAATACTTAAGCTGCTTTTTTTATATAAAGGTCAGTACTGGTGTCATATTGAGCCACCTCAAGTGGGTTGTCCTCTTAGACAGATCTCAGCTGGTAAGACCAGAGTGTTAGCTGTTGATGACAGCAACAGATTATGGTCGAGACAAGAAATAGTTTCCATATTTCAAGAAGGTACTCATTGGAAATTAGTTTCGGAGGATGTCAAACAAGTATCTGTTGGTCCTATGGATCAGGTGTGTATTCTTCCATGGTAAAATATTTTCCACAAGATGTGAGTGAATATATTAAAAATGTCATCTGAAGCTGCATGTTTTCCTCATAGAAAACTTCAATATGAAAATTGTATGGGTATTTATTAAAGATAATAAAATAATAAATAAATAAATATAACTTCATTTTAGGTTTGGTGTATCAAAAACAATGTAGTAGTACCATCTGGTGTTATATCTGGAGTTGTCTGTCGCCGTAAAGGAATTACCGATGAATCACTTTGTGGAACAGAATGGGAGCAAGGTATTGGGGTAAGTTCATTTTTTATTTATTTGCTCATCTTGTATGCATAGAAAGTGTTATTACTTAATTGTCTGTTTTCTAACATTTTTAGAAATCCGTTCTAATATTAATTCACTTAACTCGGATTTTGTTACACTGACATTACCTCTGAAAGTGATTTCTGGGTTCAATAAACTTTTTCTTAAAGCTAAATCCGTTTGTCAGTATTTTTCTATACACTGTAGCTGTTATTTAAATTTATCCCACTTTATGGTAAGAAATATCAAATTCTTAGTTTCTATAAGTTAAATAAATTACTGAAGATTGTTTGGGACAGATGGATTTATAAAGCAAGAAGACTCAACTAATATATTTAGCTCATAATTAAGCTAAAGAACAATTCTCAATATTGCTGACTTAAGCATTAGCAAATGTGTATGATACTTATTTGGTGGTGGCTATGTTTGTGCTACTTAATGTTTTCTTTAAAATCTTTTATGCACCAAGAGTTCAGCGTATATTTTTTTTGCTGCTTAGGGATGCTGGACTCATATCACTGTGCGAGGGTGTTTATTTCCAGAAGACTAGTAAGACTAATGAAATCATCATGTTGCTAAGTTTTTTGTAAAAATGTGATATTTCTAATTACTACACACAGTTCTTTGAAGTATGTTCTAAATATTGTGAATGTGTGTAAAAAAATTTTCTGATCAATTATTTACATTTCACTTCAAAATCCACTTTTAAATATTAGAAAATATATGGATGAGCTTTTCTTAAAGTTTTTTTTTAAATACACTTTCTATTTTAAAATTTAGCTTTGCAATGAGCAAACACAATTCTGTAAATTTAATCTGTATGTTATGATGAGTAACATAATATTGTATATTGAGGACTTTCTGTAAATAAATAACAGCTATTTGATCTATCCAAATTTATAGTTCCTACATGAATTACTTTATTTTACTGTGATTATGTTAGATAAATCAAATGGTAATTTTTAGCTTTATTTTACTTTTTAGTATTTATATCTCCATTGTGATATCTGTACATTGAATTTTTGTTTCATTTTATGTCTCTTGATTTTTTTTATTACGATAAATAAAGTTTAATTTATTAATAAACTCATTTTTCTTTTTTATTATCAGTCAAGCCAGTTGATATTGTTTTGCATTTAAACCATACAAAATAAGATAAATCTAAAAATAATTAACCAACGAATTTATTCTAATCCATACAAATAAAATCAAATTTTTACAAATATGGTTAAAAACAAGATTCAGTTTATTAGCTCTTCTTGCTCCTGTTCTGTCTGTAAAAAAATGTTTACATCAATCTAAGCTAAAAAATATTAAAATTTCACTTTACTTGAAGAATATTATCTCATTTTTATCACAAATATATCTTACTTTTTGTTCAGTTTGTTCAGTAAGATTTTTAATTGTTGATTCTAAGGCTTCAAGCTTTTCTCTAACATTGTGAAGTATTGAAACTGTCACTTCTCCAGCATTTGTTGCCTGCAATTTATCAAAAAAACTATATTAATGTTTTTGTTATGGTATGTCAAACATAAACTGTTTGTATATTATTAGTTTTTGTGTGTTTATTGTTTGAGTTCTAATATTTTTTTTGTATGGGAATGGGCAATGTTATAAAACACTAGAAACTGTTAAGTGTTTAATGAACAAAGTTTGAGTTTTACTTACCTTCAAAGTAAAAAAAGTACAATTATTTTTTTCAATGGAAATTTAAGGGACCAGGAGGAATTTTTCGATTGTTCATAACTTTAATTACAGATGATAGTTATTCACATTCTGCTGTTTATTCATTCAATTTTTAAAGTTTATTAATGTTTCCTTTTCGGGGTGCTGTGACTCTTATAAATTATCTCTTTTTATATGAAGTAAGGAATACTTAACCTTATTAAGGATTAATAAGGTTTTACTTGTTTTACTTAGTAACTGATGTTTCTAGAGCTATCAGACACAGCATGCTCCCCCTCCCCCTGAAGTCTTCCTCTTAAATCTACCCATGCCCATGTAAAAACCCCTTTTACCTAAATAAAAATACTATGTAGTAAAAAACGGGTTCAATTCCATTATCTTTTCCTTTAAATATTGCCAAGTTGTATTGGTCTCCAAAACACCAAAAATTAGAACTTATGGCCCAAAATTGCAAACCAACCAATAAAAATAGTTATAATGACAACAATTAAAATTGGCTATATGTGTGAATATTTGGCCTCTAAACAGTGGCGAATCCAGGATTTCGGTCTGGGGGGGGCTGAGTTTCACAAATAACCTTATTGATATTATGGGCTGTTCAAATTTTATTGTAAGCAACTGAAAGGGGGAGGGGGTTTGCCAGTGCTGTAACCAGATTTTAGTTTAGGGGGTTACTCAACATCTTTTCTGGGGTCTAATCTTTGGAATACTAAGTTTTAGGTGAGATGACTTCGTAAGGTTTTAATTTTGGTGCACTAAGTTTCAAAATTGTCTAAAAATGTCAACTCCAAGTAAAAGGGGGGTCTGTGGGTCCTCCCCCAGAAAATTTTTGAAAAATTGACTCTCAAAATAGTGTTTTAGCTCATTTTGAAGCCTTTCAGATTCCACCCAAAAAGCACAACTCATTGTAAGCGGCAGAATTTTCAAGGAAAAAAGTTTATAGGATTATGAATTGGAAAATTTCTAGGGGGTTTAGGGGTTTCTATTCCAGAATTTTTTTTAATTTTGCCCCTAAAAGTGGCATTTTAACTCATGTTGAGACACTTTAGGTTACATCAAAGAGGATCACTCCTTGTAAATCCCTAAAGTTTCAAGGAAAAACAGTACTCATCAGATTCTAAAATTACGAAGGGGCTTGGGGGTCTTCCCCCAGAAAATTTTCGGAACTTTTACCCGTAAAAGTAGGGTTCCAATTCACATTTTGAGACCCTTTGGGTAACACCACCGAATGTCAGCAACGTAGTGAAATTTCTTTTTTGCTTTATTGCTATTACCAAAACTTGAATAACTTATTCCTGGGGGGGGCTGCAGCCCCACAGCCCCCCCTACTGGATTCGCCACTGCCTCTAAAACAACCTGGCAATAGACAGAATTGTAATTAAAAACAACTAAGACTTACTTGATCTATAATTGAAAAAAGCTCTGAAGCATACTTTCTGGCATGATTAAGACTCTGCTGGTAAGCTGCTGGAAAGGAAGCCAAAGGAACAGCTGTTAAATTGTATGCATGTACTATGTCAGATGTGGTTCTTCTGGCCAGGGAAAGCATTCGTTGTTCAAGGCTCTAAAAAGTCAAACTAGGTTTACTAATCTTATGTCAAATAACATACGTAATTCCACGGGTAACTGACTGACATTTTTTAAGAAAAACGCTTAGTACTTTGTTATTTTCTTCCCAAAAATAAATGATAAAAAAATACTTTCCACCCAGTTTATTGCTTTCTTGTTAGCTTAATCTAATGGCCCAATTAAAATTTCAAAATATGTTTTTATTGATTTTTTAAAAATTTTAAACGCTATGGTAACTGACTGACATTTGTGAAACATTTGTCAGTCAGTTACCTTGTTGATTAAAATTTTTTAAAAATCAATAAAAACATATTTTGAAAATTCAATTGTGCCATTAGATTAAGCTAACAAGAAAGCAATAAACTGGGTGGAAAGTATTTTTTTATCATTTATTTTTGGGAAGAAAATAACAAAATACTAAGCGTTTTTCCTAAAAAATGTCAGTCAGTTACCCGTGGAATTGCCCTAGTATCTTTTAGGAGAAAAACCACATTTTAGAAGTTAAGGTCTCACCTTTTCTGCATCAGTGGCCTCAGAATGTTCCTTATTCAATTCTTCCCAAATCCATGTTGTCTTTACTTTAGCTTTATCTACATGATCTTGTACGGTTTTCTTATTGCAGTTTTCTTTCAATTGCTGAAGCTATAAATGGATAAATACTCATAAGTTTTGTGTTGCTTCAATTAAATCAAACCTTATGCTATTTATTTGAACATTTACTAGATCATGGACCTATTAAACATGATTCTTACCAGTTCAATAGTATAAAAGAGTTTTGAAACAGATTCCTGACTGATTCTGTGTATTGGTAGAAGATGCTTAACACCATGGTCATAGAGTCGCGTACCAATTTTACTGGATAGCAGGGTAGCTCTTTCTTGTATTGTATTAGCTTCAGGTTGAGATGAACCTGAAGATAAATCAAAGTGACAGACATTTAAACCATTGGCATAGCCAGTAAAGAGGTTTCAAAGTTAACTTATTTGTTGTAAACTGTTAAGTCAGCAGATGAAACTATTAATTTTAAAAATTAAAATTTATTTATCATAGTTGAAATAATTCTAAAATTATACAAATACTAATTTATTTCAGGCCATGAAAAAAGCAATGTAGCAAAAATCTCTTACAAAATGACCCAACAAACTATAAATCATTGGAAAGAAGATTTTCAAAGGGTAGAAAAATGAGATATGGGGTAGTAAATTCCTCCTTAACTTTAATCTCCCCCTCTGATTAAAGTTGCTCAGGATTCTAGTGATATAAGCTAACCTGTTACTTAATTTCTAGAAATTTAATGCTTTTTCCGGCACCCCATCAGCCTGAGTCCTTGCTAATAAGCTCATAGCAGTTATTTATAAAAGTTGAATTAAATAATTTGTCAACTTACATTCACCATTAGCTGGAGGCAAGTATTTCTCTAGTAGGTCTTCCGTTTCACTCAAGGCTACGTTGGCCTTCTGCAGTCCATAGCTTTTGACACTTCTCAGCGTTTCAGCTCCCATGCTTTTCAAGGTGTTCGCCGTTTGGTGCCCCGTGGCCAAAGTGGAGTGGCAGATCTTCCTGGCGTCCTCCACTAGTTGCTCGGGTGGCTTCAAAAGGAAAGGAGCCTTCTCTTGAACCGTGTCTAGACCGATGCACGCTAACTGGTCAACGGCTTGGACTGTAAAAGTTATAGATAGAGTCATAGACGGAATTCCTGGAGCAAAATCTTCTTACTGAATTGTTATTTACATCTTCTATCGCCACCAGGTAGTATGTCTTGGAACAGGAATTCTCAACTTACTACCTGGAGTTAGCGAGATTTTACTGAGCCGAGTTTTACCCAAAAATGAGTACAGACGTCCTTCCTCATTAAATTTTTCAGAAATAGACTTCCTATACTATCTTTAGAATATCTTAGACCCTTGTTGTTGTTTGACATCTGAGGTAAATCGCCCCCTCCCCTCGAAATTCAAAAAGTTTCATTTTTCCAGCTCTTAATAAAATGGCGGGCCCAAGGTCCCCCCGGAAAACATGTTTGATAAATTTTACTTAAAAGCCACCCTATAGGTTTCTTTGGGAGGGGTTGACTCTATATAGCTCCCTCTCTGAAACCGCCCCTGTTTCTGTTCTTTGGTTGTGTTTCTTGTCTTATAATGTTTTATTGAAATTTGTCACTCTATCTCTCATTATTTGAAAATAAAAAAATGTTTACCTTGAGGCTGCACTTTTTCAAAGATGGGTTTCGCAGATACGGCAAAAAACAGGGCAGCCGTTTCAGCTACGCTCATAGCAACAGTCGTAAACTTGTTCAATTGCTTCACTTGCTGATATGCTGAAGTTCCGTATTCCTTGGCAGCATTCACCACAGGAATTTCAGAGACCCTCTCCAGGAATTCGCTCTTGATTACCCCTGCTAATAAGTTTGTGCTCGAAGGTTGATCTTCTTGAGGTTCCTGCATTCTGATTCTAAGAAAATAATTATTTTTTTTCGAACTGCTTAGTAAATTCAATTACGTATTTCTGATATATCTACTGGGTGTCTCAAAAGGTTGGTTCCAAACTTAACATACAGGTCTCAGGTCTGTCATGACAAATAAGATTTTCATAGGAACTCATGTCCGCAAATGTATACATTGTCTTCTAGCGGGGTGTTGTCCAATGTAGAGGACAATGTTCGCCAGCGAAGCGGCAGCGTTCAACTTCTTTATTCTACGGAAAATTGAATAGCCAGTTTGAAAAAGGGAATAAGTTAAAAAAAAATGAAAAATTGACTTTTTGTGCTTAAAAACATCTCCAAGCTTTGCTCTACACATGAATGAAGAGAGGGGAAAATATCCACCTCCTTTTGGAAGATATAGCCCCTTGAATTTGTCAAATCGATGTCCATTCATTGTATTTTTTAATTTAATTTGAAATTAATTTATCTTTCTTTTCCTATTCTTTGTGCTGCAAACTAAGCCAAAATAGAATTTTCTTTTAATTTAAAAGTTTTTTTCAAACTTTTTTCATGCAGGAAAAAACCCCACTCCATTTGGGCCAAATTTACCCCATTTTACGGTACTATTCTATATTACAATGACTTTTTTACAAGAGCCCTCCCCAAAACCCTTGCAAACCAAGTTTCATTAAATTTTGTGGGTAATTAAAAGAAAAAAATTGACTCCTTTTTTTTCACTTTCAAATTCTAATCAGACCATCTTCAAATTAGGAAGTGATTTTCTCAGCTATTTACTATAATTAAGGGTGATCTTACCGTTTCCTTTACCTTTCTTGCTTACCTCTTTTTTCCTTACCATTTTTGCTCTCTCCGAATTTGTAATAAAAAAAATTGAAGTTTTCCTAGAGAATTAAGAAGTTAAACGTTGCTATTTCGTGTTGGCAAACATTGTGCCTTACCGGAAACAGTTTACATTTGCGGACGTGAGTTCCTATGAAAATCTTGTAAGTCATGATCTGAGAGTCCTACAATCTTGTCAACTGATATTACCTTTTGAGACACTCTGAATAAACGGAAAGAAAACAAATCATAGATACCTAGTCGTACGTATAGTATAGTATTTTTTGCTGTGCGCTATATTGAAAATATGTAGGGGAGAGTGCTGTAGTACCTAAGGACGGTTGTACCTTCAGCCACCGCGTTTTAAAATTCGGGAAAAAATGGAAATTTGAATTTGTGGTTGAATTTAAATATAAACAGATGCTATCTAGTTGCTAACGTGAAATCAGCTCTTTAAAATAACATTTAAATATAATATAATAAATTTACTGTTTTTAGGTGCTCAAAGTTTTTTTTAGTGCATCACTACATTAATATTTTTCTTCCCCTTTAATTATAATTATAATAGAGATATAATATAGAATAGAGATAATGAGATATAAGGGGCAAATCCCCGATATTTTGACATTTTATTTTTTATATAAGAAATCGTCAGATCTCAATTCTTTTATTTTCAATAGAATTTTAAATGCAAAAACACCTGGTGCTGTACCTTCGGACACCATAAAAGTGTTGAACCTACGGACACGTTCTTGTGGGTGTCTGTAGCTAATCGGCGTTTTTGAATCAGGTTTCATTAAAGTGAATACATTTTAATGCTTATTAAATTAACTCTAATTGGTTATCTATTTGTCGGCGATTATTTTCAAGTGATTTTTTGATGAAAAATCAAATATTTTGTGATCTAAACTACTTTTTAAAATTTTTGATTTTACTTTGCATTTAATGTAAAATATGGTATAAAATCTTAAGCACCCTATCGCATTTAAGTATGGTGATTACAAAAAACTTAAAATTTCCACCGAAGAAGATTTGTGAAAGTTATTACCACCAATGCTTGCACAACTAAGTATCGATCGAATTGTTTTTTGGATCAGTGAAGTGATCAGATCAATCCGCATGATTTATGAAACTATTACCTCAAATTTCGATCTAAAAATCGCATGTGATTTATGTATTTTTGGTAAAAAATCAAGACATATCAATCAACTTCTTTTTAATGATCATTTACGATCTAAAACTACATTACTTTAAAAAATTTATTTCCAATTTTAAAAATGCTTGAAATAGTTTATTAAAAGGTAATACACCAATAAAAATGTTCATTTTAAGCTTTTTTCAACTATAACTTTCCTTTTTAAGGGTGTCCACAGGTACAACTGGGTCTGTCCATAGGGAGAGCACGTTGTTGTACTTATGGACACAAATTTCGTCAAGTTATTAAAATAAATTAAAAATCCAATTTTGAAGATTTTAGCTAATAAAAAATAATACCCTCTTTGCAAAGGTTAGGACTATAGGTTGAGCACTTTAAATGGTAAAAATGTGATTTTACCCGTCTTAGAAAAATCCAAACGTGATTTTTGTCCAAAGGTACAACACTCTCCCCTATAATTTTGAACTAAAAATTGGAAACACTGTAAACAAATTTTCATTATTGACTTTTCTTTCTTAAATTCACGTAAGTCGTATTAATCTGTTCTTATATTAAGGATGTATTTTCTGAAATATTTAAGGATGAAAATATGACTATTTAAAAGAATAGTTTTAAATGCATTTTGACCCACATTGAAGAAAAAAAGAAACAAAAGAAGGAAAGGGAGAGACAGTTCTACTCCATGACGCCTTAAATTCATTTGATTTGTTAAATTGGGTATAACGTTGGTAGAACTTTTCTCTTTCTTTGTGGTTATTTTTTTCTGACGAAACTGGGGATGATCTACTTTTAAAACTTGGAGAAAAAACTCAAAGTCGTAATTTATGATAATATTTGCATCAAAAGTTAACAAATATCCCAAAACAAAAGCTCATTTTTATAGAAATTTTTGATAACAAAGTTTTTAAAAAAATTTTCAAACTCGATTCATCAACGTAAACTAAAGATTTTAGATGATTGAAAAATGGAGTAGCTGTTTGAAATAAAAAATAACGAAATGAACAAGTCCAAAAATGGTAAATTGACTTTTTGTGCGCAAAAAAATCTCCAAGCTTGTCTACACGTGAGTGCAAAGAGGAAAAAAATAACTGATTTGGGCAACAACAACAGAAGAAATCGAATCTGTGAAAATTAAAAGGTAGTTTATAAAAACTTTTATAAAGTACTTTGATTTTTGTTACAAAAGTAGGAAAGAATAAAAATTTTGATTTTTCCTTACCTTGTTATACGCTAACATAAATTGTCGTATCTCCGGAAAGTTTTCCTCACTATGAGAAAACACACCGTAATTCAGAGGGAAGACAACAACTGAAAATTTTTATCCTCAAGTCTTTAGATGCTCCGAAGCTCTTTGAAATTGTTGCTTTACTAGTCAAAGGAGGAAAAACCTCCAGTTTCCTAGATGTTTGTTTGATTCACACTAAGGTAAACATTTTTTTTCAAAAGATCAAGGGTAGGTTTGATCTATGGGTGTAATCCTTGGTAATTTTGGTAACCTTACTTGAACAGTTCGTGTTCAATTTTATGTTCGTAAAAAATCTATTTTCGTTCAACCCCCACAAACCTGGCAAAATCGTCTGCCTGCTGAACCCCTTCTCGAACATTTGAGTGGAATCATTAGTTGATGACGTCACAATGGTCATTTCTCCTCGCTTATTTCTCGTATTCGGAAGGAGGTAAAAACTTAGCATATATATGATCACGTGATTCTAATTCAAAAGCTTCCTTTTCGAGGATGTTGGTAAGACTTTTCTCCTTGCTTATTCAAAGCTTTTGTTACAGCCGAGAACATACTTCCTTAAAACTAACACCTGTTCAACTCCTAGGGGAACATGTACTAAGTGCAGTAAATTATTAGGGAACTTTATTGTAATATATGCTGTATCTCTCGGAACTTATATCTCTACAGTATTGTGTGCTTCTCTACCTTTTTAGCAGTGGGGGACCCTTTTTATGCAAACAAATTATATCTAAAAGCAAAATCAAAGGGTCAGTGGGACCGTTCAAAAACTACGTAAGGGGAGAGGGGGTTTGCTCTTGGCTTTTTTTCCGGACAAGGGGGAAGGGGGGTATGAGTGATGTAAGATGTTGCAAACACTGCATTTTTGAAAATATTTTGTTTCTTGCATTAGTAATTTCAAAATTCATCCAGAAATAAATTTTACAAGAAAAAAAATTGTAGTTACGTCGTTCTTTCTTCGGATATATTGTTTACTGTTTTGCTTTATTTGATTCCCAAATCTTTGATTTGAGTGGTTCCCAAAGTTGGCGGTACCGCCCCCAGGGGGCGTTGAAGCATTCCAGGGAGGTGGTGATGAGTTGATAGAAAATTGGGGGGTGTTGACTACTTTTTAACTATTGCTTAATGTAATTTTTATTCATAAGGAATATAAAAAAATCCCCCATAAAATCAATTATTAACAAGCTCAAAAATTTCTCGGGGGAGGACCCTCACCCCCCTTCACTAATGGATTCATAAATGATTAAAGTAAATTTAAAGATGATAAAGGAAAATTTCAGGTTGGGATACCGAATTTCTTTAGGACGTAGCAAAGGATTTTTGTATATTCAGAATTAGGTAAAGAATTATATTTGAATAAAATTTCATAATAAAAGGTAGAGTAGAACTGTTACTTAACTTTGGAATAATGTCTTTATAACTTTACAATATTTTATTTTGTTTGGGTCTTTAAGTTGGATAAAAGTTTTTATTAGAAAACGTTGCGTTAGAATAAAACTCTATGAAATATGTAACCAAATTAAAGACAAAAATTTTTAATGAGACGGTGGAAAATTTTCCTCTTTAAAAGGTGGCGGTGCTCCCAAAAAGTTTGGAAACCTACGGTATAAATTTTAAAGTAAAATGTTCTTTGTAAAAAGGATTGAAACCGTTTCTTTCCTTTTCCTTCAAGATCTTTTTCAATAAAGTTATAAAACTACTTTTTATACATTAACTATTGAGGTTTTTTGATGATGTGAAAAATAATTTTAATCCTATAAAAACCAATTTTTACTTTCTATGCTTCAACGAAGAAAAGAAAAGAACCTTGTAAAATAATTTGTTTCATAAAGTAAAATTTGGTGGTAAGAAGTAGGAGATTTTTGATGCAATTCCATTTTGCTGTGTTTCCTTATGGATGTGGATTCCACATCCATATCTCAAAAATGAATTGCCTATGGAGTACAAGAAAAAAAGTACAAAATCCAAAAACTTTTATTTTTTTGCATTCAACAAAAATTAGGATATTAATACAAAAGTTTAAAAATTTCATTGTTTTAGCCGAAACTTATTATTTTTTAATGTAACCTTATTTATTAACTAGCTGTTATACCGGCCTTGCACGGGGGGGGAGTTTATAAATTTATTTTTTTAAATATTTCTTAAAATACATTTATAATTTTGTAAATTAGCAATATTTCAAATCATCCCGGTATCCCAGGCACCTCTTTCCTATCCCAGTGTTCCCGGTAATCTTATCCCGGTGGTCACGGTAATTTTTCTAATCCCGGCGGTCCCGGTAATTTTCCTATCTCAGTGTTTACGGTAATTTTTATATTCCGGTATTCCCGGTGTCTTTATGGTAAATTTCCTATCCCAGTGTTCTCGGTAATTTTTATAACCCGGTAATTTTTTCCATCCCGATGTTCTCGCTAATTTTCCAATCCCGGTGTTCTTGTCACTTTTTACAATCCCGATGTTCCTGATAATGTTTAATATCTTGGTGCCTTTATAAAATAACAAATTTGAAACCATAATAAAAAGTCTAGTAAATTAGTAAGTCTAGTGAACAAATTAACAAATTTAAAACCAGTGTTTAAAACTAAAATAAAAGATCTAGTAAATGAAAAAGTCTAGTGATCTGTCTCATTTGAAACAATGTTTTATTTTTAACTCGTTGTATGACTGGTAAAACAGGTTTTCAAACACGGAAAAATAAGTGAAAAAAGAAGAAAAATTGGAAAAAAGAATGAAGGACCGATTTTCTCTTTATAAATTATAGCCTATGTGTTATTCTGATGTATAAGCTACATTATAGTAAAATTTCATTAAAATCCATTCAGTAGTTTTTGCGTGAAAGAGTAACAAACATCCAGACAAACATTTCACAATAAGGAACTTGCATGTGTTCCCGAATTGGGTTCTAACTGTTTAAAACACAGGCCAATATCGTCAGAAAGCGAAAAAAAACCTTTTTAATCCCCTCATGTGAACAAAAATTTAATTATTTAAATTTTAAAATGCCTATTTATCACGGTGTATGAAAACGACCGATGATTGGTTGTGACGTCACGATCTCCCTTCCGCCAGTACTCATACCGGAGCACATGCGGACTTCGCGAGTTTTGAGAGCTTTTAAGTTTGATTTTTGAGAATTATTCAAATATCATGGCGGAATTTCAAAAAGCCCAGAGTGATAATCTACCATATGTTTCTGGGGAGATGATTGTAGACTTTTTTGAAAACAATCGGAGTTACATAGCGTGTGAAACCAGTGGATCTAAGGCAGAAAGGTAAGAGAACTTCACTTTGTTTCGATAGTTGGTGTTAAATAAAAGAATTATGTTATAAAAATACTCTAAATTAAGAAAGTTAAATTAAACATATCTTTGTTTAATGTTAAAATAATAGTACAAACAATCAAAACTCTTTTTAGGAGAGTTCCTATTCTCTTTTCTAAGATTTAATTGATCAAATTCTTTAGCTGATTTTTATGCCAATTAATTTTGTATAAAGCAAGGTAAGTACTTACCCCATGTAGAGATGGAAAATTTCCGAAAATTTTGGAAAAAAAACGGTTTTTTTCCAGAAAAGTGGGGAAAATTGCCCTTTTTTTGCATAGAAAAGAACAGTTTTTGTATACATATTTTTTTGGAAACTAAATAATCATTCATTGTATAATAAATAAATCATCAGTAAAATAAAATATTATATTATGAATTAATATATAAATTAATCCTTAAAAATTATTTCATAATACTTCAAAATTAAATTTCATTTTTTCAAGTAAAAATAAACCCATTTCATAAAAACGTGGGTTATGTTATGTGATTCAAATTTTATTTTTAATGTACTGGATTTAATAATTGTTTAAAAATTATCAAATTTATCATAATTGTGCATCTTTTCTGTGTTCATTAATATAATTTTTTGAATGCACATTTTTGTTAATGTAGAAAAATAGCAAGTAATATTTAGATGTATACAGGGTGAACCAAAAGTCCTGCCCTGTTTTTAAAAATTAATAACAAAAAAAGATAAAAGTATGCCGTCTGCTGCATCCTAATTTAAATAATCGCGAGTTTTTTTACACAAAATTTTGAATAAGTGTAGTTCTCGACTTTTCTTATAGATGGCAGCGCTAAAATTAACTATTTAAGGATAATATAATCGTTTTTTCCCTGTGCTATGAATATTATAAATAGAATCTATTCAAAAATCGAATGAGTAATAACATTTATTACTCATATTATATATAACATTTATTTTAAGAAGAATTTAAGCAAGGGGACTTTTAGCAAGATCCCTCTTCATGGCTTTCAACCATTTAAGCCGAAGTCCAGGATTTGGTTCTCGGCAAAGAAATTAACTTTTTGTCCGGTGTCGTAACGTTTGAGTTTTTACAACACGGCACTATGCAATATTTGTAGGCAGCTGAGGCCATATTAATCCAAAAAATCTAATAGGAAAAACGCTAAACAAATGTCGGATAGGATTGCGAAGCGTATGCACATTGTTCGAAGGTAAACGAAAGAGGCGAACGGAGATCGTGACGTCATGAGCCTGAGTGTCACGTGACACCCGTTTTAGGAGGAAGTCTGAAATCGTGATTTTAAATTCAAATATAAATAAAATTTGTGCGTCAAAAAATTATGTGTTGCGTTTTTTTAATGTTTTGAAACATTTTGAAGCGATTTATCAAGCTTCTAAAAAATGTGCAAGTTCCTTACACTGATTCAGTAAAATACCAGTTATTTATGAAAATATAAAAAATCTCTCTATATTAAAAAAAAGTAACAGTGACCGCCGCAGCCGCCGCCGCTGATTTTGAAAATTTTATTTTTGAACATTTTGAACTCTCATTACTTAAAAACTATTTGAAACAATATTATGAAATTTCGGCCATTGGTATACAAATACATGATGGTCATTTCCTTTCCAAAATCTAATTAATTAGACAATTTTTTCTGGAGTTATTTAATGTCAAAGTGGAAAATTATTTTTTTCTGCTGCGGGTTCACCCCCAGGAAAATCTATTTACAGCAGAAACATGATTTTTTGCAGACACACACTCTTAGGTATGAAGTTTTGCACCTCGACGCCCTTTTTTCGAATTTCGAATTAGTTTTGGAGTAATTCTATTTTAAAGTTTCGAAATTTTTGACACTTTTTCGGTTTTTTCGTTATAAAAGAAAAACTTATCTTAGTAGAAATACGATATTTTAAACACTTGCACAATTATTTTTTATAAAAAGATTGGCGTTTTGTTTTTTGAAAAATTCTAATTAGTTTTGGAATTATTAAGATTCAAAGTTAAAAATTTTTCTTATCTTTTCGGTCGTTCACTAGGGAAACTGACGAGTTTTATGTGTTTGATTTCTTTTATTTTCGACGATTCACTAGATACACACGTGAATATTATAAATTTAAAAGTTTCCTTGTTTTTTCTCTAATATGGTCAATGATAGTTAGTAGATATTAGGATAATAAAAAAACATTTAAGTACTATATGCTAGATAAGCCAGAAAATATTTTAGAAGCAGTTTTATTTCGATATTTTGCAGGGAAAGATCTGGAATAAACTACTTATAGGCAGGAGAGATAAGTAGTTTTATTATTAAAAGATAATTTGTTGAGTCGAAGAGTGGGTTGTGCTGTATTGTTGAGATGAAACAAGCGAGCATCACTCGCTAAGATTGCGAAGCAATCTTAAAAGAACTGCGAAGCAGTTCCGGGGGTTGGTGAGCGATAGCGAGCAGGGGGCAGAGCCCCCTAGTTTAGGAAATAAAAGTCAGCAATAAGTTGTTCAACAAAAGGTCATCAATGTTTATGAAATTTTAAAAAATTTAATTCATTGCACACTATTACGTCCAAAAAGAGCCACCATATCAGAAATCATTGAAAAATAGTGCCTCCTATGATTTTAGAATATTGGTGAATGAAGGTGAGAGACATTTCTAATAGTCAGGAGAACTTGAGCAAAAATATTGTAGTTAAGTAAAAAAGCAAAATTTTTAAAACGAAACGTATAAAAACATAAGTAAATGGCATTCAGACTAGTATCGAAATATGCATTTTACCCAAAGAGAATCAAACACTAAAATCGGTTCCAGAATCGATTTATGAGATGCTGTTTCTCATACTAAGAATCGCATGATTCCATACTCGAGACACAGTAGGTATGTGTTAAAAGTTATTCGTGGTTGTACCATTGCACTGGTAGAGATTCCGCACCGTATATAGATCTGAAGGATCCAAGTTCTGTTTATTGTAGGGATCGTCCAGCCTTTTTGACGAGTTTTTGGACTCCATGGTCTCCAACTCGCCAGGTTTTTTGCTGAAGGCGTAATTGCCATAGATCATGATCGAGTTGTAGTCGAATTTAGTGTAGATCGCTTCGTCGTCGGGGTTGATCTTTTTGAACTGGTCTTCGGCACCTGTTAGGGTACATAAGTTACTAAGTAGGATCGTCCGAAAGTAAGACCCTTTCTAAAAATTAAGCAAGTGAGCTTGTTCGAATGAAAGTGGCATAAGACCACTCACTGAACGTAGTTTTGAGAATTTGAAGGTTTCCTTTCTCTAAAGGCGTCTGTGTTCCTAATGGAGAAGGCAGCTTTTTACGGGTCAATAAGGAAGTTGCATGTGTCAGATTTTCAAAAACAAACAAGTGTTCCGTATGGTTTTTTGTATGGTAAAATGAAATATCTAGTCAGTTTTTCAAAAAAATGTACAGGTAATTAAATATTTTAATTTAAAAGTCGAGAAAAAAACACGTGACTGGAAACGTTTATTGTTTAAACTGTAAGATGACGTCAACAATAATACCATCAACTCCATTGCTTTTCAACAATGCCTATTGTAAGATGACGTCACATCCAAACTCTTGGCGTTTTCGCGCGCTTTTAAAAAGGGGATTTTTGTTAATTTTTTTGGCAATCAAAAAATTTCTCGATCGGCCTCAAATTTTGGGTAGTTGCTTATTTTTGCAAGAAGAATCGATTAAAAAAATCATGCAACTTTCCATGCTTTTCTCCAAGTTTGTACTTATGCCACTTTCATCCTGAGCAGCTCAAGTGATACTTTAAACCTTACTATTTCAAAAACTCTGCACACTTAACTCACCTTTATTTAAAAATTTTTTGTACCAGTTTTCGACCATTAAAATTTTCCATGTCCCTCGGCCATGTCCATTAGCCAGTGCATTCAAACTAAAGCAATCGTCTTTGGAGACCATTAAACGTGTTCAATGCAAATTGTTAGTTTAAAACTCCTAAGATCGGCAAATCAACCGAAAAGGGGTGAATTTTGCTTGTATAAACTTGAAACAATATCCGTCCTCACATCCTCACACTGTTGCTAAAATTCAAGCCTTTAGTCACAGTCACAACGTAAAAACACAATAACGATTTGCTACAACCATAGTTCCCTTTGTCGAAATTCGGCTAAAAATACAGGGTGTTCCAAAAAAAGCCCCTAACTTTAAAAAATCATAGAAAATAAACTATTAGAGATAAAAATATGCCGTTCGCTGCATCTTTCTTCAAATGCCCGTAAATTTTTGTTCCCCAATTTTTGAAAAACCGTAGTTCTCACGTCAATTCATAGATGGACGCACTGTTCCCTTGAGAAATTTAGGGAAAGTTATCCTCCAAATCCCTTTTTCGTTCATCGTAGGGAAATCAAATTTGGGGATAGAATCGATTCTAGAATCGAATGATAATGAAGTACTTTGATATCGAACCTTGGTTTCCAGAAGACAGGAAGGGATCTCAACGAAATTTTTTTCGATTTCAGGTCACGCGCATTGCAGATTATTCTATTGTAGGGAAAATGAATTAATTGTGTTCTTGAGGGGGGATCTGGTGTATAACGATTGATTTAATCGTCAATTGCGGAGGAGACGATTGAAAATTAATTCAATCGTAATTGTGAGAACCTACCATTAACAATTAAATCAATCGTAATTCTGAATGCCTCCATGACAATTAATTAGGCATTACTGGATCGCTTCGCAACTTCACCGGAGTGGTCCGCAGCTTTATTGGATCGCTTCGCAATTTTACCGGAGTTGTCCGCAACTTACCGGAAGTGGTTCGTAAGTCACCGGAAGTTTTCCGCAACTTACTGTAAGTGGTTCGTAAGTCATCGGAAGTGATCCGCATCTTCACCGCAGTGGTCCGCAGCTTTACCGGAAGTGGTTCGTAAGTCACCGGAAGTGGTCCGTAACTTACCGGTAAGTAGTGGGCCACTTCCGGTTACTTGCAATCCACTTCCGGTAAGTTGCGGACCACTCCGGTGGAGTTGCAAAGCGATCCATAATGCTGCGGGTCACTCCGATGAAGTTGCGGACCACTTCCGGTAAGTTGCGGACCACTTTCAGTAAGTTGCGGATTACTTCCGGTGACTTACGGCCCACTTCCGGTAAGTTATGGACCACTCCGCTTAAATTGCGAAGCGATCCAATAAAGCTACGGATCACTCCAGTGAAGTTGCGATGCGATCCCAGTAAAACTGCGGACGACTCCGATAAAGATCTATTGCGGGAAAGATGATGAAGTAGTGAAAAAGTATTTTTATCAGATCCCTAGAACATTATTAATTCATTTCACCCTACAATAGAATAATCTAATGCGCGTGACCTGTAATCGAAAAAAAATTTCGCTGAGATCCCTTCCTGTCTACTGACGTAAACCAAAGTTCGATTTCAAAGTACTTGATTATCATTCGATTCTAGAATCGATTCTATCCCCAAATTTGATTTCCCTACGATGAACGAAAAAGGGATTTGGAGGATAACTTTCCCTAAATTTCTCAAGGGAACAGTGCTTCCATCTATGAATTGACGTGAGAACTACGGTTTTTCAAAAATTGGGGAACAAAAATTTACGGGCTGTACCTTTACGGTCCAAAAAGACGGTTGCTATAGTTTGAATGCAGTCACACCTGGCTCTGGACTAGTGACAGTTGTATTATTAGAAGATAAATTATGTAAAAATTTGAAGGAAGTTCAAAGAAGTATTATTTTGGGTTCCATTTTTGTAACGGTCTTACTTTCGGCACAAAACGCTAGAAAAACCAATCTGCTTTTTGTTATTTTTACCATTCAACTTAACACCATGGAAGAACCGACAATCGTGTAGTACCCAATAGATTTGTTAAAAAAAGCAATCCTATCTGTAAAAAATTCTTGTAATGTCGGTGTAAAGTCACTTGTATATTTGTAAATGGGTCGTTCCATGTGAAATCAACCAAAAAATGGCAAAATTCAACCTGACCCCATCGGATTTTAATGGAGCTTTCAGGGATTGTTTTATTCTATAATACAAACGGGAAAATGACCTTGATTAATAATTTTCTCTGCAATTTTTTTATAAAATTTTTTTTAAATTAAAAAAAAATTAATGTGTTCCTTTAACTTTAAATAACTCCCGTTCTATTAAGCGCACAAAAATCTATAACCCTTTGTTTTAAAGAAGACTTTATGAGGTTTAATTTTCTGTAAAATTTTTTCATATTAAACACAAAACATTTTCAAAAAAATTTATTTTTGAAAAACTGAAAAAAAGATGTTGGTATCCTTCAAATTTTTTGAAAAAAAAATAGATGTTTTTGACAATGATATAAGAAAAAAATTCTGAAATTTTCAGAGTAGGACCGCCACGGGATCAGGAGTTATAGCATAAAGAGTTGTTTTTAATCACTTTTACTCACCACTTTTTAAGTTTAAGTGGCCAAATACTGGGTTCTGAGCCATGTTTGGTCACTCTAACCTCCGAAATAGTACTTCAAAACAACTCTTTTTACTATAAGTACTGATCCCGTGGCGGTCCCACTCTGTAAATTTCAGATATCGTAATTTTAAACGTTGCTAGATATAAGATATAATTTTCAAAGAAATTAAAAGATACCAACATTGTTTTTTAAAAGCTTTCTTATTTAAAAAATCATGAAAGTAAATTGTTTTCATGGACATAGTCAAACTTTATGTCACATTAAAGCTTGCAAAATTATCTTTAAAACGAGGGGTGATAGATTTTTCTCGGACAAATATAACGGAAGTTATAATACATTAAAGTGCGAAAAATTGCATTTTCTTCCTTTTTTCAAAAATTTCGAACAAAAAAAATTACTGATAAAGTTAAATAATAAAAACATTTTCTCATTTATATCATAGAAGGGAACAGTTCCTGAAAGTTTCATTAAAATCTGAGAGGGCCAGGTTGAGTGCCGTGTTGATTTCACATGGAATGACCGAATGTTAATGTTTTGAAAGAGTGGTAGAACAGCGCCTAAGAACTAGCAGATACCATAACTCGCCAAGCTGCTGAAATACGATCAGCTTGCTTCTTGATATAGCAATCGAGTATCGCCAACTTTGGCGTACCTGTGTTCTGTGTAGTTGAGACAGAGTGACTTACGGCCTATTCACTGCCAGACTGCCACTTGACCACCAGTGGTTAACCAGCAGCTAAAAGAAAGAAAATGAGCTTTTTGATGACCATGAATGGTGGAATCCTTCTTTAACTGATGGCTTACCGCTGGTCAGGTAGCAGTCAATAAAGTCATTACTAAATAAGGTGAATAAAGCCCACTCCTCACTGTAAAAAAATACGGCACTTTACACAAAAAGTAATGGATAAAAATTGCCTCCATACATTGAGAGATGTTACACCACAATACAGAGGGACCTCCCACCTATACTCTATTCATTTTGAACTGGCGCCTGAAGAATAGTGCTTTCCCCCCCGCTTGAAGCGTAACCATGGCTACGCTCTTCGCGCGGCCAATAGTAAGCCTTCTTCGTCGCTGTGAAGTTGATATAGTTGCCATGCTTACTGATTCGGTGGTGGGGAAGGAAATATTTTCGGGCGCCAGTTCAAAATGAACAGAGTATAGACTCGGAGGGAGGTCCCTCCGTATTGTGGTGTAACATCTCTCAATGTATGGATCCACCATTTTTAGTGTAAAGTACAGTATATTTTTTTACAGTGCTGTAAGCAGGGCCGTATTTAGGCACGTGCAACATGTGCTATAGCACAGGGCGGCAAAATTTTTGGGGGCGGCAGATTACACAAATTCATAATGCTACATACTATATACAGATTTGAAAAAAAAAATGTACTACACACAGTTTTCACTACGGGAGGATTATAGGGTTGAGTCATTCTCAGCATCCGCTCACATCCCCCCAAAATATCCGACCGAACGATACAAAAAAACAAATACCAAGCATAGCCTGTTTTCAAGACCCCACATGTGAAGGGGTGGGCCAATTATCCGACTCTTTTTTCCAACACCCTCGATAAGGTAATCCAACTCCTTGACGGGAAATATTTATGACTTTGGTTTCCCGGAATGGAGAAGACACCAGATCAGATGGCATGGTCATCTTCGTTCTGTCCCAATATTGTCATTTAGTTACCCTGCATCTCAGGAATAGGAGCTTGTGTTTTTTGTGCATTAAAGGCACTGTATATTTGCACGGCTATTTTTCAACTAAACTCTACTATAACTTCCACGGCTAGGCGTACCATTGGTTCCATCACTAAGCGCCGAGACTGCTACGTCATCACGAGACCTACAGCGCATGCGCCACTGGCCGTTTTGGCCGTCCAAATATACACTTCGTGCATTAAAATGGATGGGCTTTCTTGAGTGGATCAGCGTAAAGGAAGAAGGTCGGTGAGAGAAAAAATAGTATCTTTTCTTAATTAAAAAATTGTTTTGCAATTTACTTCTAGACATGTTGATGTTTTAACTCCTCGATTTGTAATCTGTAGAAAATTGAAACCCTAATTCATGTTAAATAGGATTAAATGCATGCGCTGATCCAAGGGTGGCACTCTGGACAGTGCCCCCTCTTGGACCCAAAAATGTTCTCAAAATGAGTTAAAACCCTACTTTTACAAGTTAAATTTTTAAAAATTTTCTGGGGGAGAACCCCCATACCCCCCTGCGGTTCCACAAGGGAATCTTGTGTGACACTTTTGAAAAAATCCTCAATAATTTGACATTTTGTGTCAAAAGGTAAAGACCCCACCTTTAAGCAGCAGGCTTTTTTTATTTTTTTATAGAAGAAACAAGTGGGGTATTTTCTTGAAACAGGAAATGAAATAGAGGGGGCGGCAGTAAATCAATACGCACAGGGCGGCAAAAACCCAAAATACGGGCCTGGCTGTAAGCCAATTATATTATTCTTGCCAAACTTTGAATCTGTGGAAAAAAGCTAACTGGTGTTGTGGTGACAGTTTGCGCAGTACCTTGTGTGACGTTGCCTATGAAGACGTTGATGAAGTCGTCCCTGTCCGAGCGTTGGTGCTCGTGGTAGAGGCCGCACGCGTGTCCCAACTCGTGCAGGATGGTGCCCACGTACTCGCAACCACTGCCGATGCTCACTTCCTGTCTACCCCCGCTCATGCCCACGAACGAACTGCACCTGAGGAAAGAGAGGCGATTTACATAACACCAGTGGTCACGTGGGTCGTCATGACCAATCACAAATCGACGACGTCACTGCTACAGGATAATCCATAACAATGGAGACAGGAAATAATGAAGTTATCACATTTTGCTGAACCATCTAGTAATTGAGGTGCTTGCAGCACACTGTAAAAAATGCGGCACTTTACACAAAAAGTGGTGGAAAGAGATTTTCTCCATACATTGGGAGATGTTACACCGCGATACGAAGGGACCTCCCACCTTGACTCGAGCTGCCTGGAGTGGAAGGTCCCTCCGTATTGCGGTGTAACACATCTCAATGTTAGGAAGGCAATTTCTATCCACCACTTTTAGTGTTAAGTGTTTTTTTTACAGTGCAACATTGAGCTAACTCCAACAGCTTTTCATTGGAGTTAGCTCCTTGTTGCTGCATGCACCTCAATCGGTCATTGGACCATTTGGGATTTGTTCTGTCACCCGGATTGACACTGGAATTTTATTTCTATCCTCAACCGTTTCCCAGCAGTATCCCATATTCACTGCTTTTGGCAACTTTTGTCTGCTCTCCAGCGCCTTCGGGTTGTTTCGCGGACCTCCCTAATCAGGGTGATTCTGAATTAGTGATGGGCAAAATCGATAATTTTAGGTATCGAATACTTTGGTATCGAATACTTATAGGTATCGAATACTTTGGTATCGAATACTTATAGGTATCGAGTACTTTTAGGTATCGAGTACTTTTTTTCAATGTCGGGAAATGAACCTGAAGGGACAATTTTTTTAGGGCCTATCCATAATCAGACTAATATTCAAAAAACTGAAAGCGATCCATCAAAAAGCCCCGTAGCTACGGGCCTGGAGGTGGATAGAGGCGAAGGATTTGGCGGGGGAAAAACCTAGCCGCGTCAAATTTCTCTCGCGGATGATAACGACTTGGGTTTGAGCGTTGCAAAATGAAAACGGAAACAGGCTGCGTTTGATCTACAGTAGGTATTATAAAGATTACTTCATTGAAAAATTTAAAACGAAATATGTCAATAAAGTATCGATACTTTTGTGGGTATCGAATACACTCGATACCTATAGGTATCGAGTACTTAAGTATTTGGTATCGATACCTGCCCATCACTATTCTGAATCGTCTTTGGGTAGTCTCTACACCCCCTATCATTTTTTCCCATGAGTGTTCCCTACATAAACTCAGACAGCATATTAAATGAAGTTGTGCTTTAGTACTTTTGTTTGGAAACTAAATTAGTCAGAAAAAAATTTTCATATTAACGAGTATTTAAAAAAGAGCAATTGTGAGGGATTCCATATAGGATATAGGTATAAATATTTACACGCGAAAGTTTTATAAGGAGGAGCATCTACTTACCCTTGTCCCTTGGTTATATAAATGTAATTTTTTTCATTACTTCTTGGCACAAATCTGAGGCAGGTTTCGTTATGGTAAGTATCCATGGCTCTGCTAATCTTGTTCTTAATTTTATCTAAAAAAAATAACTTTTTATTACACTCTGATTACATGATTGCGGAAGACTGCATACATTTTAAATAAATACAGCGAATCTTTATAGTTAGAGTTGGAAAATGTGGTTCACTTGCCCCGACTGCGGCCTAAGTGCATTGCGATTTGAAATAACACGCTCTACTAAACACCTCCTCCAGCATGGTTATTATACAGGGTGTTTCCAAAGTCCGTTTCGCGGATTTTATTTGGAACCAACGTGTACTAGGGTCACGGAAGTAAGGTCTACCCCTAGTACCCCTAGGTAAGTGACCCTGGAGAATCCATTCAGATGACTTACGGCGCCCCTAGCGGTGAAATAAAAAAAGTTAAAAAATTTAATTTAAAAACTAAACAAGATAGAGCAAAAACCTCAAGGAGAGTATTGTTACCAATAATATGAAGAACTCACTGAAAAAAAATTAATGAAAATATCGTGAATATTCGTGGAGATATTAGCATGTGAAAATAGCACTTTTTCAGGCCCCAAAAAAGAAAAAGTTCGAAAAATTGCAAATTTTTTCGATTTTTTGATTAAATTTTTTGTTCATTCAACTAAAAAAACACAATAGTACACAATAACACTGAAAATTTGCAAATTTACGAACTTTTTCTTTTTTGTGGCCTGAAAAAGTGGTATTTTAGCATGCTAATATCTCAGCAGCGAATATTCACGATATTTTCATGACATTTTTTCTAGTGAGTTCTTCATAATGTTGGCAACAATACTCTCACTGACGTTTTAGTTCTATCTTCTTTAGTTTTTAAATTAATTTTTTTAACTTTTTTATTTCACCGCTAGGGGCACTGTAAGTCATCTGAATGGATTCTCCAGGGTCACTTACCTAGGGGTAAACCTTACTTTCGTGACCCTAGGACATGTTGGTTCCAAATAAAAGCCGCGAAACGGACTTTTGAAACACCCTGTATAAACAGGGAAGTTGAGTTTTTAAAATCAGTGGAGCTCCTACTCACCTAGAAGTTTTGGTTAGGATCCAAGAAAATCCATACATCAGATTTTAGGGACTTTTAACTTGGGCGTATTACGAGTTACGAGTATGTTGCAGTCATTTTCTCAAAGATAATGAATATGCCACAAAAATGACAATAGAGAACTCCAAGATAAACTAGTCTATCTTACCTAAAGATGAATCGATTTCATACGGAATTGTTGCGTTAGGCCATCGTAAGGCTGGGTTTTTCGTTCCAGCCTGGAAAACAACCCAAACTACAATAGATGTTTAATTTTTGCATGGGTAAAAGAAACAGGAAAAACTGATGTAATATACATCTACTTACCCCGTACTTGACTCCGTATCCTTCAGGTAACAGCATTTCACCTTTCTTGTCACCGTAGAATGCTGTGCGGGCTCGATCTGAAAACGTATTATTTGAATCGTTTATTTCAGAGTAACATGTCATATTCCACTTTTTTCAAAAATTAGTTATCGGTGTCTGTAGGGGTAAACACACATTTTAGAGTAGAAACAATACAAATAGCGTAATTTAAAGTAAGTTTGCAACATGTTAAAGTTCAGCTTTAGAGCAGAAATCAGTCAAGCGACGTCAACCAATAAAATTATTATAATTTCATTCGTTAGTATTTGATAAGTGTTATTTTTAATTTTTATTAATTAATTTATTTATTAATTTTATTATTAATTAATTAATTTTATTTATTAATTATTATTAATTAATTTTATTTATTAATTTTTCAAAAAAAATTTACAGGTAATTAAATATCTATACCGTAAAACGGGGTGAATCGGATCAGCGGGGTGAATCGGATCACATTTGAAAAAAGTTTTTTAAACCAACATAGCTCCGATTGTGTTAGAGTTATAAAATCAGGATGAATTCTGACTTATTCTACGCATTGTTTAGAAGTTGTTTCAGCCATCAAAAATTATTTTGTGATAATATCTTAGGTTTAGCACGGCTTTGAAGTTGAATACAAAAAAGGTCACAAAAACATGGCTGTCAAAACTTTGCTTATTGAACCAAAAAAATAACTTTCTTTTCTCAATTTTCGGTATCCCCCGTGTGGTTCCGATTCTTCAATATATTTCTTTGCAGTCAAATTTTAAATAAATGGTAATTTCGATTTTTGCTGAATTTTTTTAGTAAAACAAGTCCATTCCGACAACTGATGCGGGGTGAATCGGATCAGTCTAAAAATGCGTGTTTAAATTTTTTTTTTGAAAAACTGGTGACAGTTGGAGATTTCAAACAAAGGGGATTTTGGTTTATGTATATTTAAGAATATAATGTATGGTTTTGGTAGTTGTGGTGGTATTATTTCTATTCAAAATGGAGGTTAGAAAAGAAGACCGCAAATGACAATTTTAGTTAAATTTTTTTGGTCGCTTCAAAAATGGGAAAGAATTCATGATTCATAGCTAATAAACGTTTTGCTGTATGTTTACATTAATGTGTCCAAGTTTTTTAAGGTTAACCGAAAAGTTTTAGATGAGAAATTTTGAACTCAAACATAAAATCTATTGCGAAAAACCTCTCTCAGTATTTGTTGGTCATTCGAAAGAAATTTTCACTAAAACGACATCAAAATCAACAAGAAAACGTACATATAGACCCAGCTGTTTAGTAATATGCCGTATATTAAATTATCTTTGATTATAGGTCCAGAAATCAGTGCGATATTTAAGAGCGCATTATTTTTTAGCTTCTGATAATTGCACTCGCTAAACTAAAGCGTAGCAGTAAAGCGAACGAAGCGATTGTTTTCTAACATCTGAAAAAACTAAAAAAAGCAACACTTAGGCTGAGCGCGCACTGGAGACTTTTGTCTCGGAGACTTAAAACACTAGTCACTCGAGAGCAATGCATTTCTATGAGGAAATTCTTGGCCTAGTGATCTAGCCACGAGACCAAGATCACTAGGCCAAGAATTTCTTCATAGAAATGCATTGCTCTCGAGTGACTAGTGTTTTAAGTCTCCGAGACAAAAGTCTCCAGTGCGCGCTCAGCCTTATTGTTTGAAACTGGAAACAGACAAAACAAAAATGTTATGGAAAGACTTAATGCTTTAATAATTAATTTATTTCAGAAAAACATCTGTCTTGATTTAATTTCATACACCAGCTGCTCAACGGAGCGAGTGAAGTGCTAAAGAACTATGGAAAATTACCAGTTATATGCAGTTTTAAAGCCAAAATTTGCTATCTTAAACTTCACAAATCATCTCAAATCTTTGACACATCTTAATTTAAACATTGCAAATATACAGCAGAACTTTTATTAGCCATGAATAATAGTTTTATTCATCTTCATTGTTTTATAGCGGCCGAAAAAAATTTACGAAAATCGTCGTTTGCGTTCTTCTTTTCTAACCACCATTTTGAAAAGAAATAATACCACCAGAACTTCCAAAAACATACGTTATATTCTTAAATATACATAAACCAAAATAACCTTCGTTTGAAATCTCCACCTATTACCAGTTTTTCAAAAAAAAATTTCAAACATGAAACTTTGGTAAAAAGTATCATAACTTTTCTGAAAACCTTTATTTTATTTTTAAAAACTAGGGAGCTACCGCCCCCTGCTCGCTATCGCTCGCCAACCCCCGTTAACTGCTGACGCAAGGCCTTTCGGATCGCTTCGCAATCCCCACAAAACCCTGCTCACTAAAATTATTTATTTATAAAACATTCGTTATAACAATTAGTAGAAAAAACGTCAACCAACTTTCCAGAAGCACACTCTCTTAAAAGTTAGAATATTTATTGCTTAAATTATCAATAATTTAATCAACACGTTTTCCTTGAAAATATCCATCAAGTCTGATCGTGCTATTGTTATTCAATAATGCAATGAATCTGTTAAATTTAATATAGTACCTAGTAACTCGTCAAAATATCTAGTGTTTTATCATTCAAGTTTTAGTTTTAAAACAGACTTTTTAAACAATACGATTTAAGCTATTAAAAATAATAAGAGACAAAATCTACATTGCACTCAATGTTTACAAACAATTAATTTTGGTGTGTGAAATTCTATACTTGAATAGTAGATCTGTGAGTTTCTGGAAAACTCTTATCAGTCTTTTAAAAATATTTTATTTAGAAAGTACATATTTTGAAGCGCATTTTTAAAGCGTGAAAGGAATTATTTTCATCATTAAGGAAAAGCGTCGGTTGGTCATTGTGATTGGAGGTATAATAAATTGTACGACAGTTTCTTGCTGTTAACTGCAACCTTATCCGTAATCCAGAAAAATGGAAATATCTTAGAATTGAGAATTTTTTTAAAAATTCTAAAGGCACTTTGCACATCCTCAAAAGAATCCGAACAGTTTGATACCAAAAACATGTTATACGGATCAGTAATTAAAAAGCCTTTCTCTGGAAACCATTTACAAAAACTTTTTTTTAGAATAGAGAGATGTTCATTGTTTAGTAAAATGTATTCATTTTACCTTATTAGACTATTTGAAGGCTAATTTCAGGATCCTGTATCACTTTAAGACGTAAAAATTGCGTTTTTTCCACAAAAACTGGCAGTGATCCGATTCACCCCGCATTAAGGGTGAATCGGATCACGGCACTTAAAAATTTATATAAAATAAACCGTTCAAGATAATTTAATTCTTTCACCGGGTTCTTAAAGTATTAATTTGGACTCAAAATATTATTTTCAAAGCATTCCAAAATCTTTATTATTAAACTTTTGGCAGCAGTTCAAAGTTCAAAATTGATCCGATTCACCTCGTTTTACGGTATATATATATATATGTATATATACCGTAAAACGAGGTGAATCGGATATATATATATATATATATATAAATATAAATATATATATATATATATATATATATATATATATATATATATATATATATATATATATATATATATATATATATATATATATATATATATATATATATATATATATATATATATATATATATATATATATATATATATATATATATATATATATATATATATATATATATATATATATATATATATATATATATATATATATATATATATATATATATATATATATATATATATATATATATATATATACAGGGCTCGATTTCTAAAAAAAGAGGTACCGGAACGGTAAAATCATTGGTATCAAAACTGAAAAAGCGAATACGTTTTAATACCAAAACTTAAGCATTTATTTTCAAATTTAAATTTTTTAAAATAAATTCAAATGTGTTGTACTAGATTAGGAAAAGCGTTCTAACTTAATTGTTAATTGTATAAATGAACTCTTAATACACCTTTTTTACAGTGGGTTATACTTTTTTTCCAACAGGGTGCCTCTTGTAGGAGGTGAGACGGCTTATCATCAATGAACCATTAGTGTTGTATATTTTGCCAATTTAAATAATATAATGCGCATTTAAAGTCCTTAAATGGTAGAATTTAAGATGTCGCAAATTTTCTTTGCAAATTTGCCTAACGATCTGGCAAATCTGGTTCAATACAAAAAAGAATCAACACCAGGAGCAGATTGTGGGTAGTTCAAATGGGGTTCACAATCATGTTTTTTTATAAGAACAATTAAGTAAAAATCTTAAAATTAAATTATAATTAAAAATATTTTTTTAAATTTGAAATATGCCTTTTTTATATTTTTTTGGTAGGATTCTTAAAGTTATGAACTTAATCTGAAAACAAATCTGATAAGTTGAGTTCAAAGTACAAAAAGGGGGTCTGGGGGTTCTCCCCCCGAAAAATTTTGGAAATTTGAAATTAAAAACATGGTTTTAATTCATTTTAGGACTTTTCTCGTACATAGAAAGGTATCCGCTGGCCTAATGAATGGGTCTCGCGGGCCGTAGTTAGGAGACCCCTGAAATAGAATGTAATTTTATTTTCCGAAAAAGAGGTTCCGGAACGGCGTTCCGGACCGTTCCGGCTGAAATCGAGCCCTGTATATATATATTTATATATATATATATATATATATATATATATATATATATATATATATATATATATATATATATATATATATATATATATATATATATATATATATATATATATATATATATATATATATATATATATATATATATATATATTTATCTTACGTGACGCTGATATTTGGCGGTACAGTCGAGTCCGCTTAATGTGATCGCAATTGTCCGAGACTAAACTGATAACATTATCCGATCGATAACAATAAGCGATCTCATAACAAAAAGCAGCAAACAGTGTAACTAGATTGTTTCCTTGAAAATCAAAATCATGTAATCGTAATAAATGTATTCAAAACACTATTTTTAAAATAGGTAAAATTTTAAGGGGTAAATATATAAGAGTAGTTCAATTAATAAAATTAGTAAAATAATTGTTTCTTTGTATTTTTATTTTTATAGAAAGGTCTCTCTTTTTTCCACTCCATTATATCCTTCCACTAATAACCACCTATTCACTAGCGGATCCAGGGGGGGGGGCTAGGGGGCTCAAGCCCCCCCCAAAATGAAAAGTTTTACTCTATATTATGACATTTTATGCACCAAAATGAGTTAAAACCCTGTTATTTTAAGGTAAAATTCTTAAAAATTTTCTGGGGGAAGACCCCCAGTCCCCCTTGGCACTTGTAACTCTGTTATTACAACTATATTTTACTAAGTTTGTCAAAACGCAAAAATTCTATATCCGAAATTCGGATGAGGCATACCAAAACGAGTTGAAAAAGTGGGGTTTTTGACTTAAATTTCCACAAATTTTCTGGGGGAGGACCCCCAGACCCCCCCTTTTGGTAGTTGCAACGGGATAATTCACTACCTTTTCCATAAACATTAACAAGAAGATTCAATAGGATTATGAAAATTCTCAGCCCCCCCCAAAACAAAATCCTGGATCCGCCACTGCACCTATTTATAACATAATCTGAATTCCAGTGAACAAGGGAAAGTTAAAATCTCTTATCAGACATCTGCAAAGCTATGATCCTGGTGGTTTCTTTAACCAATCATAAGAATGAATTCGGACCCCCCCCCTAAAACTACTTTCTTTCAGTATATGCGGAATGTTTTGTTTTTCCATACCGAGAAAAAAGAAGCGCCAGATGCTCTCATGGGGCAGATGTTTAGTTTACTTGTAAAAATTGACCTTCAATATGAAATTTGAACTCAAAAGCGGTCTTTTTAAAGGGGACGTGGACAAATTTCGATAATATTAAGCGGAGTGAGGATTTATAGTTGATCACATTAAACGAAGTATTTTACATTAAATTAAATAGGATTGATCGGGACCTGTCGTTTTCGATAACATTATCCGATTGATAACATTAACCGTGATCACATTAAGCGGATTCGACTGTATTTGTTTTCTCCCGTTGGCAACGGTTGGTTTGTTTAAGTTTCGTAAATTCAAAAGCAATTTAAGGATGGATTTAAGTAGAGCTAGAAAGTATTATTTCAATCTGTGACGGTTGTAGTAGCTCCAAGCAGGAGTATTTACAATGGTGTTTACAAAGAAATTTTAGAGGAGTGATTAAATAATGGGGTAAGTAAAAGCACCTATATCAACTTTTAAGTATACATGTTAATAGTACTCATCTGATATATTTTTTTGGCTGATATATGATGGCTTTTCTTGGCTAATGCAACAGTACCCATGAATTTTATAAACACTGTATACATATTTTTCATACGCATATTTAACGTTTCCCTGCTGCATATTACTATTTATAAAACTCTATTTTAACCAATATATTTAGTTGGTAATGAAACTCAGCTAGGCTGTACCAGCGTATGACAAGCGAGCGTAGCGAGCACAGGATTGCGAAGCAATCCTAGGGGAACTGCGTCAGCAGTTCCCGGGGGTTGGCGAGCGATAGCGATCAGGGGGCGATAGCCCCCTAGTTTTAATTTAAAAATCGAGGAAAAAACACGTGACTGGAAACGTTTATTGTTTAAATCGTACGATGACATCAACAATCATACCATCAACTCCATTTCTTTCCAACAATGTTTATCGTACAATGACGTCACATCCCAAACTCTTGGCGTTTTCGCGCGCTTTTAGAAAGGGGATTTTTGGTAATTTTTTTGGCAGTAAAAAAATTTCTCGATTGGCCTCAAATTTTGGGTAGTTGCTTATTTTTGCAAGAAGAATCGATTAAAAAATTAAAAAAAATCATGCAACTTCCTCATTAATTTAACTTTCTGAGCTGTGTTAACTATTATTTTTTTGAATTGTTTAGGTTTATCAATTATAATTCCGATTTAAATATTCATTACATCACATTTTAAGAACTTTGTCTGCTTCTGTTAAATAAATAAATGGCATTTCTTCAATTGATGTATTCAACAGCAATAAAATAACTATATAATTACAATAAATGAACCAAGAATTGAAGTAATTGAATTTTTGGTTTTAAACAGAAGTTAAACAGAACTGAGGCATCAGGATTTGGGATGGGGCGGATTTCATTGAAATGTGAAGGGAGTGTGGAATCTTCTCTTTCACAAAAAATAACGTTTCATTAGAATAATTTAATTGTATCCTAACTTTATCGAAAACTGACCTACTGCTCTGTCTTTGGATGGTGTTTCCGCCATATCCAGATAGTCGGGTCTGTCAAAGTCATCCGCTTCATCTGGCTTATCTGTTCCAGCGGTTCCAGGTTTACTCTAAAAGGAAAAGAATTAAGGACCGTATACACTTTCGCGTTCAGTTGCGGTATGGTGAGTCAGCGAGACCAATCCCAGGAAGACGAAATGACGTCATATTTGCCTGTTTACGCGACATTTTTTACCTGTTATTACGTTTTATTTTATAATTGTCACGGGCGCGTTTAGCTTTCTTATTAAAAACTCACGAATAATCAGGATGGAAAATATTTAAGTAAACACACCCTAAGTTTATTGAAATGTACCCGTCAACATCCCTCAAAATTTGTGAACTTGAAAATACTTTTCAGTAGTGAATTTTACTGTTCATTAAATACATTAAATGTAATTTTCAAGCAAAAACAAAATTAAAAACACTTTTCTACGATATTGATGTTCTTTAGGAGGGTTATATACATTTATCATGTTAATAACCCTCCAATCTCAATAAGGAAGTTGCATGTGTCAGATTTTCAAAAACAAACAAGTGTTCCGTATGGTTTTTTGTATGGTAAAATGAAATATCTAGTCAGTTTTTCAAAAAAATGTACAGGTAATTAAATATTTTAATTTAAAAGTCGAGAAAAAAACACGTGACTGAAAACGTTTATTGTTAAAACTATAAAATGACGTCAACAATAATGCCATCAACTCCATTGCTTTACAACAATGTTTAGTATAAGATGACGTCACATCCAAACTCTTGGCGTTTTCGCGCGCTTTTAAAAAGGGGATTTTTGTTAATTTTTTTGGCAATCAAAAAATTTCTCGATCGGCCTCAAATTTTGGGTAGTTGCTTATTTTTGCAAGAGGAATCGATTAAAAAAATAAAAAAAATCATGCAACTTCCTCATTGAATGATTGCCGTTGAACAATAAGGAAGTTGCATGTGTCAGATTTTCATAAACATTCAAGTGTTCCGTATGGTTTTTTGTATGGTAAAATGAAATATCTTGTCAATTTTCAAAAAAAAATGTATAAGTAATTAAACATTTTAATTTAAAAGTCGAGAAAAAACACGTGACTGAAAACGCTTAAGTGAAAATACCGTACGATGACGGCTACAATCATACTCCGTTGCTTTTCAACAATGGTCATCGTACGATGACGTCACATCCCAAACTCTTAGCATTTTTGCGCGCTTTTAAAAAAGATATTTTTGTTTTGATTTTTTTGCAATCAAAAAATTTCTCGATCGGCCTCAAATTTTGGGTAGTTTGCTTATTTTTGCATGAAGAATCGATTAAATCATGTTGCATTAATCATGCAACTTCCAACTTCCTCATTGTAAAACTTACTGTTCCACTGGTTCCACTTCCAGTTTGAGAATCACTGGCCTCCGTTGTTAAAGGGCCTTCAGTTACTGTACTTCCTCCATTGCTCTGGAAAAAAAAATACTTTCAGTGAGGGTTCAGTTAGAAAATTTTTTGAAATTTCTAAATGATTATTCATGACTATAGTAAAGCCCTTTTTATTCATAAGTATTTTTTATATCTTATTAGTTTAGAGTTTTAAATAGGAATTTGCTAAAGTGCAATTTATTAAAAGATCTACATTTAGTATAATTTTGGAACGTGCCAATTTTTTTATTACATCAAAACCATTACGATGATAGAGTTTAAAAACACTGAAGTACAAAGCAACATTTTTATTTTATGCAAAATTGAGCTGCGTTTTGTTATGAAGATTTTCTCTATACTAATCTTTTGAATCAGCTTGTCTAAAGTGAAGCCCACGGGCCGCATGCGGCCCAAACGCAAATTATAGAGTTAATTTGATTATTTAATTATGATAATTATGGAGTTAAAAACTGCATTGAGTTATTTTTTTCTATTTGTTGAAAAATATTGTATGTGTGGCCCAGTATTTTTTTTCGCTATGCGGCCCTCAAACGTTCATAGTTGAAGGTGGGTCTGGCAAAACTCAACATCTCCACTTTCAGAAATTGTTCAGGAGAGCCCAAAAACGTGATACATAGCCCATTGGCTTCAATGAAATCCCCCTTTCCCTACGCTTTTTTGAGGGGAAATACCCACTTTTGGAAGAAGAGATTTTTACCTCTTGTGTAAACCTGGAACCTCAGTCCAAAACAGTAATAAAACGTATTTTGGTCGGGGGGGGGAGATGTTGAGTTTTGCCAGACCCACCTTCAGTTTAGACACCCATGCTTTTAATAATCCTTTAATAATTTTTAATAATCTGTCAACCCTTATGAAGAAATGATTTATACAATTTAATAAATTTCGATTTTGTAAAATTTATTCTATTGATTATCTTTTAAATTGACCTTCTTTTTCTTCTAAATAACATATTATAAAGACAAATTAAATTCACTTTTTATACTCTTATAAAATGTTCATGAAAAATTATATTTTTTACTTAGGGTGAAAAGGCTATTTATAAATGTTTAGATTTTGGCGATCGTATTTCGGACCAGCATTTCCGTCGTGTAAAATTAGTTTTTAGTTATTTAGGTAGTTGTAATGATGATGAGAGTGTTGTTTGGTGTCCTCAAACAAAGATGTCTGTAGTGCAAATCAAACTCACAGTGTCCGCTCGTGGTCCAGAACCACCAGTAGGCTTTGGTGTATAATCGTTTTCATCATCATCCACTCCATCATCATAAGGTTTACTTTCTGAAACACGAGAAATTTTATCAATGAGTTTTCTGTGATAAAAAAGTACATTTATCTTACCCCCTACAATTTCATAGTTAATATCGATTCAGCGAAATTATAACCTGATAATTTATGTTATTTTCTGCTTCAAATCACAGAATTAAAAAAGTAATTTATATACAAAGGGTAAATCACAGAGTAAAGAGCTTAACAGAGAGTCCAAGTGACAGTTTTCCTCTTTCGGGACGCAGCTGTCGCTGTCAATCAGAAGAAGACGCCTCCAATCACCAGAAGGCGAAATGGCGAAAGCGATTCCTGATTGGATATGGAACTTCTATCAGGTGGCATTTTAATTTCATCGGCGCGGCGTTGCTCTTTTCCCTCCACTGCTGATTTGAGTGACGAAAGAGAGTGGGAGAGTGTCAGTGACGTAGCAGGAGTGAGGTGGAGCTATTATAGGCTGTCTAGGAGCTTAGAGGCGTTGCAAACTTTGCAACGCCTGTCTATGGGAAAATCAATGCTATAAAAAGTTGCCATTAGCGTCTATGGAGATGGACCCTCTGTTAAGCTCTATACTATGTGGGTTAAGTATAATAAAACAAACTTTATATAATTGGTTTGAGATTATTTTTTCATGAAATAATTTTTTGGTGAATATCTGTGGCAACGTACCAGCATACCCTCTCTTGTGAATCCTCTGTCCTCGACTATAAGAATCTGCCTCAGCATGAGCTTTACTTTCTGAAATAAAACAAGTGAAATGAATCGATAAAATTTGTTAAAGGAATACTGTACTGTTTTCTTTTCCCACATGATTTGTAGTGATTCAAAATTTTGTAATAAATAGGCTTAGTCACGAAGTTAATGTAAATAAGCTTAATCACTAAACCTTTTGCTTCTTATTAGGATATAATTACCACGAAAAACAATTTAATTAGTTTAAAATTGATATAAAGTATTAGTAAGGTTCTATCATTTTCTAAAGAGATTATGCATTCAAAATATTACTTATTATTCCTTTTTATACGGTTTTAAATATTCACTTTTATGACTTCAGTAAATGAATAAAAGTATTCTTAGTCCATTAAATTGAAAACTTCTTATTTTCACCTTGAGAGGAGCGTTTTAAGATGTAAAAACTACGTAAATTCAACCTAATTGAGCATGCGTTTTAATCAAGATATTTTTCTGCTTAAGGTGTCTTTTCCTACTAGATCGATGCTGCTCTCAAAATTAGTCATTGACTTTTTTTCACATACCTCAAATAGTTTAAAATAAAAATTGTAACTCCTAAACTTTTCACTAAAGGGCGTTGAAAGTTGTCATCGGATAGGGCATGGTCACTTTACTATACCTTGACCCCCCTTTCATGACTATATCTGTAGGGGTTCAAAAGTTAAAGGGGTTGGACCACTTTTCGTGGGACACCCTGTATAGCAAGACTAATTTTGGCCGGTACAGAATACATCGCGGTCGTTAATGCATTTAAAAAACTGCAAGAATAGAACACTAGTGTAATGTAAATGATGTTTCCTTACAAGGATTCAGTGACCTGTAAATGTTGTTTTGTAGCCATAGGACACTTGTTGTAAGGAAGCCAACTTCAGATTCATGCAAATGTTATTTCATTCCAAGAATAAGCTTGTTCTACAAAAGCGTCATTGATCTTTATTTCTTTTAAAAAAAAACATTTCTTAAAAATTTAACAGCAATACTGAAGTTATACATACTTATGTTTAAATTTTTAAAAGATTACTCCATAAAAAAAGTAAGATATCCAGTAGCGCAATGAACGAACGTACTCACTTCAAAGCAACATTTATTATTTGTCTACCGTCGGAAAACCGGTTCTCTCTGCCTTCCACAATGCAAAGAAACCGGTTTTTCTCCGCCAAGCGACGGTTGAATCCTTCTAAGAAAACAAATTTTACATTTCTGATTTCTTGTAGAATTTTTTAGTGTTTTCTTAGAGACTGCTGTTTTCTCTACTGGTCAACAAAAGAAAGAAACTTAAAAGTTTTCAAAATAAATTTTATGGCGGGAAGCGAAACCCCATGACCATGACTTCCTCTTTATGTTACCAAATCTAGTAAAATATGATCCAGTGATGTGGAATAGTTCTTTTTACGACTACTTTACTGTATACATACGGCACTGTATATTTGGACGGCTTTTTTCAACTAAACTCTACTCTAATTTCCACGGCTAGGCTACAGCTCGGCGTTTCATTGGTTCAATCACTAAGCACCGAGACTGCTACGTCATCACGAGACCTACAGCGCATGCGCCACTAGCCGTTTTGGCCGTCCAAATATACACTTCGTATACATACAGTAAATGGCATATACAGTAAAAGTCTGCTTCACGACTTTAGAATTGAAACAACTGGTTGTAAATTTATGAAAGTAAGGTAACTATACTAATTTTTTAGACGGCTTATTGGTACTCCTAACAGCAAAATAAAAAAAAATATTGAAAATTTAAGGAGATAGAACATGCAAACAGAAATTTAATTACTTAAAAATTACGGGATAAATCTTACGTGAGGGGTCACATCCTATCTCACAGAATACCAGGTCTGTAATCGGACTTGTTTTTTTTTGTAGTCGGAGGTTTTACCGTTTACGAGTACTTTTATACGTTACATTTTAGATGACGTACACATCGTAGGAATTGATCGTAGGACGTGATCGTAGGAATTAATTTACTAGTGAATTTATTTTTACTTCGTGCAGTTTGGCAACATGAATTACCATGGAAACGTTATTGTTTTGTTTTTGTACTTCTCGTCTCGATAGCGGAATAAAGGATATGATTTAATTTAGGATATTAGTTTTTTTTACGATAACAATAGAATTATAATTTTGGTGCTCTGAATTTGTTTCAGCAATCTGAATCGTAAGTAAAATCGGGAGGGTGGTCCGCCACCAGAAAAAGTTTGGAAATTCGCCCCTCAAAATATTGTTTTAACTCATTATTAGAACTTTTAGTTTACATCAAAGAAGACCACTCCTTGTAAGTCTCAGAAAATTTCAAGGAAAAACCGTACATAATCGATTTCAAAATTTAAGGGGGATTTGGGGGCCCTCCTCATTTTGAGAACCTTTGGGTAACACCCGAAGAGTACCGCTCCTTAAAAGTAACATAATTTTAAAGAAGAAGAAAACAGAATAAAATTAATGCCGGTCGAAAAGCGAAATAGCTTCCCCTCCCTTGGTACAGTCCTTCTGAATATCACCAAAGGGGAGGAGGGTATCCATATTTCTTAAAAACACCACCTATGATCAGAGATAATTTTAACGCCTTTAAGAGCGTGTTTCACGCATTGAAAATCGGAAATACGCTTTAAAAAACTTTCCAGTAGTATTTTCAAGCTTTGAATTTTCAACAAAGGTTTAGCTTAAAAAATGCATGGAACCCTAACGAAAACAACTAATATTTTTTGTCTACTCAAAACACCAACTTTTATTTGTTTGTTTGGATTGTTTTGTTTTTTATTTGTTTTCATTTGTTTTAATTTGTTTAACATTTTCTACAAATACTAAACATATTCTTTAATTATTAAAAACTAAACCTGGCATACTCATTTTTTCTATTTCATTTTTTGTCCATTAAAAAAGGATTTTTATAGAAAATTTGTATCTGTATTTGTAGTTTATTTCTGTATTTCACTCCTCCTAAAAAAGACAAGGAGTATTTTTACTCCTCCAAAAAATCCTAGGAAAAACACTGTCTATGATGAATGGATGTCCCCTTAAGAATTCATCACCATCAACCATCGCTTTACATAATACTTACCGAAAACTTCCTCAGAGTAATCATAATCCTCTTGACTGTCCCCGAACTGCAACCAAGTCCACGTACAGGAGTTGGCCGCAAAAGTTGACAGAAGCACCACTACGGCGAGCGCTAACCTGGCCATCCCGAATCGTTTTGTCAACTCACATGCATAGAGACAAACTTTATAGATCATCCTTGTGACGACACGCTTTAAAAATTTCTAAAAATTTTGAAACGCTGCTTCATATCGAGTTACGAAATGGATTTTATGGGTTGTTTTCTATATTGTGTTGCTCTGTTTTTCAGTTTTAAAATGGTCGAGTTAGTCGCTGGGTTAGGTTAAAATTAGAAGTTATGCGCAGACACAAAATGCTTATAATCGATCTGGAGGGATCAAATGTCGGTATTGCTTGTCATGCAATATTCATACGTGTAACTGTTATGAGTTTTCATATTTTGTCATCAATCAAAGTACTTAAATTTGTGTGTTGCGCAGTTACATAACTTATGAACATTGAAGATCTATTTAACAGTTAAATGGAGGGCTCAGAATAAAAGTAGACCAAGTCCACTTTTTGTCATTTTTGAGTTAGCAACGCTATAACATGCACCAACTATGTAAAATTTTAGTGCAATAATGCACCAAGTCCTAGTTCTGATAATATCCGCTGGGCAGCAGCAAGTTCTGTTGCGTTAACAGGTAATTTTGTTATGAAGCTTTAACTTTAAACTTCTGTAGCTCAAAAGTAGCTAAAGTGGACTTAGTTCACTTCTATTCTGAACCCTCCAAATATTTAAGAACACTTTTTTGTCCTGAAATTAACATTATTAGGTAGAACACTTTATCGCCTGTGTTGTGATAGTGTTCTGAATATGTTTGATAAGTGTTAGAGATGTGTTCTACCCAAAAATGCGTGTGCTTGTTTTAAAAAACTGATGTAAAATAACTTTAGAACCTGAATGCAGTGGCGGATCTACGGGGGGGCTTTCTGGCTGAAGCCCCCCCCCAAAACGTCTGATATTTTACTAAGTTTGTCAAAACCCAAAAATTAATTTCCGAAATTCGGATGAGGCGTACCAAAACGAGTTGAAAAAGTGGGGTTTTTGACTTAAATTTCCAAAAATTTTCTGGGGGAGGACCCACAGACCCCCCTTTTAGTGGTTTGAGTAAGATAATTCAATACCTTTTTCCGTATTACCATTAACAAGAAGACTCAATTGGATTATGAAAATTCTTAGCCCCCCCAAAAACCAAATCCTGGATCCGCCACTGCCTGAATGTGCTCTTACCATTTGGATTGAAAACACAAGAACATATTTTCTATATCTGTAATTCTTTAGCAATACTTTTACAACACTATAAATTTCTCCCAAAGAGCACAATAGTAATGTACAATACTGGCAAAAAAAATTGACTCAGACCCTATATCTCCGGAACGGCTTGTGATATAAAGACAAATAAGGTATCATTTTTCATGATTTGAAGTATTCTATATACTTCTTTCAACCATCAACCCCGCAGGATCAAAATCGAGAATTCAACGTAAAAAACGAGATTTCAATGTAAATTCGACGAACTTCAACCCCCACTCCTGGTTTCATTTGGGGACCAAATGGCATGAAAACTGGTTTTGGGGGGTTTTAGAGGGTATTCTTTCAGAATCTGGAATAATCTTTGATGGTTTCTATAGGAAAAACGAAAGTTGGTGCTTCGTTTAATATGAAGACGACCCCCTAAGAACTTGAAAAATTTTCTGTATTTAGAATACTTCAAATCATGAAAAATGATACCTTATTTGTCTTTATATCACAAGCCGTTCCGGAGATATAGGGTCTGAGTCGATAGTCGATTTTTTTTGCCAGTATTGTACAATGAAAACGCTTTTGATAAGAAGTGTTCATTATAGTGTTTACTCAGCATTGCAAAAGTATTTCACGCCTTTGCAGTGTTCCCTTGAAAACTCCGGAACGTAAGAAAGTGGACAAATAAAATAAATGTGTTACAAGAAAACATCACCAGGGACCAATCCAGTATTTTAAACTTAACTCCCATTTTTGAGAAAAAAAATATACATCATTTTAATTTTCGTGAAAAATTGTTGATCTTTTCAATTAATGTGAAATTTTTAAAAATATTTTGCGCAGGAAACTAAAAATTAATGAAAGCAGCCAGAGATATTTTTAACGCCTCTGAGAGCGTATTTCACGCATTGAAAAAAATCGGAAATACGCTTTTAAAAACTTTTTTCAAGATTCAATTTTCAAGCTTTGAATTTTTAACAACGGCTTTCCCTAAAGAAATGCATGGCGCCCCACTGAAATAGAATAATAATTTTCTACTGAAATTTGTTATGTTAAATAAATATTTCATTTAGAATGTTTAATGAAAAATAAATTGTTTTATTTATAATGTTTAATATTTTCTACTAACTACTTCTACTTCTTTTTAACAGATGCTATATTTTAAAAACCAAAATAGCATCCTCATTTTTTCTATTTCATTTTGTCCATTAAAATTTGAAAATGTTTTCGTATTTCACTAATCATAAATGAATTTCACGCTTCCTAAAAAAGTCAAGGAGCTCCAAAAAAGTCCTAAGAATAACACTGAAAGCAGCATTAAATTACTCGTTTCTTCAGTTTTATAGCAATTTAAAAACTCAATTAACTGTAAACAATCCACAGGTTTAAATTTACTTATGAATGTTCCTTCCTGAAATTTATTTAGGAATTCTTCAACGACCCTTAACAAACTCTCAGGGACAAAGTATAAGGGTATCACAACAGAAATGCGCTAATGGCATATCATGCAAGAGTAAATGCAGCTGGTCCTTATGAAAACAAGATCTGGCAACTTTATAAGCTTGATAACATAAGCACTTGTTTTCAGAATTAAAACTTGTTTGAAGAAATATCTGACTCTCCATCAAAACTCTGCGAAAAGTATTTAGGTTTTCATTCGTGGGGTAATTCAGATGAGCAAACGATTAAATAGGTACAACAACATCTTGATCATAAACGATTTAAACTGGTAATTGTTAGAACAAAACACACAGCTAATCAGAATCTACAATGAATTATTTAAACTTTATTTGGAAATAATTATATTCCCTCTTAGGATTCTCTTAGTCTTGTACCTTTATTTTCTTCTATGTTAATTTTTTTACATCTTTTTTTATGACCATACATTTTTCGAAGACGTTTACCTTCATTTTCTTCTGAGTTGTGATCTATCATCTTGTCTCATCTCTTTTCATTTAATTTTTCTTTGTGTGTGTAAAAATTAAGATAGAAAAGATAAATAAGAACGATGATAGTTTATATTTTTTAAATGTTTAATTGACTAACTATAGTTTTAAAAGAGTTTTACGCTCTCCCTGGGAATAACCAAACCTTTTTGCTTATATAAAAAGTGAATTACTTTTCATAGAATCATGCATAGTAAAAAATATTTCTAATAAAATTTTGTAGATGGCGCTACAAGTCAGATTTCCTGTTAGGTTTTGTTTTCACTCTTCGGTGATCGAAAAATAAATTAAATGTTTTTCTTTTAAATTCAGAGCCATGTTGATACAAAAGTTTTTCTTTTTATATTTTCTTAATGATTTAAGTTAATTAGTATGGCATTTAGTCAAGTGATAGGTAATTTAATTACATTTAAGAAAAAAAATGCCAGAAAAAATGCAATAAGTTTTCATTTTTGCCCTTTTTATTTTAGAGTTTCAATTTTTTTTCAAAACTTTTCTGAAGATGTTTTTCCGTCGATTTTACTTTAAATGCTATAAGTCAGGGGTTCTCAAACTTTTTAACATCGCGACCCACTTTTGAGAAACAAAATCTAACGCGACCCACCGACTTCAGTTATTTATAATTAACTGAACTGAGATAATTATCTCATGCCCACAGAATGAGTACCCACAGAATTTTAACTTCTCTGACTGGGGTGTGTTCACCAAACAATTTAGTTACAAGGGTATGAAACAGTTTAATTGTGGTCTAACAATGATCCCTACAGTGAAAAGGGGGTCTGGGGGTACTCCCCCAGAGAAAATTTTAAAATTTGACCCTTAAAAACATGGTTTTAACTTGTTTTTTAGCAATATGGGATACATTACATCAGTTGCATCATTTCCCAAGAAATTTCTCAAAATTTGCATTGACCCCCCCCAGTGTGGATGGAGAGAAACACTAAATATTTTTTTCAAATCTTATTTGAATAACCGACTAGATTTGCACTATCGGCACATTAAAGTGACACACATAGTACGTATTTACATTAATTGCCTTTTCCGTTCCACTCCAAGTAGTGTAGTTTTTCCTCAAATTTTTATTCTTTATACTATAGTATGGTAATTTGATAATTTCAAAATTTCAACAAATAGTTTGATAATTCAAAAGTCAATAACACCGTTGGTGAAAAATTAAAAATCTTCTCGCGACCCACCAAAAACTGACTGGCGACCCACCAGTGGGTCGCGACCCACAGTTTGAGAAACTCTGCTATAAGTAATTTCCATGGAGGTAGGAGTAGAAGGAGAGGAAGCGTCCGTATCTCGCTCACGGGGAGAAATGAAGTAACTGAAAGCCAGCTGCCGCCCTGCCGCCATGCGTCTGCTACCAAAAGAGCGAGTTTTAACATTGAGGCTTACGGGGAGCATACAGATTTTTAATTATTTTCGATTTAAGAAATAAAAATTTTGCTTCGGCTCTATACAATTTTAAAAGCTCCATACATTGAGCGTGTTTCTAGTGATATAGTTATTTTTTTCACCCAATAAAATGGTATATAAAGGTTTAAAATGCAAGTCACAAAGCATTGCCCATTGATATCCAACGCTTTTATCGAAATCCTAACGGTGCACATGCATTTTAAAGCCTTAAGTAATCGAAATTAGTTTAAGTGCGTACCACATAGAATATAAAATCCTAATTTTAAAAAGGTATGAAATCGGAGGAGCGCGTAATGCACATAATAATAATGCATGAAAACGGATTATAATGGATTTTAATTTTATATTTTTCAATTTAGAACGCCAAAAATTAAATGTACTGCTTGAAAAATTTTCAAACAAACCTACGTATATAACTTCTTCCTGAAAAATTTTTAAATTTTATAAGTATCAAAAATTAAGCATTTCCCATTTTTATCATAACTGAAAATGATCACTTCATTTACGTTGAACATTAAATAAACTTGGAAATTAATTTAATATTTTCCTTATTTTGAGGAAAACTTATTTTGAGGAATTACTTATTTATTTTAAAATTTCTTTTATTTACTGACATCTTGAATCATATTTTTCCAATGTATAATTATAATAACGCATATAAGCTATTAAATTTTAAGTTACATTTTTCCATAAGCTACCAAGCTTCCATAATTCGAAATAAATTTGGGAATTAATACAACATATTCAAATATGCCCTGCTTTGATTCTAAGAAAAAAACATTGGATTCTAAAAATTAAAAAGAATGTAAAGGAGAGACCTAAATCGAATGTTTATAAGCGGTCACATGATGTCCAGGTGCAATGCTTTTGCAGATGTCTTAGCCTTGAACTATCTATGCTTGAGATATTGATGTAGCAGTTTAAAGTTAGTTTTGTGACCTGCGTAATTTACCGAGCGTTCAATAAGTTGCGTTATAGATACAAGTTTATCCAAAATACTAAGCGTTTTACCCTAACAAATATATTTTCCATCACTTATTTTAACCCTTTTTTCTACAAAGAATGAACAAAAACAAATTTATTATCCGTAATATTTCTTTATAAATATTTATTAATCATTGTATAAATACTTGGTTGTTGACTATAGTAAATATGTTTACGGGTAATTTTAAATTATTCGGTAACTATCGTAATTATTGTTCAATTAACTAATTGGATATTTCTATTTCCGTAGAAATTTTACCTCCCATGCTAAGTTTTATAGTTCTATCTCATTTGGAAGTTTCTAAAATGTTATTTTAAAATACAAAATAGGTGTTAAAAATTGGCAAAAATTTTCATTTATTAAAATAATTTCTTTATAACTGAATGGATTTCCTTTAAGAATTAAGCATTGATAGGTCTAGTACACTCTCATATGAGCATTGCGACCTTAGATCGTTTAAAAGTGCCCGAAAATTGAATTAAAGGGATATTTAAAAATATTGGCGCAAAATGCTTTAAAATGTTCGGAAGCTTAATTAATAGCTTGATCTATGATCTGTAAGCACATCTGCACACAAATCAAAAGTGAAAATTCGTTTAAAATATCATGCGGCGTAAAGATTTAATGAAGAATTTACATAGGAATCTACGGGCGAGGAGCGTTTTTGGTAACACCAATGTGGCCGACCGGTTACAGTGAAAGCTTCACTCAGACTTCGACGTTTCCCCTCCTTCTCTCACTCGTACCTCCATGGTAATTTCAGATATTCTCATTTTACTTTAAATGCTATAAGTAATTTCAGATATATTGCACGGCACGCAAAACTTTGTTATTTTACATTTTTTTGCTCTTTTACAATAACAAAAATGTGTACTAAAGGGTCAGGTCTGACCTTTAAAAACTAAACTTCTCAAGTCTATAAAGCTCATTATTGGAAACTTTTGTAAGTATAATTTTTTTCTCAGGAAAATAAGATCGTGTTTTTAGTTTTAATGATACGAACACACACAGTATACCTCAAAGCAGAAAACATATTATAAAAGCATGTTTTAAAAACGGACCAAAAAGGAAAGGGGCCCAGCAAAATCTAACCATGGGGGAGGGGGGTGTAAATGAAAATGTCGCATCAACTTATAGTTAAAAGAATATACGTTTTCTTTCATCTTTTTAGCAAGATATAAGGAAAAATGTGCACATTAGTCAAAACAGCGAATCATTAGACAGCCAGTCGCCATACTTACAAGAAAGATATAAGAGAAATACGTAAGAAAGAGACAATGTTTTTGATTTCCACGTATTATATTTGTATCAAAACTTTTGCAATGTGTGTTAAGCGTCACAGGCCGATAAGACGAAACAAACGTGGTTGAAACATATCAAAGATTCATTTCTTAGAACTTAGAACTCTTTTAAAATTTGATGGGAAAGAGGGTCTAGCAAAATCTCACCAAGACTAAAGGGGAGGGAGGGGTCCGAAATTTTGAAAAAACACTTTACGTGTTCATAAAACGAACGTAATTGTCACCTTGTAAAACAAAAAGCGTTGGGATTAAGCAATATAGAAAAATCATCAGCTACTCCTTGCACTATACTTCATCCCTACCTATTGCTTTCACTCCACGTTTTTTGAGGAGTTAAGAAAAAGTATTTTAAACTTTTTGATTTGTATTTTATAGTTTTAAAGAATATTTTTATTGAAGGTTAATTAATCCAAAAGCTTTTTAAAATAAATTGGAAGTGCTTGCTGCAGTGATGTAGATGTAGTACAATTCTAATAGCCTGCCGACCGTTTAAGCAACCATCAGACTTGGCTCGGCACGGTCAACGGGTTAATATGCAAGTATCCTTTCTACTCCAGTGTTCATACAGATCCTAAAAGTTAGCCTGAGATGCTTTCATTAAAAAAAACAAACTTTAAAAACAATAGTAACGGGAAATCATTTTTTTAATACTTTGCCGGTTTTTGATGCCTATTATCAGTCAAAACGCATAGTAAACACTGCACTTCCACTGTCAACTACTAAAATATCATTTACTGTTCGTGTGAAATAAACTTGAAAAAAAAAGACTAGCTGAATGAAAAAATGGTTCCAAAAATGAGGGGGAAAGAAGGGTCCCCTTTATGTTGAAGTAACAAATTTCAATGAAATTCAACTTCTTTTTAAAGTCATGGCATTTAAACGTATTGGGAATTGCACAATGGAATCGCTTCCATCTTCTCTAAGATCATTACCATCCAGCCAATTACAGGTGGGGACCCTTCGATTCGAATCACCCTCATCTTCTACGGGAGATTTCTCGAAGATTTCGCTCCCCGCTGTGGCAATACCCGACAATCCACGCAATAATAATACCAATAATACCAAAGAGAAAAGCTCCTTCCAACAAAGTCCGTCTCATTGTCGTAAAACCCCTTTTGTCGGTTCCCAATAAAATACAGAGAACTTTCCCACAAAACCTCACCGGAAAATACAACTAATGAAGCGGTCGGTGAATTCGCTTTTTTGGAGGGGCAAGCGATGGAAGCGGCAGGGGGCAACAGTCATTAACGTCGCCCTTTGTAGTGGTCAGAGACAATGCTCGTCTCTGTCGCTGACATGTCCCGCTCCGAGACAAAGAGACGAGACTGCTGAAGGCAATTAATAGAATCTCTAGGCTCATTACTGCGCTCTGTAGGGGAGATGGCTTTTACCTGAGCTGCTTTTCAATGGGTATCTATCTTTAGATAATGGATGCGCTGCTGTGTATTGATTGGAGCGCTCCTGAATCTTCATCGCTTTGTTTCTATTGGTCGCCGCGGAACTCTTGGGGACCAACTGGGGTTGAAAAGCTCGTCATCATCGGTGGGTAAGACTCGCTCTTATCAATTGTTGCAATTACATCGGGATGTTGTTGCGCGATATGCGTTTTAAGAGAGAAACGTTTTCCGCAATTTGGGAGAGGATCAGAGGGATAGCGAGTTAAGTTCGGAATTTGAGACATTAAGCATGGATTAGGTTTCTTTAAAAGATCTTTCTTTTAGGTAAGGCTTACCATATTTTCTTGGGTCCAACCCAGGAAATATTTTTGAAATTATATTAATTAATGTACCGTAAAAATTTATCAAATACTAGCTGATATATCGCCATTGCTCGGGGGGAAAACGCTTTTCAAACTGAGTGTTCAAATAAATAAAAATTATTTTCTTCACTACATTCTTTTCCAGGGCGTTATTTAGGGGCAATAGGGTCAACTGCCTTCCCGCTAGGATTCTTCTTTGATGCTATACTTCTTTAAGATATAAAGAAAACTTTAAGAACACCACCTGTTTAAAATTAATGTGTGATATCCTCATTTTAAGGGCTATATTTTAAATTAGAAAAAAAATGGAGGGAGACCCTCTTCCTCTTAGCCCCCTTATTTCATTGTACTATATCTTTGTTCTAATCAATATCCTTTATTAATTAAAGTACCGTATAAATTTATCAAATATTAAAAACTAAGTAAAAACATTCAAACTAAAAAACGATTAACAGAAATATTAAATTTATTATTTTTACTTACCATTTGACATCACACATTTTTAAAAAATTGTAGGTTTAAGTTAATTTTTTTATAAAATCCACAAAAAAGTAAGTCCTTAAAGTGAAACAACGCAATTTCAAACATTTTGGTCGGCATTTTTTTTTGAAAATGACCCCCTAGTTAGGGGGTCATTTATTGTCGTTCCCATTTAATTTAAGTTACACATTTTTCGTTTTAATCCAACATTTTTATTTTTGTAGAAGAGTAAAACGTAATCATTATAACAGATTATCTCAAGAACCCACCCATAATAAACAAGAACGTCTTATTAACTGCTAAAAAACGATTATTTATAAACAAAACAACTCTTCATCCAAACTTCATAATCCCTTAAGCAAGAAACAAACTTGTAGAAAAGCAAACCCACAAAAAAATCGATATTTTAAAACTCCTTTCCGTCCCCCCCATGCTTTCGGAAAGCGTGACGTCACAGAGGACATCGGAAGCGGCGACCGGACGGCCGGCCACAATGACCACTCAAAGGGATGACTCTTCCGACACGGATTTCCCGCTCTCAGGCGTTAATGCACCACACTCCGGCCTCAAAAGGTCCTCATAATGCCAGAAGCCGTAAACCGTCACTCAGTTGCAGTTTTCCCGCTGGGCAATATGATTGTGTGTGAGTTGGAGTTCAGTACAGAATACAATATAAATATACAGAAGAATATACGGAGTACTTGATTAACGAATTCTCAAATTCTTCAGAATTTGGTGTTTTAACTCTTAACTGTTTGATTTTCTGCAATTTTTTTCGTTCAAAAATTTTTCTGAGTCACTAAATTGAAAATTAAGAGATATACAAAAATAAAGGAATCATATTTGGATAATTTAATCCGTTGGAGCTAATGAATCAAATTGATACTTTTGAGTACCGTCAGTACACTGAGGGCTAAAATATTCTCACCACACAAAAAACCCCATAATATGACTTCCTATCGCAGTTTTAAGTCTCAAAAATTAATACCCTTTCATTTCAATAAACATAACTAATTACATTTTACAGATAGTACGTTACGTTACATTTACGTTGGTTTGAAGACGAACATTAGAAGAAGAAGACCAAGCAGCTCCATCAGAGTTAGCAAATGTCTCTAGTGAACCAACAAGAACAAGATAGTTACTTTTCACCTTAATCTATTATTTTTTTCAGAAATGAAGAAGTTGCATGATTTTTTTTATTTTTTTAATCGATTCATCTTGCAAAAATAAGCAACTACCCAAAATTTGAGGCCGATCGAGACATTTTTTGATGGTCAAAAAAATTAACAAAAATCCCCTTTTTAAAAGCGCGCGAAAACGCCAAGAGTTTGGATGTGACGTCATCTTATATTAAACATTGTTGTAAAGCAATGGAGTTGATGGTATTATTGTTGAAGTCATCTTATAGTTTAAACAATAAACGTTTTCAGTCACGTGTTTTTTTCTCGACTTTTAAATTAAAATATTTAATTACCTGTACATTTATTTTAAAAAACTGACTAGATATTTCATTTTACCATACAAAAAACCAATCGGAACACTTGTTTGTTTTTGAAAATCTGACACATGCAACTTCCTTATTGAACGAAATTTTTTTCTAAGAGAACCATTTCCATAATTACAAGATCCCCACTTCAAATTGGCTCACTTTAAAAAATTAAGACTCGCCCCACACAATTAAGGTACTACCTCCAACACTGAGCAGCATTCAAAGCGAACCGAGCGTTTAAAAAGAAAAAAAAACGCAGATGAGTGCGCCATAGGGCTATAATGGAAGAGTCCCCATCATAAAAAAGCCGCCTCAACTTTCCCCAGAAGCGCAAAGAAGAAGAAGAAAACTGGACAAAAATAAAATTCGAGAACTACTCTCCCCCTTTCGCATGGATTCGAAGCGAGTGGATGGGAATAAAATTATAAAGAAGGGAAGTGAAAAGAAGCTTTCAATATATCGGCTCCTGGATTTGATGAGAGTGGGTCCTTGGGGTCCCATTACTGGGTCTCCTTATGGGGCCCTTTTCGCCGACAATGGGCCCCGGAGTTTGTTTAATAATGTCCCGCAGAATGGGAGTTTCATGTAAATCCGGGTCGTCTGCTTTGAATGCAGAAAAAGCTGGGGAATAAACGAAAGTGGTGAAATCGAGAGGGTTGGACGTTTTTTTAACTCTCTTTTCGGTGAGGTTTTCTTTAAGGTTTAATAAAGTTAATTGAAAGGGGGTTTACCTCGCGAGTCGGAACAATTAGAAATGGAAGGGGTGATTCTGTGTAACCTGCGAGAATACTCGAATTACGTTCGATATTAGTGTGGTTTCGGCGATTTATTGGCAGTTCTTTACGGACCATTTTGTTTAATAATTTTTAAGGTAACTTAAAGAGCGGATAAAAAAGTATTAGTTATCTAAGAAGAGTTAGTTTTTTTTGATCAGTGCACTCTTAAAACGATTGTATCAAAATTGAGTAAAAAGTACTCAAAAAGGCTCCGATCCAATAAGTACTCAAATTTGAATACATGAATATACTCATTTCTGAAAATGTGCATACTCAAAAATGAAACATCTTGAGCTTGAACTCAAAAATGAGCTCACGATGTTTCATTTTTGAGTATGCGCATTTCAGAATGAGTATATTCGTGTGTTCAAATTTGAGTACTTATTGGATCGGAGCCTTTTTGAGTACTTTTTACTCAATTTTGATACAATCGTTTTAAGAGTATGGTTCCCAAAGAATGTTCAGGGATCATGGGTGTTCCGTGGGAGGTCCCAGAAAAGAGTTGCCATTAAATCAGAATTTTTTGAAAGTAATATGCGTTGAAACGAGATAAGAGTTAATAAAAACCATGCTGATAAATACTATCAGTGGTTAAATTTCTAAAGGTTAAAAAAAACACGCATTTTTAACAGCAAACGTAATTTATGAATAAAAACCTAAATAAAAACGTGAAATATTGTAATAGATACATGTTAACATTTCATATTTATGTATAATGTATAGTGAATATCTAAAAATCAACGTTGTCGTTAAATCTACAAAGCTCGGCACGTTGATTCTCTTCACCATATAGTACTATATAGTTTTAAACTTAATTTTTTTGAAAAAAAAGAAACATATAATTAAACCTTAATAATAAAATAAATAATATCTCCCCCTCCTATCTTTTTCTCAATATCTATCCTCTGAAATTCACTTTTATCTGCCCACCCTTCTCATTCACACAGTATCTCCCTAAATCTTATATCTTCTTTATCTTATCTATATTACCTTTTCTATCTCATCGCATTAATACTTCTCATGTATACTCTTCAATACTATCAAAGGTCTAATCCTTTTCGTCCCTTTCGATCCTCTTCCATCTTCGGATCCTTTTCATCATCCGCATATTTTTCCTACCTTTGTATTTGCTTTCTCCGCATCCTTTTCATACCTTTTAATACCCTTCCTCATGGTTCTCTTTTCACCCGCATCTTCTTAATTCTTTTCATCTTCTTTGTTCTCCTCTTTTCAACCCGTTTGATATTCCCCCTTCTCACCCAGATCATCTTCAAAACTTCTCTTATCCTCCATATTCTTAATCCCTTTTGATATTATTTGTCCCCCTTAGATACTATCTCATTATTTTCATCATCATCATCTTTCTCATCTTCTACCCCCTTTCCCTTGTATTATTTTCATACCCACATATTTTTTCTTGTATCTTCTTTCTCTATGATCTTCATCCCTTTTGATCATCGTCGTTCCTCTTTATTCTTTTCTTACTTTGCATCATCTCCATCACCTGTATATTTATCACTCTCATCTTCTTCCCCCTTCTCTTCATCACTTTTGATCGTCTTCATCCTTCGCATCATCCTCACCCCCCCATCCTCTTCATCCATCTTTATTCCTCTTCAACATCCTGTTTAAACCATCTCATTTACTTTACCCCATCCACATCGTTCCTTTTGATCCTCTTTATCCCTCTTGATCTCCTTCATACTGCTCATCATCTTCATGACCCGTATGTTCTTCATAAACTCTCACATTCTTTAACCTCATCATCTTCATCCCTCTCAGCTTCCAGCTTTTAAGGGTGTTTGATAAAATTTAAGTCTTTAAGATAATTGACTATATATTCATAATATTATCTCCCACGCAAATTTAATAGGTCCAATTTAGCTTTTAAAAAATTTTAGATAGAATTTGCATATTAACAAAACTTAATAAAAGAGAAATTGAAAGTTCCAAGTACCAAAGAGGGTCTGATTCCCATAATATTTTTGGAAATTTGACGTTATAAAAACCGGAGGTTTTAGCTTTAACTTGTTTTGGTACACTTAATCAAAATTTCGGGGGGCCCCCTTATAAACGCCCCTGCCATCAGCACCACTAAAATAAACCTACCAATCAGAAGCCGTAAAACAGTTTAGTGCAACACTCTTAAAACGACAGTCTCAAAAATGAGTAAAAATTACTCAAATCTGAGTATGTCACGCACTCAAACAGACTCCGATCTAAATTTACTCAAATTTGAAAACATGCATGTACTCATTTTTGAGAATGTGCAGATACTCAAAAATAAAGCATACTCATTTTTTTATTCGTCCATGACATTCTTACAAAGAGGGTGCATTGTGTTACAGTTATGAACTTATGATGACGTGGGAAGTAACACGTTATTACACCAACTTCATGTGTCTTTTGATATACTCGAAATATTTCAATTTTCAAATATAAACTAAAAATAAGCATAATTTGAGTGGTGACTGTAAAATTGTTTGAAACTGAGTATGTCTGGTGTTTCAAAATTGAAAGCATTGGGTGGTCATATTTGAGACAAAAAGTTTCATATCAACATGAGAACATCGATTTACTCAAATTTGAAACTGTCATTTCTCTCAGTGAAGTAAGTTATAGAAATATGCTTCCTGATATGTTAGAGCAAAGTTTCCTGATCGCTAACCTATGCCATCGTTGCAGAGAACTCAATGTATTTTGTATACGGTCCCTCCATCACCACCAGGTCATATATTGTGGGCGCATGGAAGATCGAACAATTCAGATAGAACGGTGGGGATAAATGAGTGTCATTCAGGAAAGCCTGGGAATTTCATTCTTTCGGTGATGAATCTCTCATTCGGAAATGAAATTCGAAGAAATATTTCCCCAAGAATTGTGACGTCACTTGTGTCCTAATGCCTTCCGATCCGCTGAGTTGTGTTGATCTCGAATGAGAAAAACGATTCTGAGAAGTAATTTTAGTGGCGATTTCTTAAAACTAGAGCTTGTGTTAAAATAATGAGGTGAATTTTGTGAAGGTCCAATATGGTGTGATGTGTTACCTATTTTTATTGTGATTGTCAAATTTGGATTCAGTGGTACTATATAATGTTTTATAATTGCCTTTTTTTTAAACTAGTCTAGAACTTCCGCAGTTTTTTGAAAGATTTTTATGATAATTTGCGTTTAGAAATATTCACGAGAATTTTCTGAACACTTTTATTTTTACAGAATATTAAATTTTTTAAATTTTATGCCAATGTTAAAGAATCCTTATCGCCAGTTTGAAAAATGGAATAAATACAAAAAATGACAAATTGACTTTTTGTGCAAAAAACAACCTCCAACCTTTTCTCTACACATGGGTGGAAAGAGGGGGGAAATAACCCCCCCTATAGGGCGATATACCCCTTAAAGTTGCGAAATCGATGTTGTTCATTGTATTGTTTCAGTTAATTTTGAATTAAAGTTAATTTTTCTTTCAGTTCTGATTCTTTGTGGTGTAAAATAGGCCAAAATAAAATTTGATTTTAATTTAAAAGTGTTTTTAACTGTTTTTTAATGTAATTTAAACGTCAATTTAAGTGGTTTTTAAGGTTTTTCTTCATTTGAAATTTCCATAAGGTTGAAAAAGGGAATAAGTCCATCCACTTTTTCTAGAGAGCCTGTATACGAGAGAGAGGCGACAACTTGCTTAAAATCGTCTCTGCGCATTCTTGCGCGCAGTTAAAACTGCCCAAATCTCCAATTCTGTCCAAACTGTATCATGCCGCTTGTCTCGCTCCAATGCTAATCCTATGAGGGAAACCTGCGGTGAACAGAAAGCGCTGTTGACCAATCAGCGCGCTATACCGGGTTGTCGCCTCTCTCTCGTATACAGGCTCTCTACTTTTTTCAACTGTAAAATACTTTTGAATGTACTTATATTTGTTTAGATGATTGCTCTTTTTTTCTAAATTTACAGCAAAAATTTGGTGGTTATGCAACGAAAATTCCATTTCTTACACAGTTTTTTTTCGATTTTCTCAAAACTTGGTTTTTGGACTTATTCCCTTTTTCAAACTGACGATTCAATTTATATATTTCTATTTCTTTTAGTCCTGTATTTTTTTTATGTTTCTCTTGTACAGGCGCTGTAAATATTGGTCATTGACAATTTCTAAATTTTCTTTCAGGAAAGATAATTTTAGAATTTTTAGAAAAGTAATCTGTGTTTAAAGTAAACCTGTGTTTTCTTCACTATTTTCATTAGTCTGATGAAAATTTACAATCGAATTGTCCTAAGGGAAATGCCCTTGAATAAAAGATCTCTCATCTTCTCTATACCCTATAGAACAGTGTTTCCCAACGTGGGGCGCACGCCCCACCGGGGGGCAATATAATTTTCTAGGGGGGCAATTTGAAAATTTTCAACCAAATTGCCCCCCAGGTGGAGCCAATCCAATGGGAAAATTAAAAGAACTTTTTAAAAAGAAGTTTATCAAAATCTGATCCTATTATCCCATCTGAGAATGTATGTCTGAAATATGGACCAGTATGTATCAAAACCAAGTTTAAACCCTGTTTTTTAGCTCTGATGAATTATCTTTCGAGTCTGAATTACTGTAGAAAAACCCTGTTTTTAGAGTCTAATTTCCAAACCTTTTCTGGGGGATGACCCAAGATATCTTTTTTTTAGAACGCTTATATCTGAAACTTTTTTACCTTAGGTTCAACAAAATGCAAATCTTACCTAAAAATTTGTATCCAAAATTTCCCAACTAGGGATACCAAACTAGTTAAAAACTAGTTAGTCCTGGGGGAGGACCCCCAAACCCCCCTTGGTACTTAGAACTTAATTACCCATAACTGGATTTAGTTCTTTAGCATACAAATGCTACCTAAAGATGTTCTGAAAAGCTTCATTAGACTTATTAAATATACATAGGAGGGAGGGGCTAAGAAATAATTTTGACTCCCTCTCAAAATATATTTCTATATATTCCACTGAGACCGGGGGGCATGGAAAATTTAGAAAGGCTTTGGTGGGGCATGGACAGAAAAAGGTTGGGAAACACTGCTATAGAAACACTGCTCATACCAAATATGTCAAGTTTACGCAACTGAAACTCTAGAAGTGAACGGAATTTGGCCATTACATGACAAATACAAATTAAGTCGACCAACTACAGGCGTAAGCCCAGCAAGAGGTTGGTCCATTCTTTTAACCCAAACTACCGAAATCCCAAAACTAGATGAATCTTGAACGTTCCTGCTGCTTGGGGGTCATATCAAATATATCCAGTTCAGTGGCGTAGCCAGAAATTAATTTTGGGGGGTGCATGAGGATATCGAAATGAAAGAAAAGTTAAGGTTTTGAATTACACTAATTTTTTTTCTCACTGAATGAATAACTTAATATTAAAATAAATTAATGGTGTATTTTAATCATGAAACAAAGAAATCAATTGTAAACAACAAACTAGAAATAAGTATTTCCTCAACACTCAGTGGCGGATTTCCAAATTTGCCGCCTATAGGCTGAAACAAAATTTGCCGCCTGTATGCTATACATCTTACAAAACTAAACAGGGGTGTCATTTCAGTTTTTGGTTGGGGGGTCAAAGATTTTAAGGGGGTTAGGTACACGCCGTGACATGACTATTGGTTTCTTAGTTGTTTTGGAGGGGGTGCTGTCTAACTGAACGTTTGAACGTCTTCTTAAGGTCCCGAGTGTATTTATACCTGAAGCAAGTGTTAGAGTTAGATCACTTAAAAGTAATGTTTTACACGAAATATTACAATTTTACAATGTAAGCTCGAAGTAAAAATAGCGGGCTTGGGTAACCCCCAGAAAATTTTCGAAAACTTGCTTCTCAAATAAGTGTTTTCAGCTCATTGTGAGCCCCTCACACAGGGCTGTAACGACTTTTTTTCAAGGGGAGATTGTAAAAAAATTTCTTGAAACTTTATTTCGATTTTGTTGGTGTCCTAGGTCACCAAAAAATCGTCTAAAAATACCATAGATCCTTAAAATCGTCTTCTAATACCATAGAAGGGGGTCTGGGGGGTCCTCCCCCAGAAAAATTTTGAAAATTTAAGTATAAAAAATAGATTTTCAACTCGTTTTGGTACACCTTATCCGGATTTCAGACATACATTTTCAAGAATTTAATTTACATTTTGGTAGGATTTTTGTATTTCGACGAAGTTTTTACAGAAAAGTTGTAAATAATAGGGTTCAAAATTCCAAAGAGGGGTCTTGGGGTCCTCCCCCAGAAAATTTCTGGAAATTCGACCCTGAAAACAGGATTTTAACTCCTTTTAGAGTCGCTTTTTCCTTTTTTTACCCCCTGAGCTCCCACTTCCCCTCCTTCTCGCAATTGGTTTTTACTTTTGGGGAGGGGAGCTAAAGTCCCCTGGCCCCCTTGGATCCGCTTGTGTGATGAGTAGAACTCCTAACACTTGGCCCCTTTATGATTTCACTCATTTTTAGACTAACCCGAAGAGGACCACTCCTTGTAAGTCCCAATATTTTCAAGGAACGACTGTTATAATAGATTTTAAAATTTCAAGGTGGATTGGGGGTCCTCCCCAAGACCTCCCCCTGGCGTTTCGGCGCGAGACAAAATTTTTTTTTTCTAATTTTTAGGATTATGAAAGAGTTCTATTTAGTTTAAGTTTATTTTTGGCGCCGAATCGGCCCGCGCCCAATCGGCCGAGCCGAATAGTAGTAGACCGAAAAACTTGTGTTTATCAAATTTCAAACTCTATGGAGTGGAGAGAGCACTAACATGGAAAAGCTTCTTGTTAGGCAGCATAATTTTTAAGGGGAAAACACTGTATAACAGGTATCAAAATTTGAGAGGGGAGTGTGGGGGTTCTTCCCCAGACATTTTTTTAAAAATTGCCCATTAAAGTAGTGTTTTATCTCATTTTGAGACCCTTTGGGTAACAAAGAGAACAGTTCTTTGTAAACCGCAGAATTGTTTTTTGAAAGGACGTTCTCGTCGGAGCTTATGTTTAGTGTTTCATTTCTCCTCTCATTTTCTATTCAGAAAAAAATGATCCCGTTAAAAATATGCCGCCTACTAAAATTTGCCGCCGTAGGCTATAGCCTAGCAAGCCTATTTAGAAATCCGCTACTGTCAACACTCATAAATGAAATGTGTCGATAAGAAAATTTTACTTAAAATCATAAATATAAGCAAGGGTGGATCCAGGATTTGGTTCTTTTTGGGGGGGCTAAGATTTTTCATAAACCAATTGAATCCTCTTGATATCTTAATATGGAAAAGGTTGTGAATTATCCTGCTCCAACTATTAAAAGGGGTGTCTGGGGGTCCTCCCCCAGAAAATTTTTGGAAATTCAATTCTCATTTTAGATCCGAATTTCGGATACAGGTTTTATGGTAGAAATTTTACATTTTGACAAACTTAATATAAAATTGAGTTGTAAAAATAAAGTTACAAGTACCGAGGGGGTCTGGGGGTTCTCCCCCATTAAAATTTTGAAAATTTGAACTTAAAAAACTGGTTTTTAACTTGTTTTGGTGTACCTAATCCTAATTTCGGGAATAGGGGAATAAAAAAATTCTGAAATATATTTAACTTCACAATGAAAAAAGTTTGGGGCTTGGGGGGTGCAAAAGACCCGTTGCACCCCCTCTGTCTACGCCACTGGAATCCATTTTACGAAACTTCAACTAGAAGTAAACAAACTTGTCCATACATGACAAAAATTGGACGAATATTTAACTTTGTTCAGCTTGGCTAGGTACCTTTTCTCAATCTTTTAAAGTTCCCAGGCTATATATGCGCAGAGGTTCCAGGAAAAACTCAACCTATAAAACACCTCTTTTAGATTCCGCTTTTATCAATTTCCTCTCCTCCTTCAGTACTTTTATTTACTCAAACGAACAGTTCTTTTCAATCACCATTAATTTTATCCGACATGAATTAATATCAATTGAAAATGAAAGGTCACCCACCAGGATTCCGCACCTCCTTATTTCTTTCCTATCAAACAGTTCTGAAGACGCTTTGACCGCTTCAAGACATTCATAACTGCTTTTTTTAATAGAGAATGAGATATGACGTCTTAAGTCCCCTTTTGATAAGTTAGTCCTATTCAAAGCAGAGTGGAATGGGGTCAGTTGGAGCTAGTGTGTGGAGGTCCGGGTGATTATAAATTGCTTTGAAAGATCGTCAGTTATTAACGACATCATGGATCTCCCACGAGTTATATCCCTACAATTGATCTGAATTAAAAAAACGTTTATCGCAATCATTTAAAATTTTATGTTGTGTAACCATGGTTATTGTGAAAAAAAATGCCAATAAACTGAGGCATTGAAAGCCATCTTGGACGGTTAAATTTTTGAATGAAAGGTTTTCTTCAGTTTGGATGATATGAAAGGTATATTATAAGAGTTTTATTTTGTAATAACCACAACAGCGTTTTTAAAATTACTAATGCTAATTTAAAATTTAAAAAACACTACCAGGTGACAACGTTTCTTTTCAGTGATTTCCAGTTGACGTAAGATACCCCACTGTCTGGCTACCTGATGGGCAAATCAGAGATGACTCTCGCTCGCTCTGTCTTTTAAGCCAATTAGGTAGCTAGAAATTGAAGCGTCTTCTTACGTCAACCAGTGACGCCCCTGACGAACTTGCTCTGAGGCCAGAAAAAAAAGGGCGCAAGTTCAGAGTTGCGTATGCTTGGCGAATTTTGGCTGTTTAGCGGCACATTAAGGTGCAGCGTAGACTTTTCCACTGGCTGTAATAAAACGATTACTGCTAGGCTCCAGCACTTGCGGTTTAGGGGGAGATATCGGGATATCTCCCCCTAAACCGCTAGTGCTGGACGCCTGGCAGTAATCGTTTTATTACAGCCAGTGCCTGGCTGTAATAAAACTTTGCGTTGGCCCTTAGAAGCCAAATGATTCTTTTAACATGAGTTAGGGTTACCATATTAGTCATCTTTAACGCTAAAAACTTGGCGCATACGCAAGTCTGAACTTGCGCCAAAAAAAGTTCAATTTTTGTTGACTAGTGTCAGAGATTTGAACGAGGGGTCACAGATTCTAACTAATCAGGGCACAATGGCACATTCTAACTGGAAAAGCAGAAAACATTATTTTTTTAGCAGGGTTGTGGTTAGATGGAATGGGTTGCCAGAATTAATAGTTAGTTCCAATGGTGTAAAAGAATTTAAGGATAAAATTGACCAACACTTTGGTTTTTTCTAAAAGTTGGGTTTGATTGTAATTAAATGTGTTTAGTTTTGTTGGTTCAATTCCGTTATAGTTCCCTCTAAATATCGACATGCTCTTTCAGACACCAAAAAGTAGAAATATTGCTAATTAATTTCAAACTCATAAATTAAAATGTATAATTAGATCAATAACTATACAGTTTATCAATAAAAATCAGAAATATTTGTCTATATTTGAATATATGGAGTTTAAAAAAATATGGCGATATTTAGCGGGAACTATAACGGAATTGAACCGTTTTGTTTTCGAAGAAAAGGAACAATTCAATCCTTAGGTAATTGAAAGATTCAATGTGACCCAAGGCATAAATTAAAAAAGTCAAAAAAGTTTTCAATTATTAGTTCTCTGATTTAAGAATGGGGGGGGATTTTGAGGAGTGGCGGATACAGGGACGGACCCGACAAATGATGGGTTTTGAGAAATACGCGTTAGTGAAACATTTTCTGTAAGGTTTTCAAAATTTGTGTGCACCGTTTCTTTTTGTTCTCTGGGTATCTTGAGAGTGAAAATATACCGTGAAATTTTAATTTTTTTTTCATACAACTGGGAAAAGTATTTTTTTCGAGCATAACCTGTTACATTGTGCGTTTTAAGGCAGACACAGATGATCCCTAAACAGAAATTTCTAAGAGTCGTCGTCTTTGACTTATTTATATATAGAGTATCTTCTTTATGAGATCGCGAAGTATTGTGCGTTTAACTCAATCATCCGATTTCTAAAGGAAACCCCGTCTTTGACACTACTGCACCTGATACCTGGTACGGAACACAACAGAAAAGAGAACATTTTAACAATCCCGAAAAACCTTCCAATCGTTAGAAGGAAGGAGAACACCTTCAAAAACACCCCCTGCGTCAATACTCGCCTTTCGATAAAGCGCATTTCTCACAAACGATACCTCGGTTCTTTTTCCACCTGGCGAAGAAAAATGGAACCGCCCTCGAAAAACTCGGAAAAAACGACAGACAAACCAGGTTTTTTCCTCCTCCTCTCTCGTGTTTGTTATTTATCTGTTTATTTATTTATTTCCGAAAGAAGAAGTAGCGGTTTCTGCTGCAGCCTAAAAATTGGGAGGCGCGATAGAGTTTCGAAGAAAGAAAACATGGCGGCGGGAGTATATCAATGAATGAAAAGGAAATATAAAAACGTTTCTATCAGCCCAACAACAACTCAACTTTACAAGTTGTTGGGTATAATGGGGGCGCTTCTTTGCTTTTGGAGTGAGTGCGACAGATCATATTTCTGTGCGCTCGGGCCCTTGGGGGAGCTTCGGAAAGGAAGCTGTCAAAAAGATTCGGCTCACAAAACGCGACGAGGCAATAAAGTGAAAACGGTCTCCCCCCTCTATATTTATTTCTTCATTCATTTATACGTGGTGGGTGGGAGGGAGATAGCGGAGTTGTCAGTTGTGGCTCTCTTATCGAATGGAGAAAAATGTACTTTATGCCAACAACTTCTCTTTTGATCGGAATGAAAAGGCATTCGAAGAGGAAGAAAAAGCCATTCGAATCGGCTTTTAAGAATTCACTTTCAAAAAGTGAACATTTTTTTATATTTTTTAAAGTTCGAGGCATTTTAAGGAAACACTGTGGGACATTCGTAAATCAGTAACTAGTTTTACCTAGACTCTTCTAATCTAGATACCATTTGGTTCACTGTAATACAGTAAAAGTAAAGGACCTAAAGGCCCAACAAGTAGGAAATGGTTCTAGATCAAGTATTTAGAGTTACATTTTTTTAAGAATTCGCATTCAAAAATTAAACTTTTTTAGTTCCTGTCAGTAAAACAATGATGTAGGCTCCTGGTCTGGCTTAGCACAACTCTGATGAACAGTAGTATCTAAGCTAAGTATAATTGGTTTACTATAATATGCTTAATAATATTACTTAATTAGCTATCCATCCTAATCGTAAAAGACAAATGTTTTCGCTTGGTAGTATTCATGCTTACGTAGTTACCAAGCAAAGGAGGCTGTTTTGTATTAATAAAAATTAAATTTCATGCTTAAAAAACTGTTGAATCTCTAAAGAGATTGGTTTTACCTTGCCACAAGTTAGAATTTTTTGAGATCAACAATTTGAACAATTTTTATTATTGAACAAACAAAAGAACAGAACAGAAAAAAAAATACAAACGTAGTTGATCCAGTACATGTGTATATCCCAAAGGAGCTATACCGCTCGTCCATTCCATATAACATAAGATATATAATTCCATATATATAATTCCATATAATATAAGATCGATGATGCTTTTTAGGTATGACTGCTGATGGTTCTCAAAAATCACAACAAGTTGAATAGGATTCTATATCACACATTTAAGGTTATTGCCTGAAAGAAAATTAACTGATCTGAAACATACTATGAAAACAAATCTTTGAAAAATGTTTCAGAAAATACCATACATCCTCAATTGAAACATGTGAAATCCGCAATTTTTATAAAATATTCATAAACTGTTAGGCCAACACGTTATGATATTTTTCATACAATTTAAAGAATTTTTAAAAGCCCACGTTAATAGAATTTTAGCTCATTTACAAAAAATCAATGAGGATAAGTCAAGTTGTGGGGGAAAATAAGATTTGAAAATGTATATAGAACTTAAGTCAAGCAACTATTGCCTCATATAAGCAATTCGTCAATAAATTGAATGTTACTGATAAATTAAACCAGTATTTAATTGCCAGTAAATATTTTCTAGTAACAAAAATTTTACAAATTAAATTCTAAATAGTTATAGTTTAATACAACTTTCCTCTCTTGCTTTTTTGTTCGTAATGGTCAATATAATAAGTCAAAGTAAAATATTCTTAACTCACTAAAACCACCATTCCCAACGTAATTGAAAGTCATTCATCTACAGCCAAGCTCTCACCAACCTTCTCAAAGTTGATTTTTCCAAACTCTTCCTTTCAAATTTGAATCTAGATATCACTCATTTCTGTCTGAATCAGATACCGACGACCCCCGTTTATTAACTCAACAAAGCCCTGTTTAAATATAACCAGTCCCACAAATCCAACAAAAAATCTATTTAAGCATCTATAAAGAGCTGGGCGCATATATAAACTTATCACACAGGTTCTGCACTCTTCATATGGTCAATTAATTTCCCGAGATTAAAAAAAAGAAGCAATGCTCCCCTCTCTGGATGTTTAATCTTCTCAAAATTAATATCTATTTAAAGCGAGATAAGCATCCGTCATTTTGCCCGAAAGAGATCTTTCAATAGATTGAATTTTTCGCAAGGGGAGTAATCAGAGAGGAGGTATTTTATAGGGAGCCCTTCGGTACGGTAACCCATCGTGACAACATGGTGGGAGGTAAAAATAAACCTATAAACATGGAAAGTCACTTAGACTGGTGGATCTCTGTTTTACTTTCTTTACCTGTCTCTTTCACTCAGTTTTCTTTTCTCTCTCATTCTTCCTCTTGTACTTTTTCTTTGCCTGTTTCTATTTTTACATTATCTCTTTCTCTGAACTCCTATTTTAAAGGAATCTTCCCCATCATCCTTTTCTCTAGTTCTGAATATCTCTTTCTTCCTAAATTTTACTTTCTCTCGGTCTTTCTCTCACTCCCTCAATTTTCTGTTATACGTTATTACGTTTACTATTGATGCTCTCTCTCTTTTTGCATACCTTTATCTGTCTACTATATACTTATAATACCTATTTTACTTTCTACATCTTTCTCTATGTCTTTTCATTTCTCTTTTTTAACCTCTCAAAAATGAAGAAAAATTTTCTAGATGAGGGAAAAAAGCGTCATATCCCACAGCAATAAAAAATACCTCTTTCAAGTTGGTTTTCCATTTGTGATTATTTTTAAATTTAAAATCATCACACTGCGGTTTTGGCAGAAAAGTTTTAGAACCTTATTTTTTGATTGTAATGTAGGGATTTTTCACTGAAAGTTCTCCACGTTATTCATTTGTTTAAACCAATATTTGCAACAGAAAATCGGTGTGTTTTAGTTATCGAGTTAGAAAGGTGAACTTGGCAATTAGATCTTTGCGGCAACAGGTTTCCTGAGAGGCTCATTGCGTTCTTATTTTCTTCCTTCCAAGAAAAGATGAATCTAATATTTTAGTTATGCAAAAGAGACAAAACTTCTTTTCCCCCAACTCTTTTATGAGTTTATTTCAGGTTCGCCCGATAGAAAAATTTATGCCTACAGTCGCTACAATACGAAGCAGATGTTCAATGCGATCTCTTAATATTACACCCCTACGGGAATAATAATGAAAGCCGCCTTTTTGAGCAGTGCTGAATGTTTGAGAGCAGTTTTTAAAGTCCACATTGTTATCATCGACGCCATCGCAGCGATTTTCCGAGATACAGCACGACTTTAAGGCCGGTTTGAATAATTTGATTTTTCGGTATATGTCCCGTTGGCGATAACGTAAATTAACCCTTGTAGTGTGTAATTGAGAGAGGGTTTAGGGAAAATGAATATCCAATTCATCACTTCGGAGAAACTAAAGAGCTGAATGAGATTTTTTTGTTTTGTTATTTCTTATATGAAATACGTATTATATTTTAATAAAGTTTTTAATATTTCGGAGTTAAATTTAATTTAAATTATTGTAATTGTTTCATTTTATTTGTTTTGATAAAAATCCTTTGGACTTTGGATATTGTTTTTGATAATACCCCAACCATCCTCAAACTTTTTGTCTTTTAATGTTGTGCTTTCTTTGAAAATTCCGTCGCTTTCATAGCTCAGTCCTTTTTAATATTCTCACAAAGGAGCTCGAAATAAGGTAAAACACAACATATTTATAAGCTAATTTCAGAAGCTTTTTTGGTAAAAGTGCCCTTACCCCCTTTTAAATTGTTTAACCTGTTTACTATTTTTCCTTGAAAATTTCCCAAGTGTCATAAAATGAAGGAGCAAATCTTCAAATTTTTTTCTGGGGGAAGGAGCCCAAAATCCTCCGTTTTTACTTAGGGTTCACATTTGTAACAAATTTTGGCTTTAAGTGCACTTAAATCAAAATCCTTTGCAAAAGAACTCGTCAGGGGGGACCTGGGAAATAATAATAATAATTCAAACACTTCCCAAAAAGAAAAAAGTCTAGTTACGGCCCTAACCATGTGGTGTATTCTTGATAAGGAGTCCACTTAAGGTAGGTCATAAATCAGAATGCAGCTGCAGAATGAAATTAGCCAGAAGTTGTTATCATTCAGTATACTGAATTTTTAGTACTTGCAATTTTTAATCGCAAAGGCCTAACGCAACTAATCACCACATGGTCACTTGTACCCCTTGTCCCAATCAATTTGACTCACTCCTTCGACTCACCGATTCATATGTGAAGTTGCATAAAGATACCAATTAGGCATTTTGAAACGGGTCACATTTGCTGCAATATGTCAAATCTGCCTACAGCTAAAGCCCTGGATTGCAAAGTAACGTAGCTTCATCCATGGCTTTACCTACAGCCCCAGCCCCAATTGTTTCTTATACGTTACTTTTTCTCCAAAAGCTATTATATATCAACAAAACCAATCTGCTAATTGAAATGCCATCTGATGCCCGAAGATCCAGAGAGCGATATAGCGCCATCGATATATAGCCGTTAATCCGCCACCTCATATAAACCCGTGCGTAAACCCCGGTTGCGACCTAAGCCTGATTAATGACCAAAACAGCAACAGAGGTGGTGGCCCCATTGTGCGAATTTAGCCACGGTGCACGAGCGTGACAGATGTGGGAAAAGCTGGATTGCATCAACACGTAGCGTAACCCGTACTTGATAAATTTTTTCTATCTCTCCTCCATACTTTTAGGGAAGAGTCGAATTTTGGAAGTTTTATTAATGATGTATATTTGAACGAGTGGAATTGAACTAAGAGTAGTTTAATAAATATAAAATTGATTCGGTTGCATGGAAAGTTTGAAGGAGGGAAAACTCTGCTAGAAATTAATTCCAGCCTTTCTGTTTTTCAAAAAGTTGCAAAACTTAGAATTTCGATATTTTGCAGTTGTGATCAGCATTAATATACTTCTTTTCCAGTCCTTATCTATCATTTTATAGAAAATAATTAAAAATTGAAACCAATCCGACACAGTTGTTGAATTTATGGAATCCTTTTATTTTAGTCACTGTTTTTATTCTATCCAAAAGCAATATCAAAAGTGTGTAATATTCCATATCCCTATAATAAAAGGAATTTTTTGTTTTTTCCAATTCGTTAAATTTTTAAAACCATTTTTAAATTATTTAGTTAATTTTAATGAACACTAAAGATAAAGCAAAATAATTGAAACAAACCTGACTGCGTACATTAAACTCTTTCTGTTCAAATCCTCTTCCCAAAGCTAAAAAAGGCTATACGTTATCACGAACTTTTTAAAAAGAGTCATAGGTTGCGAGAAGAAGCTCCCTAAACATTTCAAAATTTCCCAATATTCTTACGGTATAAATCCTATTTCCCTATTAATCAAGGACCGCATCCCCCCTTAAAGTGTCCACCTAAATCTACCTATGGTTAACACCATTCCAAGTGAGTTATCAAGCGGTATAATCCTGAACGCACAATAAAGGGTCTTTCAACAAGTCAAACATTAATCCATATAAACCCTATGAGAAACCAAACTCGAACACATAGTTTAGAAAAAAACCCGGGTAATCAAACCTGCATCTTTACCATAAATCCCAGGGGCCAAACCAGGAGTTAATCCCTCTTCAAAAGGGTTCTTTATTTCCACCCACCTCGTAAACGCCGTTCCCACACAGTTCATTTAATCCTGATGAATGAACGAGGCTCTCCATTCAATTAGCATGATGGCGGAGCGGATACTCGTATATGGATGGCACGCTTCTCTCGTAGAGTGGCGCATATGGTTCGGAGAGAAAATTAAGCGATCAACGTGTATGCCCAATACTAGCGATGAGATCAGTCTTATATGACGTTTAATGCTGAGATTTATTTGAAAAGCCGCTCTGCACAATGAGTTTTTTTTAATATTTATTTTCTTTATCTGTAATTAAGTTCTTTTTTTTTTTCAAATAGATTTAGTCTGTTCAAAATACTTTCTAAATTGATATTTCACGAAAGTCGTACTCAGACTGTTAACTGATTTTTATTAATGAAATTTTCCTCACTTGGGTCTTTCTATACATCCTAGAACTACACATTTTAAAAGCGCAGAATGGGAACGAAGGTATGTCATGGAAGATGATTAGAGATGAAGAAAGAGAGGAGATTAGTGAGAGTATAAGGCTAAGCGCGCACTAGATACTTTTGTCTCGGTGACTATAACACTAGGTCCCTGGAGAGCAATGCTATGGTGAGATTCTTGGCAATCGGCCAAGAGTCTCGTCGCCTATGCGCGCGCTCTAGCTTCTTGCGATAGCCAGGGTGATAATTTTGTCTCTGTCGCCGTGACAAAAGTATCTAGTGCTCGCTTAACCTAAATAGAAAGGCAATAGCGAGTAATTAATAAGACAAGGACGAGTTGTTGTTGTTGTCGTGTGCCACTTGGAATACCCAAGCTCCATAAGGACAAGGCAAAGGGGGTGCGGCTACTGAGAGAGTAAGGCCCATGGGCATAAATAGCAGGAGTCCGACTTCTGCCGACGACGAATAAATAAATGAGGACGAGTAATAATATAAGGCAGATAAATGAGAATATAAGAAAAAGTATAGGAGAGAAGGAAGGAGTAGATGTGGAGAATGAAAAGATGATGAAAAAAAGAGACAGAAGATGAGGAAAAAGAGGAGGAGAGAGGGAGAGGAAAAGAGATGATGAAAATGAGGATGAGAGAAGATAGGAAGTTAAAGAAAATGATTGTGAAGGAGAAGAAAACAGGTAAAGTTTTTACTGCCCTTTAAACTGAGCTCGAATTTTCGGATCAAAATTTAATATTACAGGAGAGTTTGTTTAAAATGAATAACTTAAAGGAATCTAATTGTTTTTTTAGAAAAAGGTCCTTTGCACAAAAAACAATGAACTAATTCATATTGGATAGTTTATGCTGCTGACAAGTACCAGTGATGGGTAATTTAACCTGTAAATAAAATTTTTTTATTTATAAATAGATTATTTTAAATCTACTGGGAAAGAATATTTGCCCAGTCAACTTATATTAGCCCCCTCAGTATAATGCCAACCTCTCATCATATATAAAGATTTCTGGGCGAAAAATGGAAAAGGGTTGCGCTTCAAAAACCATATGCGACCAAAGAATAAAGCACCCGAAAACATTTTAATTTGTATTCATCATCGAAAAGACGACTTAATCAAATAACCGAGTATCTAAAAATGTCCGGAAGCATTGTCGGGTGTTGTTGATTCCCGTTCCGTCACCCATAGCCGAAAGGTGGCGTTAAATTAAAATATATTTTTGTTCTTCCGATCATTTCCCGAGAAGAAAGGATCCACCCCCCAAGAATCAACAAGAATACTTTTCTAGCCAATAAAAATGCAAATGGGAACAAGAATCTGCTCTTTGTGCTGCAAGTTACCGAATAGACAATGGTTGCACGAGGTATGCGACGTAGATTCAGACGGTCCTTTGTTTATAAAGTTTCAGGCTACACTTTTTGCCGGAGACCATCTGTTTATTAATTAATCTACTTAATTAATGAAGGGGCAAGAGAAACATGTATCTACGCTAAAAAACACGGCTCTCTTATGAGTGAATAACCCTTCCGAACCTTTCATCATTTAGGGCGCATTAAAAAAGACGACTTTATTAAGCAGCTTATGACGATAATAATTGGCCTCATTGTCTTTCCACATTGGCATCGTCACAATGGCACCAGCTGTCGCCAAGTTCCAAAGCCAATGAGAGCGCGTTATTAATGGCGTTCTCCTTCGGACCAATCACAATGCTCCCCGTCTCGTTTTTTCGCGGGCTTTTAATTTTAGTCCTAAAACTCGCCAGGTGGCGCTGGGCGATGTTCTCGAATGGGGCATTAAAAAAGACAAGGCTCGGATTATTGTTTACCGAAGCTTGCTCGCTTTGTCCAGGAGAGGAAACCCCAGGTATAATAGACACCAGGTGGCTCTTTGCGATGTTTCTATCCCGGGGAAAAAAGTTGCCACGCGAACAGGGAGGAAAGTATTGTCTTATTTGAGAGAAGGTTATGAAATCGAGCCGGGAGAAGTACCACGATGTGTCTCCAAAAAAGAAGCTCCGAAAGACAAGATTAATATCATTGGCCCTTTTGTCATTGCCGAAACTAATGAAATTTAACTCGGAAAAATTGGTGAACGCCAGATGGGGTTCTTAGCAATATTGTACACAAAAAAGATGAATACAAGGCCAAGTATAATAAAGATAGAGCCGATAGTCACTTCCTTACGCGGTGCTTCGAAAACTTTTTCCCTGGAAAAAGTACAACCATTCACAAGATTGCTATTTTTATCATTAGGATTTAATTAAATGTAGAAAAGGGGAAAATCCTTCTAGATAGAACTTGGTTGTTTATTCTAAGAATAGAAGGGTTACTTTTAATACCTAGTGAATGGAGATTTACCCCACTTTTATTTAATTTTTATTCTATTCAACTGCTTTTTAGTATTGAGTAGTTGTCTTCATTAAATACTGGACTCTTTTATAAAGCGAAAACATTAACGCATTTATCTCTCATAAAATAGCATTTTCAAACAAACTCATCAGCAATTCAAAATCCAACCCTTTTTCAAAGAATAAACTTAACAATAGGTATAGAAGAGAAAAATAAATGTTTAAAGAAGTATGGTTGAAAGTGGTTTAGAAATTATTAATTTAAGGTATTTGTTGATGTATCCTCTAATTTCTAACATATACTGTCTTTTCAATTTCAAGAAACGATGCATCATGCACTGCAGAATAACATCAGAAACATCATGGATACTCCTGTAAGGAAAACAACATTTTAACCAACATGTAGAAAATGTGTCCTCAACATACTATTAATTTGTTCAAGTTGCCTTGTAATTAAAAAAACATACTATTAATTAAAAAAATAAAGAGATTTGCAAATAAAATTAGGGGTATATTCTTGAAATAAACGCAATAATCAAAATGCAAAACCATTATATTTCAACTAAAACAACCTCTGAAAAAGTTTAACTATCAGCAGTTTTATTACAGCTCAAAGCCAACAGAATCATCGAAAGGCTTCAACCATTTTCAATCCGCTAAAACACTACGAATAAAAGGGGTTCAGAGACCATTATACAATGAACACCTTTGGAACGTTCGAATCTCCTGGGAACAGTTTGTCTTAAGTAATGAGAGGGGAGGTTCGGCTTCATATCGTTTGCATGAACTGCTGGAAACTGTTTCAGTTGTCCCCTTCAGCTAATCTTGATTGAACCCTGACAATGGCGTCTTTCTCCAATCAGAATGAAGGGAGCTTTTCTGTCTCTATCGGATCTTTTGGAAAATGCTATTTACTTGCATTGAGAGAATAGCTGCGAAGCGTTCATACATTTGCTTCAAAACGATTCAGCGGACATGTAAAAGATCCATTCACTAAACTAAATCGATGAACTCCATTTTGTGAGATGCGGATCTTAAGCAATTTAATTTTGATTCTCCGATTGTTTGCTTTCAAATTTAGAATACGCTTTAGCAGTAATTGCTCTTAGTAAAATTTCCTGGGGAGAATCAGTTGATAGGAAAATCTTTTAAGCTAATTTTTTTTAAAAATTAAAAAGTATGATTCGTTTATAAAGGGAAATCAATTTAAAAGAACTTGCAAAACACTACAACGAATATTTTCTCGTTCTCATTAAATTTTCGTACTAAGTGTGTAAAAATTTCTAACGATTTTTTCATTGTATAAATTCTGTGAATCAACGAACTTTTATAAAGCGAACAAAATAATAAAAATATTTTAAACAGTTACATCCAATGAAATATACAGACTCAATTTGTGTTCGGTTGTAAAGGTTTTGGAAATTAGGTTTCAAAATCCCATCATGCATGTTAAATGGGTTTTGAAAAGTGTTTTATCTTTTTTTAAACATAAGTTTCATGCTGAATGTGATTTTAATAAATATTAAAAGCTTCTTTTTAAATAGTTAACCGGCGTGATATCCACTCTTACGAGAGAATAAATAATGGAAAGGAAATTACAGATGTATGTAATTGAAAATAATAATGTGGCTGAAACTTCCATGGGTTCACTTCAAGTTTAGGAATAACAAAAAATAATCCTTCCATAAAAAAATTAGATTTTTAATTACATTAATTTAAACTCACACTCTTAAATCAAATTAAGTTAATTTTAAACCGGTACATCCACTTATGATTATTAATAAATGCTTTAAATATAACAAAAGGATTTATTACAATACACTAATCCACAATAGACAAAGACCGAACGTTATTACTCTAAAAGGAATTAAAAAACCCTATATTACTACACATCAGAACACGAAGTTGATTCTTAAATCGCTTTCCGGATTAATGAAGGTTTACTGTAATTAACTCTCCCACCATAATTGGTTTCGAAGCCTTTTTCATTCGAAATTAATTTCTCCGAGCCGAGCGAAAATAATTCCATTCTCGAGAATCTCTCCTAAAATCATCGGAACAAACAGAAAAGGCGATCCAATGAGCGAAAGCGGCGAATCCTCTTATGAAAATGACTTTTCAACTTTTCTAATCACCCAGACAAGCATTTCCTTTTTCCCCTTAAAAATCCCCATTTTTTCCCTCCCCATTCCGCCGCTTATGTGTATAAAAAAAGCAACTCGGTCCGGAAAAAGTGATGAACTTTATACTTTATGAGCGGAGATAGATAAAAAACAAATTCCTAAAAGTTGTTCCTTCCAGTTGGGAACAATAGTTCCGATTCCTTGTAACATTAAACTCGAACAATTTCATTCGAAAAAGGGGGCAGAGGGATATATTTATTTATTTATTTACTTATTTAATCACCGTTCGAAAAGCGTTCGGAGGGACGGGGGATTAAAAAGCTCCAGAATGTCACTCATTCGAAAGCATTCATTTCGAACACAAGGGAGGGAAAATCGAGCGTAAACAACACGTTCGAAATATGTCGGGGAGGGGGAGAGAAAGAGGAGACGATTTTCTTTCGTTCCTTTTCTGTGTTCTCTTCAACCTCCGAAAGTTCCATTTTTTAGTTTTTCCTTTTGTGTTCGTCTCTCATCACATCGCGCGAGAGAGGTGGTATAGATAGACGAAGCATCAAACACCAGCTTCTATCTCAAAATGGTGGACAATTGTCATCATATATTGAGTAACGTAACTGTATAACTGGTTCAACGTTATATATTTTCCCACTGCAACTGTGAAGAAGGTTCCATTGCGACTGCACTCGCGTCTACTGTTGAACCAACGATAGTAAAAGGGTCACGTGATTTTTTGCTTCAGTATTTTTTTTGAATATACTGCTTTTTTATGTATATAGAGGGTATAACTAAGGTTAGAGGGAGTAAATGTATCTTCCTCTTTCGATCAACTGCCCCTCAGCTTCTTCCTTTCTCCCCTCCGAGTATGTCAAAATCACGTGACCCTTTTACTATCGTTGGTTCGACAGTAAACCCATTCAGAAAACCAAAACCTTACGGTTAAACCTCAATTATTTCCGTAAATATTGGTTTAAACGAATCAGAAATGCCTCGTATTGAATTTGAAGGGTACAAATTACTTATAATCACTTACTAGGAAGACTTTTTACAGAGTGTTCCCCCCAACTGAAAAGTGTAGTTGGAATTCTTTTATTAGAAAATTAAGGTGTTATAAAATCAATGTCCACCGAAAAACAAACTTAGATGTGAATTTTTTTTCTCTGAATGATTCGACATAGTGAGAAGAAAATTATATTTCCCCTTTTCGCTCTTTTTAAGAGTGTGAAAAAAGAAGAAAAGAGACTTAGAGAAAGAAAGAAAGAGGTAATGTAATTTCATTCGATTTTCTTTCTGAAAGATAATTGAAAAAAAACAATCATAGGGAAAAAGAGACAAAGAGAAAATAAAGAAAAAGAAGAAAAAGTGAAAGAATAAGATAAGGAAAGAGGAATTGAAGGAAAGAAAGAAAGAGAATATGAGAGAAAGAGAGGAAAAGGTAATTTCATTCAGTTTTTTTCTGAAAGATAACGAAAAAAAACGACTATTGGGCAGGGCCCTATTTAGAAAATTTGTAACACTAGGCCCAACATTCAGGAAGGGGCCCCCACGTTACGCGGTACCGATGTGACTGTTATCACAACCGTGTGGAAGGAATTGGGTAATTTGGATAAAAAATTACGTGCATTAAATATTAAATGTAGGTAGTAATATAATCACATGTTTGCATTACATTAGGCTTTATTTGATCAACACGTAATGAAAAAACATTCTAGTAAGCATAACAAGTCATTTCTACTATAAATTTTAATTTACTTTTCAAAATTAGGGGGCCCTCAAATTGTGGGTTCCCCAGGTAGGCCTAGTAAGCCTAATGGTAAATCAGGCCCTGCATAAGGGAAAAGAGACAAAGAGAAAAATAGAGAGGAAGTTTAAGAGATGGAAATATGAATTGAAAGAAAGAAAAATGAGAAAAAGAGAGTGCGGCCGATACTTCGAAACCTACCTGTATTTACAGTGTTACGGATAACCCCAAGCACTCACCAAGTTGTCACGTATGGTCGCCAGCCCAAAGTGCTCTCTAACCGTACAATGCCTCTACGCATCTCGAGGAGCTTTTATTTTGTTTCGCAAAAAATAGCTCTCTGTCGTGGAGTCAACTTTCTCCTCCCTGAATTCATTCCTTTTCAAATTTTCTTCTCTCCAGGGTCGTTTGCGCTTTCCTCCCCCGTGTTTTGTGAGGAATGCCCCCCCTTCTCTCTCTCTTGAGGAAGACGGTGTTTATTATTTTCCATCGAGATAGATGGATCTCACAAACAGAGATGGTTTGTCGTCATATTAGTTTGACTCCCGGGAAAGTTCTGTTTGGCTTTCGCATTATCAATAATATACGGACATTGCCTCTATGGAGGAACAGCAATTTCATGTATGACATCATGGACCCGTAGCCAAGTGGGGATCCCCTAGCCTCATCAGTTACCCCCCGCCCCCAGAAGGTTTTCACTTGGGCAATAAATGGAAAACTTTTCTTTATATAAAACAATTAAATGCACTGTCATAAAGAGAAATAACATCGAAAAAATGTCCTACACTTTTACAGGCGCGTATCCAGCACGGCTCCAAGGGGGGGCACTTTTCCAGACAAGATCCCTTTGTGGTACCATTGGGGGTATGGGGGTAAAATTGAAATTTGACGTGTAAAAGTAGGGTTTTAACTCATTTTTAGAAACGTTTTGAGTCTAAGCTAAGGGGGCACTTTTCAACACTATTACCTTTACTTTTTGACCAAAATGTCAAAATTTAATGGATTTCCTAAAAATAAACACTGAATTCCCCATTTTGATACTAATGGGGGGTCCTCCCCCAGAAAAAATTTTTAAATTAGACCTGTAAAAGTTGGGTTTTTACTCATTTTGAGAACCTTTTTGGGTCTCCAAGGGGGGCACTTTCATTAATGTAATTTTATCATTGATGTAATTTTATCTAAAAAGGAAGAGGATAATATTTTTAAATGATGAAGAAGATCATATTCCCCCGCTTTTAAATTGGAGGAGTGCAACTCTGCTATGAAAAATCCTGGCTATATTTCCTTTGGAAAAACTTGGCAACTCAGCTGCCTATTTTTTTCTAGGAAATGTTCCTTCCTGGGACAATAACAGAAACATTTCGGTAAAATCAGTGTTTCAGAAATATCAGTACACCCGTAATTTACCTAAACGTTCTTGTTATTTTCCAGGAACATTACTTGGAAAAAATGGGCAACCCACACTAGCCAGATTTTCCAAGAACTCTAACTCACACATTGAAAACTGAAAAAAATATATCATCTTCGCTGAATGTATTTAAATCAATAATTATTCCCACACATTAAAAGTCATAAAAAGTTATACACACTTAATTTTTGCTTATCACTAATTTTTTTTCAGATTTAGCGTGTTACAAAAGAACAGAAGTTTAAAACATCATTTATTCAATTTTTTACATAGCCTGTTACAAAAAGGGTTAACCCACTCCCCCTGAAAGGGCTCGTTAATACACAAGGTGAGACCGCTCGCGACACCTTTCGGCGACAACCAGACCCCCTCAACAAAAGAAGGCGAGGGAGGATTTTTCCAGGGACAGAGAAAATCCGAACGGAAAGTGAAAACCGGGATCCAGAAAACGGGAATAAATGAGATCCCAAAGAGGGGAAAGTCGGGAAGCGATGGGACACAATGGAAGTGCGCGATTGTCACAAAAGGGTGTTGAGGCACCCTTTGTGACACCAGAGAGAGGTGTTGCCTTTCTTTGTTCGAGTCGAGGGAAATGGTGTGCATTCAGTTTTTCCAAGTTTTTCCTAGGGGTGAAGAAAGCCCTTGACGGAAACAAAAATTGTCTTTTGATTTGGAAATGGTCGACTTGCTAAATTAGGGGTGAAATGGGGTGAGGAATTGATGTGAGGAGTTTTCTGAGAGGTTAAAATGCTGAGATTTAGGGTTAATTAGCAATTACGTCGCAACCATCAAAAGATTAAGAGGGAAATGACACTATACTGTTAAGAAATATCTGTAAATCTTGGTAATCCTCTCTATTGGATTTTCCTATATTGACCGATCAACATTATAAGAAATGCTTATTTCACTTCGGTCGTGTCGCTGGATGTAAATAGCAGTATTTAATTATTAAAAAAGGCAAACAAAAAATATATAAATATATAGTACTCTTACGTAGCTCCCGATTTTCGTTTTACTTCTTTTACTCGGGTTGCAGCAATCAGTTTGTTTACAAAATGAGTGTATGGTCCATTTTAGTGAAAAACTGAGAAATATTAAGTATCATTAAGAAAATCATAGAGGGAGGTCAGGAATTCCGAAAGAATTCATAGAGCAAAAATAATATATTAAAGACAAGTTTTCTTTTATAAATCATCTTCATCTTTTCATCATCACATCACCTAAAAAAAACCTTTTCGGCAAGAAGGCGTAAGCGGCTGGTAGGAGCAAGCACATGCCTCCATTAACCTAAAGCCCTGGATGAAGCTACGTTACTTACTAAGCTTTGCTATCCAGGACTTTACATTAACCAACCTAAGTGTTTGGTCAACTCAGATGAATATATTGTTTTGATTTTAATTTTTCCGATTTCCGTCGTTAATGATATTTGCCGTTCAAATGTGTTAAGAGGGATTAAATGTTACTATTTTAATGCATTTTGATGGTACTATTAAAGCGTATTGAACTTTTTTAGGGATGAAAATGGAGAGTTAATTTTTAAAAGCGATTGGCAAAGTTTGTTAACTATACATAAAGAGTAAAAACGTTTATTTTCTATTTAACTACGGAATACATAATTGAATCTTTGTGAAATAAGTGATACTTTTATGTCTTACACTACAATAAGTTGATGATACCAATCTGTGACACCATCGAAATATTTAAAGTATCACTCATCAGGCCGTGATGAAGGGAAAAACGATTCCATTAGTGCTTCGCCATTCACATTGCATGTAAATTTCTTTCTCGTTAATAGAGATGATACTTAGCCCCTTCCAATCTGCTTGCTAGCCTAACGAAGTTAGTAACCGCTTAGCGAGCGAAGCGAGCAAGATTGCGAAGCAATACATTGGGAAGTGCTTCAGCAGTTCCCGGGGGTTGGTGAGCGATAGCGAGCAGGGGTGGTAGCCCCCTGCTAGGTTAAATAAGCAGGTTTTAATTGTTAATTCCTGAAATTAAATTGCTAAATAAATGTTAAAAATCTGTAATATTGTCAGAAATACACCATTAATTAACCATTTAAAAATTAGATAATCTAGTAAACTGGCGTGCTGACTGACAGGTTTTTATCGGTAAATATAACATATTTTTTACTGTGTATTCAGAAATCAGTAAGAAAAAAAAATTGGAAATTTTCTAAGATGTCAAACGCTGTAGGGTGTGGCGTGCCGAACTGTAATCGAACTGCAATCAAGAACATATTTTTAAACTCTGTATCATTTATAATAGTAATCGAACACCTAGTAATATTGTAACTTCAACTGTCAACTTCAACTGTAACTTCAACTGTTAAAGCATTACTATTTATTGTTTACTTTTACCATGTACACCCCTCTCTTCTTTTACCTTCTGATATTTTATGTTCTAAATAAAATCTGTTACGTTTTACGAAGGCATAGTCTTTTTTTGTGGAGATTTTTATTACATTTAGGCAATCTCCACAAGGGTAGCACACGTCCCTCAGGAATGCTATCTTCCTGAATTTATATTTCACAAACATTTTTTTAATTGTTGCAAGGTGGTTGATTTAGAAATTTATAAACGATGGGGGGAAAACCTTCCAATTCAGCAGGGTAATTGATTATATTAAACGCATAAATCTTTTGTGGCAACCCCACAATTTAAATTGAGACATACAGAGGTGAAATTATTCCCAAAGGTTAATTAAAATTGATCCCGATACATTTAAGCTTATTAGTTTGAGGAAATGCAAAAAGGTCATAAGTGAAGGGTGATGATTATGTCTTGAATTAGTATCCAGGTGGGCAACTTTGAAAAATCTTTAATAAGACATTTTCGCGTATTACTTCATTTTCATTTCTTTGTCAACAATAAGGAAGTTGCATGCGTCAGATTTTCATAAACATTCAAGTGTTCCGTATGGTTTTTTGTATGGTAAAATGAAATATCTAGTCAATTTTTCAAAAAAATGTACAAGTAATTAAATATTTTAATTTAAAAGTCGAGAAAAAAACACGTGACTGAAAACGCTTATTGTTTAAAACGTACGATGACGTCAATAACAAGCATACCATCAACTCCATTGCTTTCCAACAATGGTCACCGTACGATGACGTCACATCCCGCTTTGAAAAAGGGGATTTTTGTTAATTTTTTTGCAATCAAAAAATTTCTCAATCGGCCTCAAATTTTGGGTAGTTGCTTTTTTTGCATGAAGAATCGATTAAAAAAAATTGAAAAAAATTATAAAACTTCCTCATTCAGCGATTGCAGTTAAAAGTTGAAGAATGTACTTTTTAAACTATTTAAAGAAATAGTCAGCCTTATTTGAATTTTCCAAAATAAACAGAAAATAAAAACTTGAAATTTATTTGACAAAACGTTCTTCACACCTACGAGTGATTTTAAAAGCAACAATATTAGATGACTTGATAAAAAATTTTATTCTACCAAAAGGCTAATAAATGAATCGAGAAAAATATTAAATTTCAATTCAATAAGACTTACAAAAAAGCATACTCTTTTGCAAGAAAAATATATATCCTAATAATACCTTGAATTACGAAAATGGTTTTGAAAAAATAATTCAACACCTCCCACAAATCCATCGCTAAAAGATTTTGAGACATTCTTGACCAGTGTCCGGTTTTCTTATGAAGTCAAAGGAAAGCATAGAGTTTACTTTAGAGTCTTCTTTCAAACATTTTATTATTGAGACTGCCTATTGAAAAAGTTTTTGAAGGGTAATGTCTTAAATTTCTCCGAAACCCGAAAGGTAACACGAGGAACCCTTTGTAAAAAAGCGGTGAAAAAGAATTTTTATCTTGTTGGGACTTTCTTGAAATTTTCCGAGATGCTAAGCCCAAAAATAAAATGCTTCAAGTCTGTTGTAATAGAGCTGCTGTAAAAGTGTTGCTAAACATTAACACAGAAAATGTGTTCTTTTAGTGTTTCGATTCAAATTTAACCCTTTATCTACCGACGGTACTTACAAGTACCGCCAACTTTAAAATTACATAGAATATAGGTAACCATCCTTGCGAATATATTGACGATAATTTGCAGGAACACTCTTTCAGTTATCCTATTCCAGGATAAAAAGCAGCGAAGGTTCTATGATGAGTATTTTAGCGGGAAACGCGAATAGATTTAACTGAAGTTGTAAGTTTAGCTGCCATTTCGATCGGATTCACATGATTGTCATTTTTGTTCCCGCAAAAAAGTAGTTAAAGTCCAAGGTATATAAACTAACAAGGTATGCTCTTCCGGCGAAAAAGGCGTGGCTTTTGAAAATGACGTCACCCAGGATATATTTCCTATTCACAGCATGGGAAAATGCTTATTTTTGGCGATTTTTCTTAAATTAAGGACCAAAGAAACTTTTATAACAGTTTACACTGGACACAATTACGAACATGTTTATAGGTTATCAAGTGTTTTGAATTAGAACAATAATTTTAACTCAATAATAGCCGATCAAAAATATGAACCTTGAGCTCTACAACGATGTGCTTCAATCTCTCTGCTTATTGATTTTAATTACTAACTTGTATAAATGAAATTAAAACAGCTGCTGATACAAATAAAACAAAATATTAAGCAAATATTCAATCATGAAAACTTTTCAGAACATTCTTGTTATGATAAAATTAATATCGCTCTTCTGCTATGTCAAACTTGAATATCCATTGTATCGAAGCAGTTTAGATTTTTAAAACAAAAAAGTATTCAGTATCTAAATAAATCAAGTACTTGAAAATATGGAAAACAAGGAGCTAAAATCTAAGAACTAATTAATTTAATTTCATAATGGATTTATTCAAAATTTTAGTGCATTTACCTTTAATGATCCTTTTACAATCCAGTCAGCTTGTTTATTTTTATTTGAGATTCAGAAATAGTATTCTTAAAATCGTCTGTCACTTTAATTATCTTTTTTAATATTTTTATACTAATTTTTTTAAATAAGTGGGTGATTTTATTCATAAGTTTTAAAACAAACTAAATAATGAATTTCAATAATATCGGCCCAATTAATTCTGATGTATCTACGATCTGTTGCATTGCAATGGCGTTGTATTTGTGATATGCTCGTCATTGATTGGTCCGTTATTTTATATCCTGGGTGACGTCACTTATGAGCATACCTTGTTACTTTATATACCTTGGTTAAAGTCAAAAGTTAAGTGTATTATTTTTTAAGACTTATTACTGCGATAAAAAGCTATGTTTTTCTTGTATTGTGAGAATATTTTAGCACTCCGTGTACTGACAGCACCCAAAAGTATCAATTTAAGTAATTGGCTCTAGCGGATTCAATTTTCCAAAGATGATTATTTTTTTATGTACTAGGGGGCTCTGCCCCCTGCTCGCTATCGCTCACCAACCCCCGGAACTGATTCGCAGTTTTTTGAAGATGGCTTTGCGATCTTAGCGAGCAGAGCTCGCTTGTTTCATCTCAACCATCCAGTACAACCTGGAACTTGTCTGCTTATAGTCTGTTTATTTAGAATAGGCGCCTGAAACAGGATCAAAAACGCTCAACAATGCTTAATAACGCTCATCAGACAACTTCAATGACCGATTGTTTCTACAGTATTTTAACTACTTCTGCTTAGGCTGACTTGTCATTGCAGAAGAAAATTTTTTCGACGATAATTAGAATAATATATGCTTCTAATACATTACCTCTCAGGCGCTAATTCTAAATGAACAGAGTGTAGTTGATGATCATTTAATATCGAAACTTCTTATCTCTCAAACTTTTCTTTAACTTAATTCGGATCATTACCACGAAAATATCAAAATAAAACTATTACTGATATATTACTTTTTAAATTGTCAATAATTTAATGGATAGGGGGCTACCGCCCCCTGCTCGCTTACGCTCACCAACCCCCGTAACTGCTATGCAGCTCTTTACAGATCGTTTCGCGATCTGTAATATCTGCAATCGATCTTTAGCAGAGTAAAGCAAACTTCTCGAAAATAGTTAAATTATTTATTTCTCTAGTATTTCAAAAAATATCGAAGTACCTTTAAAAGATTATGAAACAAGTCTATACTATATCGCTTGCAAACTTAGAGCAAAAATGTGCACTTTAAAACTTTAAATTTAAATATCCGTGCTCGCGACAATCTAGTGAACCAAGACCCTCTATATAAAGGCCTCCCAACTCGGCCGTGCAACGTCATAACTTTCACTCATCTTTGACGTCACTCCATAGACTTAACATGGCGATTTTCACCCACGTCTGACGTCATCACCCGGAGTTGGATGGCCATGTATATAGAGGGTCTTGAGTGAACAGGCAAATATAAAATATAAAAAAATTAAACACGTCTGATAAAGACCTACTAAAACTATGAAAAAAATGAAACTTTGATGCTTAATAATTCCAAAACTAATTAGAATTTTTTAAGGAATTAAACGCCAATCTCTTTCTAAAAAATAAGAATATAAGTGTTTAAAAAATCATATTGATACCGTGATTAGTTTTCATTTTAGATAGAAAAAAACGAAAAAGTGTCAAAAATTTCGAAAATTAAAAAATTAATTACTCTAAAGTCTAAACCAAATTCGAAATTCGAAAAAAGGGCGACGTAGTGCACATCTTCATACTTCAGAGTATTAGGCTGCAAAAAATCATAGTTCTGCTGCTAATAGATTTTGCTGAACTGGATTACGCGGCGAAAAAAAGAAAAACTTCAACTTTAACCTTAAAAATACCCGAGTTCTAATTATCACATCAGTTAGCTTTTTGTTCGAGAATGTGCCCCAAATATTCCTTTACAAACATTTCAAATTTCATAAATTTCTATCAAGTAGTTTTTGCGATATGAGAGTTCAAAAGAGTTGAAAAATTAAATTTTCTGAAACAGCGGCGGCGGCGGCAGCGGTGACAGTAACTTTTTTTAATATAGAGAGAAATGACTTAATTTTCAATTTAGTGACTCAAAAAAAGTATTTGCACGAAAAAAATTTAGTCCAAGAAAGATAAGGTTTGAAGTGGAACTAATTGTAAAAGAAAGTTTGATGGGTGATTCTTAAGGAAATTTTCCGTAGAAAACGATGCTGGTGAAAAGTATACCAAAATTAACCGTGTCCTTTAGCCAATATGGCGGATTTTCCAAAATGGCGGTCAATCGTTTTTAACTTATTACTTCCTAAAAATGGTTAATATAATTACAAATTTTGCAGTAAATGATTAAAATTTAGTAGTAAAATTAATGGCGAACTGTTTTTTTCTCTTACTAAAGTCATTTATCCAATATGGCAGATTTTCCAAAATGGCGTCCACTAATGTTTATAATAAGTAAAATTATGATGATAAATTCGTAATTTTTACAGGATATGGTTAGAATTAAGTCATAATTATATTCATATAAGTTTCATCTCCTCAATGTATCAAATATGGCGGATTTTTCAAAATGGCGGACAATCGTGTTTTTTTTATTTGCTAAAAATCGTTAATAAAATAAAACTTTTGCAGTAAATTATTAGAATTTAGTTGCAAAAATAATGTGGAACTGTTTTTTTTTCTCTTACGATAAGTTATTTTTTCCAATATGGCGGATTTTCCAAAATGGCGTCCACTTATGTTTATAATACATAAATTCTGATGATAAATTCATAAATTGTACAGGATACGGTTAGAATTAAGTCACTATAATATTGATAAAAGTTTCCGCCCCCTCAATGTATCATTTATGGCGGATTTTCCAAAATGGCGGCCACACTTATTTAGAGCCTTTTTATTTTTAATTTTTTTTCTTAATAATTAGAAATATTACATGTTATTAGGTAAAATATAAGCAGAATGCTTATAATTTACTAAAATTTACTGGTCAATAATGTTAAAGGTAGGCAGAAATTCAAAAATTACCACTTACCACTAAGTTTGAAATATGGGGCCGCCTTTTTGGAAATTATTTCTATGTATCGCAAAATCTTGGTTAATATACCATTTTATAGGTAATTTAATATATAAATATTTATGTTATGCCAAAATGAAGGTATTTATTTGTAAAAACGTTAAAAATAAAAAGGATCTAAATATGTGGCCGCTATTTTGGAAAATCCGCCATATTTGATACATTGAGGGGGAGGAAACTTTTATCAATATTTTAGTGACTTAATTTTAACCGTATCCTGTACAATTTATGAATTTATCATCAGAATTTATGTATTATAAACATTAGTGGACGCCATTTTGGAAAATCCGCCATATTGGAAAAAATGACTTATCGTGAGAGAAAAAAAACAGTTCCACATTATTTTTGCAACTAAATTCCAATAATTTACTGCAAAAGTTTTATTTTATTAACGATTTTTAGCAAAAAAAAATAAAACACGATTGTCCGCCATTTTGAAAAATCCGCCATATTTGATACATTGAGGAGAGGAAACTGATATGAATATTATTATGACTTAATTCTAACCATATCCTGTAAAAGTTACGAATTTATTATCATAATTTTACTTATTATAAACATTAGTGGACGCCATTTTGGAAAATCCGGCATATTGGATAAATGACTAATCGCAAGAGAAAAAAACAGTTCGCCATTAATTTTACTACTAAATTTTAATCATTTACTGCAAAATTTATAATTTTATTAACGATTTTTAGGAAGTAATAAGTTAAAAACGATTGACCGCTATTTTGGAAAATCCGCCATATTGGCTAAAGGACACAGTTAATTTTAGTATACTTTTCACCATCGTTTTCTACGGAAAATTTCCTATAAGAATCACCCATCAAACTTTCTTTTACAATTTGTTCCACTTGAACCCCTTTTTTGAGCTAACTTTCTTGGACTAATTGTAGCGAATCATAATGCGGTAAATAAAGGGTTAAGGTACACACTTTTTGATTCTAAACATATTTTAGAACTTCATTTTACGACACATTTCTAACACTTTTCAAATATTCAAAACACTATCACCACAAATAAGTTGTTGAAGTGTCTAACCTAACACTACAACTAAAGGGGTGTGTCTCGTTAGACCGAAATCCAACAGACCAATGCGCCTCTTTCCCAACCGCCACCGGACCGAAAGACAACTTGCCCGAACGGGTCGTTACCGAACAGGTCGTTTGACAGAAAGGGTCGTTACCGAACAGGTCGTTTGACTGAAAGGGTCGTTACCGAACAGGTCGTTTGACTGAAAGGGTCGTTTGATCAAATGTCTCGTTCAGTTCAAACATCCCGTTCGGTCAAAAGTCCTGTCCGTCAAACGTCCCGTTCGGTCAAAAGTCCTGTCGGTCAAACATCCCGTTCGGGGATCGAAGTTGCCTTTCGGTCAGGTGGCGGTTGGGAAAGAGGCGCTTCGGTCTGATGGATTTCGGTCTATTGGGGGCGACCCCAACTAAAGTAGGGGAACATGGGGGTCAAAAGTAACACGGGTCAATTGTAACAATCTGTATTCCTTGAAAAGTATAGATGCCAAAAAATGCTATATACAAAGATTACAGTTTGTGCAGGGCTAAAATAAGAGCCGAGAGCGCCAATACTGGCAGTTGAGCTATAGCAGTGAGTGTTCTTGGGAAAAGAGGGTTTTTCAAACGTCAGTGTAGTTTCTACTTTTGAGTGGAATTCTTTCTTCTGCACTACAGATATGTAGCTATATTGATAAATAACTCTTTTTACAAAAATAAATCTACATTTATCATAGTTTTATTGTTTAGTTTTAAGATAATACAGTCGAATCCGCTTAATGTGATCGCAATTGTCAGAGATTAAACTGATAACATTATCCGATCGATAACAATAAGCGATCCCATATCAAAAAGCAGGAAAAAGTGTTTCAAGATTGTTTGCTTTAAAATCAAAAGCATGTAATCGTAATTAATGTATTTAAAACACTATTTTTACACTAGGCAGTAGGCACTTGCCAACCTAAAAATGTAAGGGGATATATACGAGTAGTTAAAATTATAAAATAAAACAATCGCTTACGTAGTAATTTTATTCGCATAGAAAGGTCTTTCTTTTTTTCACTCCATTATAGCCTTTCAGTAAACCATAGAGTTCAGTAAACAGGGAAAATCAAAATTTCTTATCAGAAACATCTGCCTGCAAGGTGGCGATGGTTTCTTTAACCAATCACAAGTATGGATTCGGACCCACCCTCTTTAACTGTTTTCTTTCAATATATACGGAATGTTTCATTTTTTCTTACTTCTACTAAGTTTCAGAAAAAAGAAAAACCAGATACTCTGGTGGGGCAGATGTTTACTTGTACAAATTGACCTTCAAAATGACTCTAAATGAGACGTTATTTAGGGGATAGGAACAAATTTTGATAACATAAAGCGGCAAGTTGATTCATAGTTGATCACATTAAACGATGTATTTTACATTAAATTAAATAGGAATGATCGGGACCTGACGATTTCGATAACATTATCCGATTGATAACATTAACCGTGATCACATTAAGCGGATTCGACTGTACTTATGTTAGTTTCTTTGAAAACGAGGGTTAAATTAAAGATGAAAACCAGGGGTTGATTGTAACACGTCAGCCGGGGACGATTGTAACCTGGGACAACTGACCCCAATCATGAGCTCATTTTTGAGTTCAAACTCAAGATATTTCTTTTTTGAGTATGCACATTTTCAGAAATGAGTATATGCAAATTCATGTCTTCAAATTTGAGTACATTTGGATCGGATTCAGTTTGAGTACTTTTTTACTCAGTTTTGAGACTGTCGTTTTAAGAGTGCAACTCTCAATATTTTCACGGTTTTAAGATGTCGAGAAAGCGCAGTGGCGGATCCAGCGGGGGGGTCATGGGAGCCATGGCCCCCCCCCCCCCGAGAAAATTTCAAAAATAGTTAAAAACCCTTTTTACAGAGCTAAAATTTGAAAAAAAATTCCTTGTAATTCATGCAGTGTCTGACAAGAATAAAAACAACGCAAGGGGGGGCCATGCTCATCCCGAGAAAAATTCCAAAATAGTTAAAACCCCTTTCGAGAGCTAAAACTCAAAAAATGTTTCCCTTATAATTCATGCGAAGTCTTAATTCTTAGGTATACCTAAGAATTAACCATATGGTATTAGTATTACCATAGTATATTATGGTACAAGTATTACCATAATGGTACGTTGCTCATATAGCCAGTGGTGGATCTATGGAGGGGGCTATAGGGGCTAAGGGGACTTAAGTTCAGACTAGATAAAATTGAAGTTTTTCAAAAAAATTTTTTTGTAGCTCTTTTACATTTCAAACGGCCCAAAGAGCTTTATTTCATAATCATTAGCCCCTTCTAAGATCTTAGGCCCCTAAAAATTTGTAGAATCAATGCACAATTATAGGGAAAGTGGGTTTTGCTCTTTACATTTTTGTAGACTGTATATTAGCCCATTTCATGATCTTAAGCCCCCTACAAGACATTAGCCTATTTCATGATCTTTAGCTCCTATAAAGCATTAGTCCCCTTGTATTTTTATATATTTGGTTCACATCAACTTGATGAGCTTTTAGCCCCCTCCAAGATAGATGAGCTTTAGCCCTCTCTGCTCTTTTATAAAGATATAATTCATAACTTCATTTCAAAGAAAAAAGTTGTAATGTGCTTTAACCACTACAAAATCTTTAGCTTCCCTGCATTTTTATAGATTCGATTCACAATTTAAATGGAACAATGAGCTTTAGCCTTTTCTTGCGTTTTTAATTTAAAAAGCTTTAGCTCGTCCCCTACTTTAGTTTTCGCAGATTCGATTCACAATTTAAAGGGGCCTCTCAGTTTTAGCCCCTATAAAAAATTAGCCTGTTCACAATTCAATGAGCTTTATCTTAAACTCAGCATTAGCCCCCTCCACTAGTGGATTCAGGGGGGGCTCGGGCTAGGGGGCTCAAGCCCCCCCCCCAAAAAAAATGAAAAGTTTTACTCTATATAATAGGACATTTTATGCACCAAAATGAGTTAAGCCTGTTTTTTTAAGGTCGAATTTTTGAAAATTTTCTGGGGGTGGACCCCCAGACCCCCCCTGTCCGTTGTAACCCTGTTATTACAACTATAATTTGCTAAGTTTGTGTCAAAACGCAAAAAATTTGGTACAAATCTAGAAGTGTGTTCGGGTTGGCGCCTCTTGGCGAATTTTTAGTCGACAACTTTACTTTGATACTTTTGGCGCTACTACTTCACTTGGCGTTTGAAACTACTTCTAGATTTAAGCCAAAAATCTATATCCGAAATTCTGATGAGGCGTACCAAAAAGAGTTGAAAAAGTGGGGTTTTTGACTTAAATTTCCAAAAATTTTCTGGGGGGGGGAAATTTTCAAATGGCCCCCCCGAAAATTTGGTCTGGATCCGCCCCTGAGAAAGCGATGTCGATGCAACCAAAAGAAGGAAACTATATAAAAGAAACAGGTTCCTCTGCAATGAACCTAGAGCAAAAGGGAAGAAATTGCCACAAAAAAAAATAAATTTAAGTATTCAGACTGTGAAATCTAGTCAGACGATGAACATTTGTGTGTTGTTTCCATGAACAATTTCAAAGATAATCGCCCCAGTGAAAAAGGGGTTCAGTGTGTTTCGTGCAAAATATATTGTTAATAAATTTGTAAAATTTTCCGTCTTTTTTATGAATGCGTTTTATGTTACAATTGAACCTTGAAGTGGGGTCGATTGTATTGATTTTCCATTGTTGATTTTTTATTTATTAATATATTGTAATGGACGTTCAAGGGACAGTTTTCAAAACAAAATTGTAATTTAGATATATCAACCTATTTTCATAGCAAGTTTCATAACTCTAACATAAAAAATGGCTTAGTTTGAGATAAAAAATTGCATAAACTAGAAAACGAAATTTTACTCTGAAATTTTTAAAAAGTTATCCAATGTATTCTAACGCCTAACACAAAATGTAAACTTTTGATATTATAAGACTACGTAAAGTGTTTTTCAGGGTTAAAAAATGGCTTAGTTTGAGATCAAAAATTCCATAAACTAGAAAACTGAATTTTACTCTGAAATTTTTACGAAGTTATCCAATCTAATATAATAAAATTGAATGTGTGTATATATATATATATGTTTGTCTTTTATACAAATCCACAGTTTTCTTCCGATCTGCACCAAACTTGGTATACCTACGTAAAAAAACTCAGAAAAAAACATAGGCTATGTTTCGAAAACTTTTAATGACCCCTTGACCCTCTTTCGACCCTTTTTATGGTCATTTTGCTGAAATAGCTTTATTTCTGTTAAAAAAGAGATCTGCTTACTCCATTGTTACAAAGAAAACTTAATGCTTAACAACAAGTTTTTAATAGAAACACTAGGTACAAGTCTATTTAAAAATTATATTAATAACTTAAAAATATATTTCAATGAAATTTAAAAATTTTAAGTATACAGTTTAAAAAATTTTTATTTGAGAGTTTATCTAATTTTTATATTTTAAAAAACTTTATGGAATGTCATTGTTGTTAAGATAGTCTCCATGGAAACGAGGATGTAAAATCAAAAGGTGATAATATTTTACCTTTTAAGAAAGTTGGTTAACAGATCAAAAACTAGAGTTAATATTCAACAAAACCCTTTTAAGTGGAAATATTGGATTTTTTTCTTAAATTGCAGGAATATGTTTTATTTACTAAATTTTATATCAAAGATATAATAAAATCATGAAAATACGAGTGATTAAGGGCTCTAATTGAGCATTTTAAGTGATTTTTGGAAGAATATTTTTCTAATATTTTTTTTGTGTGAATCATGTGGTAAATGCAGAAATCGTTCAGAATTTAAAATGCTTGATTCAAAACCTTTCACTCATCAAAATATAGGCGCGGATCCAGCACGGCTGCAAGGGGGGGGGCACTTTTCCAGACAAGATCCCTATTGTTACCATTGGGTATGGGGTTCCTTCCCCAGAAAAAATTTGAAATTTGACGTGTTAAAGTAGGGTTTAAACCCTTTTTTAGAAACGTTTTTAGTCTAAGGGGGGCACTTTTCAACACTATTACCTTTACTTTTTCACCCAAAATATCAAAATATTGGGGATTTCCTAAAAATTATCACTGAAGATCCCCCTGGTGGTACTAATGAGACTTATGGGGGTCCTTACCCAGAAAAAATTGGAAATTAGACCGGTAAAAGTAGGGTTTTACTCATTTTGACAACCTTTTTGGGTTCCCAAGGGGGGGGGCGCTGTCCAGAGTGCTACCCACTGGATCCGCACATGGAAGGTAGAAAATGAATTAAAAATTTTGATGAAAAAAAATCTCTTATCTCCACCCGTGCAAGGCCGGGCACATCACCTAGTGTATTATAACGCCTAACATAAAATGTAAACTTTTGATATCAAGACTACATAAAGTGTTTTTCAGGGTTAAAGTGTGATTACTTTATACGAACAACTTTTTTACAATCGTTTAAAAGTACATAAAACATTCTAAATGTCCTTAAATCACAGCAATTAAAATCCACCAAACAGCTTTCTTCTAGCCGAGATAGAAAAACTATTTTATAACTAAGATAATTAAAAAAAACATTTGCAAAAAGGTATTTTTTAAATGTTTTGGAAATGGAAATCAGGCTATAATGGCATACTCGGGTGAAATGACTTTTTCGATTTTCTTGAAAATCAGCAGAAGGGCAGCACGTGTCTGTAGCTTTTTTCTTCTTTAATTGCATCCAAAATTATACAAACAGACACCATTATTTGAAAAGCATTTCTTACCTCAAGGTGAACGAAAATAGAAAATTTAAGTGTCAAAGTATTTGTCATGCGTTTTTATAAAGGGATCTCTTTTATTCATATTAGTTTACCATACCTATGATTCTTGGGTGGATTTATATCCAATTAATACTATATTTTATGCGGTAGGAAGTTGATTTATATTTTTGTTTTACAAGAAATTGAAAATAAATAAAAATGCACCTTTCAGGGTAAAATGACATCATAAAACTCATTTGTATAAAATGACATAGTAGACACCTTATGGACTTCCTTATGGAATACCTTATGGAATACCTTATGGACACCTTATGTCATTTTAAACTATGTCTATCACTATGTCTATCGTAGCTAGTTAAACTTTCTAAAAATGTAACTAGAGTTGAAATCACATACATTTCTCGTTTTTTTTTCTAATAAAAACAAACTTTTTTGATAAGCACATTGCAGTTTCTCACAAAAATTAATTATAGATTACACTGTTCAACACTGAAAAAATTTCCTTGATGAAAATAGTCATTTCTTATAGCTTTTGGGTCGCTGAATACGAAAATCACCATTAAAATTCTCAATTGACTCAGGATTTTCGGGGAACAGCCCCTCCCCCTTTTTACGTTTTTTAACGACTTTATAACTTTAAACTCGATTTTCAGGGTCAAAAAAGCATTGCTTTAATCTTTAAACTGCCCCCCAGGGGACAAGAAAGGTTCAAAGTAATAAAATATGATAAATTTATAACAAATGGATTAGTTTAAGGGATACTTAACCCCCTAAAAATGCAAAAAAATAGCTAATAATTATAGAGGTTTTTATACGCTATTTTTCCTCTTATTTTACACGCAATTCACGTTTGAGGGGCCCTAATCCTTCCCCAAGAACCCAAATTTGTTGACAATATGCAGCAATGATTTTTACTAAAAGCGGGGTAGGTGAGAGCGCCCCCAGAGCACCCACGGAAGGGTTCAATGCCGCACTTAGAGTTAAACTGTGCTGTACAAAAAAAATTTGAAGCCACTAACTGAATTTCAGCTGATTCTTTTGTAAAATGATCTGCTGAATTCAAATATGACACCCATTTTCCTCCATCACCCTCAGTTTTTAAGGGGATGCCCCCTAATTGTTATCCACAGTCATGCATCTATTAACATCTCGAAACATGGAATCCTCACTCCCTAAAACCGGTCAGTTTTTAAAGAACTGAAGAGTTTCTACTTAGGATAGACCCAAAATATAAGAAAAACGTCATTTGTATTTTTTTCAAAATCATCAATATTAATTCCTGAGCTCGCGAGCGCCTTCGCGATTCTGGAAGTCTTCCGAACTCTTCCGCGGGGGCTTCTGGGAGGCTAACACCTCAACCGCTTTTAGTAAAAATTATTGCTGCATATTGTCATCAAATTTGGGTCCTTGGGGAAGGGTTAGGACCCTTCAAACGGGAATTGCGTAAAAAATAAGAGGAACAAATAGCGTATAGAAACCTCTATAATTTTTAGCTATTTTTTTGTATTTTTAGGGGGGTAAATACCCCTAAAACCTATCAATTTGTTATAACTTTATCATATTTTATTAATTTGAACATTTCTTGTTACCTGGGGAGCAATTTAAAGATTAAAACAGTGCTTTTTGACCCTGAAAATCGAGTTTAAAGTTATAAGGTCGTCGAAAAACGTAAAAAGGGGAGGGGCTGTTCCCTGAAAATCCTGAGTCAATTGAGAATTTTAATGGTGATTTTCGTATTCAGCGACCCAAAATCTATAAGAAATGACTATTTTCATCAAGGAAAAAATTTTGAAGGTCAAATTTGTTGAACAGTGTTATGTCAAAGTGCTTAACTACTAATATAGTTATTGATTGGAATCAAATAAAATTATGTTTGCAGAAGAAAAGAAATCCTTTTTTTTTCTTTTTTAAAGTTTACTGTCATTTTATAATTATATCGGGTAAAATGACATATTTCCTACTTTTTTCGAAAAGTAAGTTTTTGGAAAAGAAAAAAAGAAAAATTATGATATTACTCAATTAGGGGGTGTTATAGCATTAAATAAACATTTCATTGGCTTTGAAAACTACAGGAAATCTAATCAAATCGTCTCTCACGGTAGCTTTGAAAAAGTGGTATGTTGTATTAGCCTGATCTCCCCTATACATTTAGAGAGCTAAGTAAACAGTATCAGTTATACTTAAAACCATAAAAGTATTCCAAACTATTAGAACTACTTTTCCTTTATTTACTTGACTGTTTTTATATAAATTATTTTGCATAAATAATTCTCAATGCATGTCAAATGCATTTTTTTCTGTTTTCAAATGAGCGCCTTGAAATATTTTGTGTGTGTAATCGTAGTATAGGGAAATGTTTCCTTGAGCTTCACAAATATTTCTGGAAAAATAAAGCATAAAAATAAATTTTTTTGCGGTTTCTCTGATGGTTTTTCTTAGAATTAAATTACAAAAAAATAATTTCATCAAACTATTGAATTGAATTCTTTGAATATAAATTTACTGATTAGTTTTCATTATCATTATTACGTATATTGTGTAAATACACTAATATTCCTATACAAAGATAAAACGAACTATGTATCTTATAATGACAGCAAGTTCAACTTATGAAACAGACATTTCCTCAAATGACGAGAAAAGAAAAGACTGAAATATTTCGGCAACAATGCTGCCGTAAAATTTCCGTTTTATGGGATAAAGGTTTTTTAAAGTGCTGGTGCAAGCCTAGCAGATGTCTCAAATTTCTGTTTTCGATATTGCGTGGTGTTCATTAGAAAACAAGAAAAAGGATTTGGGCTTGAATGCATAATTGAATAATCTGGATAGCTTTAATTAACTAGCTAAAATCAGCCCAAGAATTAATGAATCATTTTATCAGTTTCTTAATAATGCTACTCTTTTGAACTTTTCTAAAATATATTTTAAGTTTCAAAATACAAAGTAGTATAAAACTGTTTTTAAGTATAGAGGAGAGTGGGGCACATTGAGACATGGCCCACCTTATAGGACACTCGATTTTTCAGACGCAATTTTATAGTTATAAACTCGTGCTTGTAGATAGAGGAGAGGAGGGTATTATGGAATAGTCGAATAATATGGAATACCTGAGTTCCTGCTCCTCCTCGTGTTGACATCACGTGGCAATGCCACGAATGTCTTAAGAAATCCCCCATCATGATGCAGTGCGCGAAGAGTTAAGCTTCTTGTTGTTGTCTAATCTAATCAGTCAAAGAAACCAAAGTGTGTTTTAGGATTTTTGAAAGTTTTTGACGGTAAATGTTCAAACTTTTTAACCTACCAGTAACTATGAGACATTGATTTTGTTGTTAAGCATAATGTACACTAAAAGATCAGTAGTTTCTTATACTGCAGTCGTTTTTAAGCCATCCATGTTCACAGTACAAGATGGCCTGTCGGGTATTATGGAATATTCCATAATCAAAGGGTCAGAAAAAGAGGATTATGTTTGTAACTATTGTAAATAGACTCATGAACAAAACTATTTGAAAGTAAATTGTTAAATATATTTTTATAGTTAAGATTAACCATGTTCTCTAAGGTCTAATTAGTTTTCAATAGCTGTAAATCCAACTATTCCATATTACCCGACTGTTCCATATTACCCTCCATTTGTAACTGTAGATTTTTTGTACACATAACATTTGTAACTGTACAGTGTACACATAACTTTTTGATTAAAAAACAATAAATTAATGTTGATTTATTTGACCATTGGCCCTATACATTGTCATTAGTTATAGTACGTACTTCTCCTCTACTAATAAATTTGACTAAAATCTTCGCCTCAACGTGTTTTGGAGTATTTGGTGAGTCTAGTAGATAACTATTTATTTAACTTTTCTTGTTTTTCGTGGTGAAAAGCTAAAACCACTCGTAGTTTCAAAAGCATTTTTGGAATAAAATAAATATATTTATGTCTTTTATAACTATATTCAGAGAAAAATATTTGCACCCATGAATATTTTAGAAAATAAAAAATTTTTATTGCTAAACCTAAAAGAGTAATTAAGTTTAATAAACAAAGCCTCAAGGTGGGGCTCCTTGGGACATTCAGGTGTGGGGCACCTTGGGACATGTTAAAAGATACACTAAGCCTCTCATGAGTGATAAAAAATTTTTTTTATTAAAATAAATTAAACAATTTATGAATAAAGAAGATTGTAATTTAGAAGTTGATGCAAAAACATTTTCTAGAAGTGCACAAAAAAATCTGTGATTTATGTCATGGCAAAAATGAATAAATCAGAGAAAAATTTGGGAATTATAAATAAGTATTAAGAAAAAAACACGTTTTAAGAAAAAAAACGTGTGGTTGGATTAGGTTTTATTAACCTTTAGCGACATTTATTAATCTGTCCAAAGTATTTATGAAATTAAATAGAAGAACTCTTATTTAGCTTTGAATGAGAGGTAATAACTCCAAACAACGCCCTCCTGAATTCACTACAGCAGAGTTTCTCAAACTGTGGGTCGCGACCCACTAGTGGGTCTCCAGTTAGTTTTTGGAGGGTCGCGAGAAGATTTTTAATTTTTCACAAACGGTGTTATTGACTTTTGAATTATCAAACTATTAGTTGAACTTTTGAAATTATCAAATTACCATACTATAGTAAAAATAATAAAAATTTGAGGAAAAACTACACTACTTGGAGTGGAACGGAAAAGGCAATTAATGTAAATACGTACTATGTGTGTCACTTTAATGTGCCGATAATGCAAATCCAGTCGGTTATTCAAATAAGATTTGAAAAAAATATTCAGTGTTTCTCCTCATCCACACTGGGGGGTCAATGCAAATTCTAAGAATTTTCTTGGGAAATGATGCAACTGATGTAATTTATCCCATATTGCTAAAAAAGAAGTTAAAACCATGTTTTTAAGGGTCAAATTTTAAAATTTTCTCTGGGGGAGTACCCCCAGACCCCCCTTTCTACTGTAGGGATCATTGTTAGACCACAATTTAACTATTTCATACCCTTGTAACTAAATACTAGTTGGTAAACACCCCCCAGTCAGAAAAGTTAAAATTCTATGGGGAGGGGGCATGAGATAATTATCTCAGTTCAGTTATTTACAAATAACTGAAGTTGGTGGGTCGCGTTAGATTTTGTTTCTCAAAAGTGGGTCGCGATGTTAAAAAGTTTGAGAACCCCTGCACTACAGTACAGGCTATATTCAAAGGGAAGCTGAAAACTGAAACAAACATGAAACTTCTGATATTATTAAGTTAAAAAGAATTAAAATATATCAAATCCCTTCATTTTGTATGAAAAAACTAAGCAGCTACCTTTTAAAGCAAACACGATGCACCGGACCACCCAGCTCCGATATGAATCCCCTCAAAAATCGTCGTAAAATTCCTCAAAAAATCTTTCAAAAACTCCACCCAGAGCATCTTTCTTCGGACCCGTCCCGCCAGCGAAACTCAAACTCCGCCCATGACACGCCATTCGCCCAATCGACGCTCTACGAGGCCCCGCCCCTATTCAGAGCGTTGTAAGGGGGCCTCTCATTGGCCAGGGGGATCCGCACGTGCCTCCGCGAGCCCTGAGAGCCAGGGACGAACGGCCACTCGAGCCACGTGCGGAGAACCAGGCGCACGCGAGGAACGTCTGCGGCTTTGTGCGACATTCCTGGACTATTTTACGAACTGTTCGCGGACGTCGCTGCACGAACTGTTAGTGTGTCGCCCTAGCTGAACTTTGAAAATGAACGTTGGTTGATTTTGTGTTGGATTAGTGACACAAATTGTCGAGTTATCTCATCAGATGCGGGACATTTGATCCGTTCATTAATATTTCTAGAGTTAATTAGAACTCTCTAAGCAGTGTTTCGTCGAGTCAGCGAACCAAGTTTATTCCTTCCCTCTTTCCTTACTGTAAAGTTCTTTGAAGAGTGAAACACCTCAATTATTATTATTCGAGAAGTTATTTTCTACTGATTCCACGTGTTTAATTGCAATTCATGCTGTGTCAACCTAGACGAATTATTCCTTCTCATTTTGAAGTCCCTAGGAAGTTTTCTGCAATTAAGGTACGCTAAGTTTACAATGAACCACGAATGCTGATTTCTACACGTGTATTGAATGTTCATCCCTAAGTTTGCATTGATGCTCGCCAGTATCAAGGACCAATTTTTGGCCAGAAATCACTGAAAAAGCTCCATCGACATTTCTAACGTGCCACATTTCAAACGTGAATCATCACATCTGAAGCATCTCCCACTGGTTCCTTTCTACAAATGTTAGTGTTTTCCTAACCAGTTCTTCGTAAAAGGCGCTTTCAAACTTCCCGTAAGGACCTCAACTTCATCCCACGCGTGCTTCAAGACCGAAATGAACTTATCTGAACATCTCCACTAGATCTTCCCCAGATTTTCCTCACCCATTCGTATAGTGACATATCCCCTTTCTGCAGTGGAGGAGGAAGATCTACTCGACATTCAAAACCCATCACTGAAAACCGCCACCTCTTCAGTTTCAAAAATGAATCCCCTGCTCCACCACCAACAACAGGGAATTCCCATACTGTGCTGAAGAAGTCGACTCCAGCAATCCATCGGAAAGCGAGCTACAGCTCTTCAGCAGAGTTCACGGAGCGAGAGGGAAGATTGATTTCCGCAAGAGCTCGCTCGAGGGCGGCGGCGCGATAGATCCATCGGGCGGGCTGGCGTTCCGCCGCGTCGCGGCGTGGTGGGGCGGGGGGGACCGGCAGGACCCCCCCGCCTCCCCCCACGGAGGGGGCGACATGTCCCTGCCCACCACCCGCCACACCCCCTCCGGCGAAGTGCACGTCAAGCGCCCCATGAACGCCTTCATGGTGTGGTCGCGCGCCCAGCGACGCAAAATCGCGCTCGAGAACCCCAAGATGCACAACTCCGAGATCTCGAAGCGGCTGGGCACCGAGTGGAAGCACCTCTCCGACATGGAGAAGCGCCCCTTCATAGAAGAGGCCAAGCGGCTGAGGGCGCAACACATGAAGGAGCACCCCGACTACAAATACAAGCCCCGGCGCAAGCCCAAGACGCTCCTCAAAAAGGAAAGGTTCCCCTTCCCCATGCCCTACATGACCTCCCCCATGGACTACCTCTCCTTCCCTCGCTCCTTCCCCATGCCGCCCGGGCTGCTCCCCTTCTCAACCGCGCCCCCCACCGACCCTTCCCCTCCCTCCCTCTTCTCCTCTTCCGCCCCGGCGACGGCCACCAGGCCCTCCCTGTCCCCCCAGTCCGAGGCCAGCGATCGCAACCCCGACGACCCCAAGCCCTCCCCCATCCCCACCTCGGCGTCGGACATTTTCAAGTCGCCGTACGGAACGTCGCCGTACGCAGCGCTGTACTCGGCCGGACTGCCGCTGCCGCCGTACTTCATGCCGTGCGGGTGCGGACCGTCGTTCGACTCCCCTGCCGTGTCGTCGGCCTCCTCGCCTCTGGTTCTGAGCCCCTTCCTGAGGGTGGGGCCGGACTGCCCTTACCCCTCGACGTCCAGAGAGTCCGACACGAACAGACTGCCCGCCAGTCAGCTGCTGGGACTGTACTCTTGTTTGGGGAGGCCCAAGACCAGTGAGAACGGAGAGCAGATGTAAGACGTTATATATGAACTGTTCGTCTAGTGGAGAAACTACTTGCTGTCCAGAGGTAATTCATTCATTTACTTCCCATTTAAAAGACATCAGAATATGAATGAGAGTCCACCTATAATCACATTGTCAATTTCGTGACAAAACATTATTTTAAAGTCAAATTGAACAGTTAAATAATTGAATTATTCATTGACAAAACTATTGTAAAAGAGCTGATATTTACAATGTTTTTTTTGTAAATGCTGACTGCACTGCAAAATCGTGAATAACTTTAGTATAAGTAAACATGATAGTGAACACGTTTAACCAAATAATATTAGCGTTTTGATTGTATTGTGATTGGGTTTTGAGAAAAAAGATAGTGCTGTCAAAGTGTTGCTATAAAAAATAGACAGAAAATGTGAGCTTATATAGTGCAGGTCTAAATTTAATACATTCAGATACGAAACATGTTTTACAGCATTTTTTGTGTGAATACATTTCTATAACTTTCCAAACATTTAGAACACTATCAATTTACAATAGAAATGTGAAAAGAACTCTTTTATATTCTAATGTCTTTATATTATACTGTTCAGAATTAAACAAATAGACAATACCAGTGGGTATTGCCTGAACAATTAAAAATAATCATCAAATATAGATTGCTAAATTTATTAAGTCTCTTATATTAATTAGAATTGATGATTCCGCACACTAAAATAGTTAGTTTATATTGAAATAGTATCTTATAAAATAAAATAAACCGATTCGGTTGATAGCTACAAATCGTTTTTACTAAATATTATAAAAAATTCTCATTAGCCCCAAAAGTTTCCTCACGATATTATGTTATTCTTATACACTATTTCCTACAAAACTGTGCTGACACCCCCATCAATCTATTGATACTTTTATGCTTGTTTACACGTGATACGGGCATCAAGAAAATAAGAGATATTGTTTATAACTTCATTTACTCGTTGAGATTATTTTGATAACTTTTTTCGTATGCAGAAGTTTTGTATGTAGGTAGTGAAATGTACCAAAAACTGTGATTTTGCATAAAACCTTATTTGTTTATTTTTTAAGCCCTATTTTCATGATATTTATGAAATCATATGTGCTTTGAAATCCGATCAAATCTTTGTCACATCTTACACAGCAAAACCAATCCAACCGATAGTTCAATCCCCTCAGCGTAAAAATGAGCACCCTGGATCAGGCGCGGATCCAGCCGGGCTCCAATGTGAGGGCACTTTTTGAGAATGACCTCTACCTTTCAACGCAAATAGACAAAATTTTATTCAATATACCGCGAGTAGATCTCTTCGGATCCTCCCCATGCAATTTATTGTTGCTCATCCCTATGTTTGCTAAGCATTTTAAGTAAAAAAATTTTTCTGAACAAATTATCACTATCTGAATGTTGTGTAATTGCCTTTTAAGAGTGTAATTTTTTTTGACAATGATAGGAGGGTTTGGGGGTCATCCTCCAGAAAATTGTAGGGATTTTGACCTTATACAACTCGTATTTAATCAGCACAGGCGCGTGATGAACTAAAAATGGGAACAATCTGGGAAAAGTGACACCAAGGGCTAAAAAAAGGAGTCAAGAAGGATAAAGAGGAAAAAAGGGTAAAAAGAAAAAAAAATTATTCCTTTTTCGTAAATCTACTTCCTTCTTACTCTTTTTTATACCTTTTCTCTTTTTCAACCCAAATATAGGGGCCCCCTTTAGGGCCTATAGGGGCCCTATATTTTAGTATATTTAGCCCCTATAGGGGCCCCTTTTAGGAGCGCCCCCCTTGAATCCGCGCCGGCGGTGAATTAAATCCTTCCTGTTTTGGTACTAAATTTTTTCCTCATATTATGAATTTTCTCTTAGGGGGTTTATTTAGAGAGACAGTCGTATTAGTAATAAAAAAATTAACTCTCAATGCACTCTTAAAACGATTGTATCAAAATTGAGTAAAAAGTACTCAAAAAGGCTCCGATCCAATAAGTACTCAAATTTGAATACATGAATATACTCATTCTGAAATGTGCATACTCAAAAATGAAACATCGTGAGCTCATTTTTGAGTTCAAGCTTAAGATGTTTCATTTTTGAGTATGCACATTTTCAGGAATGAGTATATTCATGTATTCAAATTTGAGTACTTATTGAATCGGAGCCTTTTTGAGTACTTTTTATTCAATTTTGATACAATCGTTTTAACAGTATATGCATTAAGATTTAGATGACTTACTCATAGGATTTTAATTTCATTGCATTAAACTTCAAAATTAGCTTAAACAGTGTGCAATCAAAGATTGGATCCTCCTCCAAAATATTTTTGTAATTTGCCCCTCAAAATAATGTTATAGTTCATTTCAATACCATTTAGATTACATTTAAAGAAACTGAAGTAATAGGCGTCGCCGGCTCCTGAAAATTTCGGGGGGGACGACGACCCAAGGATTTAAGATTCCTCCCTAAAAGGATTAACTACTCCCCAAAAAATATGGGTTTCGTTCAATGATTTTAAGGTGGCTTTGAGCTAATTAACTAATATGCCAAGTTTTTAAAAATTACAAAACTGCGAAAGCTTAGTTAAGGCCGGAGTTATAATTAAAACTGAGGTTTTCCGGGCTTGTTGGCCGTAACCTTGTTTGATGAAGAAACATTAAACGTTTTACGACTCCTCCTACGGGAGTCATCTTCAGCAAGATAAAAAGTCAAAAGTTTATAGTTATGCTAATTCAAACATCAATATATCCTTTTTATGAATTGTTTGTAATTTTTCACTAAAAATGGGAATGAATTTTTATGAATTTTTGGAAAATTTATCTTGTAAAGCAGATTCTAACCAGGCGCGGATCCAGCATGGCTCCAAGGGGGGCACTTTTCCAGAAAAGATCCCCTTGTGTTACCATTGGGGGTATGGGGGTCCTCCCCCAGAAAAGAAATTGAAATTTGACGTGTAAAAGTAGGGTTTTAACTAATTTTTAGAAATGTTTTGAGTCTAAGGGGGGCGCTTTTCAACACTATTACCTTTACTTTTCGGCCCAAAATGCCAAAATTTTGGGGATTTAATAAAAATAATCACTGAATACCCCAATTTGATACTAATGGGGGTATGGGGGTCCTCCCCCATATAAAAATGTGAAATTGGACTTGGACCTGTAAAAGTTGGGTTTTTACTTATTTTGGGAACCTTTTTGGGTCTCCAAGGGGGGGCACTTTCCAGAGTGCCACCCCTCTGGATCCGCCAGCCACTGTTTCTAACTCATTTTTAGTGTTTTATAAATAAAATCAGTGCTGTGGCTGGAATTTTTTTAGGAAGGGACCTAGCGCCTTTTTTGGCTTGAAATAAAATTTTTTGTTGGGATAATGTCCCCCTCAATCTCAGCACTGGCTGCAACCTATTCTAAATGAATCATGAGGATGTCCGTCCCCTTTTTATGTACGCATCTTGTGTTAGGTGCCATTTGTAAATTGGGCACGATCCTATATTGTTAAAGGTTAGAGAAACACATTCAGCAAATTCTCGGTTTCTCTCAAAAGCTTAAAATAAAGCTTTTTAAACAATGCACTCTTAAAACTGAGTAAAAACGTACTCTCCCGACACCGCTTAAGACCCACCGAGTATATGCGGAGTACGTGCTCGTTAAATCTGTGGGTCCGAAAGTCCTGTGGTCCGTCATGGCGCAGTTTACCACGGGTCCAGGTGTCTGGAGACTATTTCCCTCCCATTCAGATACATGACAAAATTGTGGAGGTGGCGATAGATAGTGGCAGCATCTATCATCTCATGAGGCAGAAGTCGGACTCCTGCCATTTATGGGCCTCACTTTCTCAGGAGCCGCACCATCTTTGCCTTAAAACCTTGCGGAACTTGGGTATTCCAAGTAGCACACGACAACAACAACAACTGGCTCCGATCCAAATGTACTCAAATTTGAAAACATGAATATACTCATTTCTGAAAATGTGCATACTCAAAAATGAAACATTTTGAGCTTGAACTCAAAAATGAGTTATGTTTCAATTTTGAGTACGCACATTTTTAGAAATGAGTATATTCATGTTTTCAAATTTGAGTACATTTTGATCGGAGCCAGTTAGAGTACTTTTTACTCAGTTTTGAGACTGTCGTTTTAAGAGTGTAATAAACTGCAAAATTTTGAAAGAGGGCTGGGATTCCCCCTCTAGAAAAGTTTCGGAAATTTGACCCTAAATGAGGTGTTTTGACTCATTTTGAGACTCATTAGTTTAACATAAAAAATGACCGCTCCTTGTAAGTCAGATACTTTTCTTGGTTAGTATAAAAATTTATATCAAAATTTTGTGAGGAGTTTGAACCCAAACCACCCCTTGAATACAACCATGGGTATCTAAGTGGTTTTTCTCTTTCTAAGCATCTCTTTTAAAGGTAAACAATCAGTTTGTTTTAAATGAATGAAATTTATCTTTTAATATTTTTAAAATCATGTATTTAATTGAGAAAGATGTTTTTAAAATCTTGGTGCCCTCACAAGAAGTCAAACCATGAACTCACCTTTGTCTCTAAAAATGGTTAATGAAAACCTATGTAAGAATGAAAACAAATTGCTTACGTCTGTACTTCATCTCTTGTGGATCCGACGCAGTGCAGTCTATTATGACCAGGCGCGGACACAGCATGGCTCCAAGGGGAAGGGTCACTTTTCCAGACCTTTTGACACAAAACGTCAAATTTTAGGGGTTTTTCTTAAAAGTATCACGCAAGATCCCTTTGTAGAAAAAAATTTGAAAATTAACTTGTAAAAGTAGGGTTTTCATTTGGAGAACATTTTTCGGTCCAAGGGGGGACTGTCCAGAGTGCCCCCTCTTAGATCTGCGCCTGGTTATGACAAAACTTTTCGCCGGTTTCGAACTGAAAAAAATCGAATAATATCAGGTCAAAAAATGTTTAAGACCAGAAAAAACAAAGTTATTTTTTGGACCTTTTGGGTGATTATTTCCTATATTTGATCTATATTTCTATAATCTATAGATCTTAAATTGAACGCTAGACAGTAATATATTTACACATTTCTTATATTGAAGGTGAAAACTATTTGTATTTATGTTTCACACATATTCTCCCCAAGCAAATATAAAGTTCAGTTTTTAATTATATTAGGACTCCAATAATATTCAATATTGATTAAAGCGACTCACACAGGCTGAATATATGGTTGTGTTTTCAAACTATTTTTTTTCTAAAAACATGAAAGCACAATCCTTCTTTTAAATATTACCAAGTTTAATAAGATTTGGTCCAGTAGGTTTTCTGCAGGGGCACTGATGTTAAGTGGTTTTTAATCAGAAAAACTTTCTATTTTGTATAATTAATCGGAAAATATTCATAAATATTTTTGTTTCATGCGTTTTTTAAGACACTATGAAAAGAACTATTTTGTGTTCAAGCGCCTTTTTAACAAAGATCTTAAATTTCATTCCTCCATTCGATTTTATACACTATTGGCTGCAAATAAATGAAATTTTAATTTTCTGCCTTTATAAATAAAAATTTGGCAAGGTAAAACGCAAATGAACACCAGCCAGTGTAGTCCGCTGAACGTCAGGATCACGTCAGGATCGGTTAATTTTTAAACAGCCTAAACTCTGAAACATAGGCGCCGACTTTTATCAAATACTGGGGGAGCAGTACTAAACAATAAAGATATTAGTTATTCTATAACAGCGGTCTTAAACTTTCGATCGCTACTATATTAGACATCCCCCCCCCCCAAGATTTTGAACATCCAAAGGCTTATTCCTAAAGTACCCCTAAAGTGCCTAAAGAGTACATTTATACGTAAAGTTTTAGATTCCTTAAAAGTAGTACTCAAATTTTATATTCCACATTTTGTTAAAATTTTACAATTACTCGAAGTAGCATAATAGGGGGTCTGGAGGTTCCCCCAGAATTTTTTTTTTAAATTTGCCTTAAAAAGAAGTGTCACAGCTCATTTCGAGACATTCTTGGTTCTACCAAAAGAGGGCAGTTCCTTGTTAAAACATAGAATTTCTAATGAAAACATTTCACTTAGAGACGTCAAAATTTCGAGAGGGGTTGGGGACCTCCCCCAGAAATATTTTTGAAATTTGTCTCTTTAAACTAGTGTTATTTATTTTTAAACTCTCAAAAAGTAACTCGTGGACCCCCTAGGAAGCTGCTGGGGATTTTCGGAGGTCCGAGGACAACTGCTTTAAAAAATTCAAATAAAAAGCAGAGCAATATATTAAAATAAATTTAAATATGTTTTTGTTTTTGTCTAATGCTACTTGTTTCTTTTTTTGTACTTTTTCTTGTCCATGTCCAATAAAATTCAAATTCAAATTCAAATCAAACCCAAAATATTAAATACCTATCGCGAAGAATGAAAGTGGATTTATGCCGCTTTTAAAATCAACGGCACAGAGCCATAACTAAACTTTTGTTTCGGGAGGAATTTTGACTAAATATTTTTTCTGAGGTACTTACTTACGAGTACTGTTTACTTCAAGTATTAGATGACTTGCACATTTGATATTAATTTCGTTGAAATTAATTTCAAAATTTTATAAACATTAAAAATTCCAAGCAAAGCGATATTTTGAGGGTCATCCCCCCAAAATTTGGAAATTTCCAGCACAAAATAGCGTTTTATCTCCTTTTGAAGCCTATTTGGTTTAAACCCTTAGATCAGGGCTCATTTTATGAAGCAGAATTTTCAAAGAAACCCAGTATAATAAACAGCAAAATTTTGAAGGAGGTTTAGGGGTCCAACTTCAGAAAAATTTTGGAAATTTGTCCCTAAAAACAGTGTTTTTAACCCTTTATTTACCGAATTATGATTCGCTGCAATTTTTTTCGTGCAAATACTTTTTTGAGTCACTAAATTGAAAATTAAGGGATACACATAAATAAAATTATCATCTTTGGAAAATTGAATCCTCTAGAGCCAATTACTTAAATTGATACTTTTGGGTACTGTCAGTACACGGAGTGCTAAAATACAATACAAGACAAATACAAGAATGACATTTTCTTGTATGACAATACAAGAAAAACATAGCTTTTTTTATCGCAGTAATAAGTCTTAAAAAATAATACACTTAACTTTTGACTTTAACTACTTTTTTGGGGGAACAAAAATGACAATCACGTGAATCCGATCGAAATGGCAGCTAAACTTACAACTTCAGTTAAATCTATTCGCATTTCCCGCTAAAATACTCATAGAACCTTCGCTGCTTTTTATCTTGGAAGAGGATAACTGAAAGAGTGTTCCTGCAAATTATCGTCAATATATTCGCAAGGATGGTTATTCTATGTAATTTTAAAGTTGGTGGTACTTGTAAGTACCGTCGGTAAATAAAGGGTTAAAATTCATTTTGAAGACACTTCTTCTGTTACAAAAAAAGAGGATCACACCTCAAAAATCACGGAAATTTCAGGGGAAAATGGTACTTAATAGATTTTAAATTTGAGGGGGCTTGGGAGTCCCCCCCCAAATTTTTTTTTGAAATTTTTAACCTCCAAAGTAGTGTTTTAAGTCATTTTGAAACCCTTTTAGAAGACCAAAAGAATGAAGATCAATACATTTCCTCATTTAGTTCATGAAAGAAAATTGGTAGATTTTTACTAAAAATATTGGGGGGGGGCTTAGCCCCCTTCTTCCAACATTGGGGGGGCTCAAGCCCCTTCAAACCCGATGGAGTCAGTGCCTATGCTCTGAAACTAGTTGATAGAATTGGATAAAATTTTGTACCTATCCAACCCTATCTTTATATGTATACATTATGCCTACAAAATTTCGTGAAAATCTGCGGTAGGTGGGTGTACCCATAGCCAGTACACCCCTGGATGATTTGTCAAGGAATGACCCATACCTTTAACGATTGATAAGTTGGCTTTCTTCATTATATGAAAAAGAAATGTATTATAATTGTTTAAACTGGTATGAAAACAAAAACAATAGAACATAAATAACCTCGTCGAAATAATAGAGATCAAACTAAATAATAAATAATATAAAGGTAGGAAGCTAAAAAAATATATGCGTTTACGTAGAGGAGAGGAGGGTATTACGGAACACCCTTTATATATTTAAGAATAACTCTATTTGTTTCTAATTAAAATCCACCGAATCATTTTAAGTACGTACTATAACTAATGACAATGAAGGGCCAATGGTCAAATAAATCAGCATTTATTTTTTCAATCAAAAAACGTACTTAAAGAAAAAGTAACAAATGGAGGGTAATATGGAAGTCGGGTAATATGGAATAGTTGGATTTACAGCTATTGAAAACTAATTACTTAACTATAAAAATATATTTAACAATTTACGTTCAAATAGTTTTATTCATGGGTCTATTTACAATAGTCACAAACATAATCGTCTTTTTCTGACCCTTTGCTTATGGAATATTCCATAATACCCGACAGGCCATCTTGTACAATGAACCCTTTTACTGACCGATAAAACATGAATACTAAAAAACGACTGCAGTATAAGAAACTACTGATCTTTTTAGTGTACTTTATGCTTAACAATAAAATCAAAGTCTCATAGTTACTGGTAGGTTAAAAGATTTAAACATTTACCGTCAAAAACTTTCGAAAATCCTAAAACACACTTTGCTTTGCTGCGATTGATCAGACAACAACAAGAAGCTTAACTCTTTGCGCACTGCATTATGGGGGATTTCTTGAGACTTTCGTGGCATTGCCACGTGATGGCAACACGAGGGAGCAGAAACTCAGGTGTTCCATATTACTCGACTATTCCATAATACCCTCCTCTCCTCTATGAAGTAAGGGACCCGAAAATTGGTTCTATTGCTTTTTATACAAATAAAAGTTTCCCAGACAAACAACCCCGATAAGAATAGTCAGTTGGGGATTTCCAGTAACACGAATACTTTGGAACTTGAGATTAAAGAATAAGAAATGTGAAATAGTGTACCAATGATGATGTGAGGCATAAGAAAATAAATTTGTAATGACACGAGGGGGTCTTTAGTTAAACTTTAACAAGTAACTGATAAGTTCTTAAGTGACTATTCAAATGTAAACCACTCTGTGAAACAAAAATAATCTCTATATAATCTAATCTATACTATATTCAATCTAAACAAATATTGGGTTGTCCCATAAGTTCTGTTACTTTTTACTAAATTTCGTGTTTGAAATTTTTTCATGAAAAACTGGTAATAGGTGGAGATTTCAAACAAAAGGGATTTTGATCTATGTATATTTATAAACATAACGTGTGACTTTGGTAGTTCTCGTGATATTATTTCTTTTCAAAATGGCGGTTTGAAAAAAAGACCGCAAACGACGATTTTTGCGTAATTTTTTTCTTTTGTTTAAAAAACTAGGAAGAACGCATAATTCATGGCTAAAAAAGTTTTACTGTATATTTGAAATGTTTCTATTAAGGTGTCATAATATCAAGATGATTCGATAAGTTTAAGGTAGGAAATTTTGGCTTTAAAACTTCATATATTGCTAATTTCACGTGTTTTTTAAAGCACGCCCATTGTTTTTCTAAGCAGCTGGTATGAAGCAAATAAAAGGCAGATGTTTTTTGAACCATAATTCTTTTTTACACTGTTTAAACATTGAAAGCATCTTTTCATATTATAGTTGAATAGATTTATTTCTAAATTCCGACGAGTTGTTTTTATTGTAGTGTTTTCGTATGAAACAAATAATTGCTTTGTTTTCGCATAGCGTAGTTCAGCGAGTGTAATTCGGATAAGCTAAAATGTTGCGCGCTTGAATAGTGCGCACTGCTTTCTTAACTTAATTACAGAGATAATTTAATATACTGCATATTTTGAATACTGGGGTCTATCTGTAAGCTTTTTTATTGTTTTTGATGATTTTTTGTGAGAATTTCTTTGAAAAGACTAACATTACTGAGGAAAGTTTTTTGCAATTGATGTTATGTTTGAGACCGAAATTTCCTAAGTTAAACTTATCGAATTATCTTGAAACTATGACATCTTAATACAAACATTTCAAACATACAGTAAAAATTTTTTTAGCCATGAATTATGCGTTCTTCCTAGTTTTTTAAACAAAAGAAAAAAATTACGCGAAAATCGTCGTTTGCAGTCTTTTTTTCAAACCTCCATTCTGAAAAGAAATAATATCACAAGAACGACCAAAATCACAGATAATGTTCCTAAGTATACATAGATTAAAATCCCTTTTGTTTGAAATCTCCACCTATTACCAGTTTTTCATAAAAAATTTTCAAACACGAAACTTCGTAAAAAGTAACAGAACTTATGGGACAACCCAATACTATTATCCATTTCACTCAAAATGCCATTTATATACCTATTGACACCAAGACGCTATCAATCTTATAATACCGTCTTGTTTAATTATAAACAAACTTCGATTCGCTCTTTTCAGAAATTTGTTTTATCAATTTAAGATCGATTCAACTAACTTTCTGGTAAACGTTTCTCGTAATTATTGGGATTTTTAAGTTCAAACTGATATTTTTGATGAACGCGTCACATTTTGTAACGTTCCTCTTATTTTTTTGAACATTACCTATAGAAAAAAAATGGCCAACTAATGTTTTTCCAAGGAACGTTCTAGAACTTTTTACAGCATATCCTGCAAATACGTGCAAACGATATGTATCTACTATGATGAACACTTCTAATGAAAAGAATTTAGATTGTTAAAAATAAAGGTTCTTTTCTTCAATAAAAATATAAAAATGCGCATTAAAAACTAAGAAAAACACAGAGAACAATATAACAGTTTTTCGATCCATATTTAAGAACACTTTTAGATTCCAAACACATTTTACAACACTATTTTCACAACACATTTCTGCATAGAACACATTTTTAACACTTCTAAAACATATTCAGAACGCAATCACAACACAATAAGATGATAAAGTGTTCTACTTAATATTTTTTTGTCAATTAATTTGAGCAAAAAAATTTTCTTAACTGTATTTATTTTTTTGTGGGTTTGTAGTGTTATTCGCTTACATCGGCGTTTCACAAAGCCAAAAAGCCGATATGTACTATTTATATATTCTTGAATACATACTTACCACCACGCCAATATGCCAGTCTGCCTTTTTGATCATTTTCACTTAAAAGTATACTTCACTGAGCTGTATAATAACCTGGAGTGCAAATTCAGTATACGTATCTACGCCAAGCAGAGTCCAACTTAACATGCTTATTTATTTGATGAAATGGAGCGCAAAAGCAATAGAACGATATATTAATTAGGGTGTATCGAAAAAAACTTTTTTTTGATTTTGATGATGCCTTAGTGCGGAAAAGTTGTCTAAGGTGGCAGAGAGTACCTGTGAATTTTTACAGAATTTTTGGATAATATCTTGAGGTGCCGCCAAGGCCCTGAAGGTCCCCATGTTAATCCAATGGAGCGCGCAAGCCAAGAAGGCCAAAAATTGGTTTTTCGCCCCTCATTTCTACCCTAATCACACGATGAATGTCTTCACTCGAGTTATGGACCCTATATGATCTAGGCTATCCGACAAAACTTGAATAATAGCCTAAATCTCTATATAACGTTTTTTTTGTAAGCTCCAATTTCGTCGAAAATCGAGTATTTTCTCGTTCAAATCAGAGCCCACAATCAACATAATATAGAGATTTAGGCTATTATTCAAAATTTGTCGGATAGCCTAGATCATATAGGGTCCATAACTCGAGTGAAGACATTCATCGTGTGATTAGGGTAGAAATGAGGGGAGAAAAACCAATTTTCGGCCTTCTTGGCTTGCGCGCTCCATTGGATTAACATGGGGACCTTCAGGGCCTTGGCGGCACCTCAAGATATTATCCGAAAATTCTGAAAAAATTCACAGGTACTCTCTGCCACCTTAGACAACTTTTCCGCACTAAGGCATCTTCAAAATAAAAAAAAAGTTTTTTTCGATACACCCTAATATTAATGAAGTTTCTTTTGAAAAACAATGTAAAAAAAGTTACATAATATTTTAAGGAATTTTTTCAGGAACTATTTTCAATAAACGTTTACCTGATTTTAGCAATTGTTTTTTTTGCCTCTTTGAGCAGATTTTACCTCCACGCGGTGGCAAAAGCTGCACGATTTTTATAATGTTAAAATATTGGAAGTTTTCACTCCAGTTATATGTGTGGTCCTTATTTTTGAAATTTGATTAATTTTATGCGACGCCCCCCTATTTTTCCAATCATGCAATTAAATGATTTTTGCAAAATTGTAGATCAATCAAATATTAACTCGTGCCGCTAAAGTTTTTTTAATTAGCATTTTTTAAAACTAAAAAACCAAAGATTTAACCTTTTTCATGATTTTTTACGAGAAGCTAAAATAGTTATAGATATAATGTTCCAGGTTCCATTCTTCTATCACCCCTCTTTCGATAGTAATAACACTAGTCGACAAAATTTAACTTTTTTTCGCTAACAAAAATGAGATTAGGTGTTTCCGACTAATTTCAGGGTGTAGAATTCAGAAATAGTTGTGAAAAAGCTGCAGCACGTACAGTTTTTTGTGACAAATATGGCACCAGTGCTGTAGGAAACGGACAAAAGCATAGAAAACACTCATTTTTTAACAGTTAATCTCATTATTTTAGCATCAAATACTATCATAATTAAGATTATACACATGTTTCAGACAATACAAAACTAAAAATCATTAAACATTCATTAAATACGATACAATTTTATCACTTTTTGTCTTTTAAGGGGCGTTAAATCTCCTCTTTCAATGAACCAAGAGCTGTAGCCTAAAATTTCTATTTATCAGTGACCTATGTATCAAGTCAATATCCTAAGGGAATCTTTACCCTCTTTTATGATTAACTACAGTGATATTTTCCGGAAATAAGTTCAAACGTGGATGTAAAATATGAATTTTGAGTGATGCTCAACATTCTATGGCTTGGTAAGACAAAAGAGTACCTTCTATTGGGATTAAAACATTTTTATCGGTCCTATTTTTTTAACCCTCTCCAAGCTGATAATGCGTTTTTATTAAATTTTCCTTTATAAGCAGGGTCGTGAATTTTTTTAAATCTAAGGTTCATACTGACTTTGAGTTGGCCTCACTTAATGGCGAAAAAAGACCTTTTAAATACTTTTTGAAGTGTTTTTCTGTATTTGTCATTGATATTAAATAACCAAGATAATTTTAATGTCCTCCCCATACTATAGGGATAGTAATTTGCATAGAGCTACTGTTGACTCTTACGCACTTAAAAAGAGCCACATTCTAACTTCTGCAACACACGTGAGGAGCCCAGATTTAATTTAGTCAACTATTTGGACCCAAATCAGTGGGAAAAAAACTTTTCCCACTTTTTCTGTTAAATATTACCGTTGAATTGTAATTTAAACCGTACCCAAATTAAGCATAACGTATTGTGCATAAATGTGCAAAATCTACACTGAAAACTCGTTAATTTTCAAAATGAACTGCAGTAAAAAAACATAACCACACTTTTAAAAGAATGTCTAAATACTGGGATACTAGAAATAAATTAATTGGATGGGATTTCAGAGTTGCTATTGGACGAAAATGACGCTTGAAACTCAAGTATTAATAAAAAAAGCAGAAAATCAAAAAATTTTGTTACACAAAAATGGGACGTGGTGGAACTTTTTTACTTGCAGATATTTAAATAATTATATGAATTAGTAACAAAAATAGTAATTTGGTTGTTGTTAGGAAACCACTGTCGACTAGTGTAATTTTTAATGTGTCAAATGAACTCTTGTAAAGTTAGCGAAAATAATCTTGTGCAAATGTTAACATCAATTGAAAAACAACGTTTATTTTTACACAATTTATATTAAAAATAAATAATATATTTAATAATATAATAATAATTTATATTATATATAAATAAATAATATTAAAATTGTGTAAAAATAAACGTTGTTTTTCAATTGATCTTGTAAAGTTGTTTTTCTGCATTTTTAAACAGCTAATAACTCTAGTACCTTACCACTTAAAAACCTGACACCAGCCCCATTGTGTCCGTAATTTTATTCTATTTGATTTGGTGTGCATCATAACCACCCTTTTTAAAAATTGTTTTTTTTCTCCCAAAATCTCAAAAAAGTGAAACAAAATTTTAAAGAAAATTTAAAGATTTCTAACTCTTAAAATGAATATTTCTACCAAATTTCAAGATGAAAATAAAATTTAATCATGTAGAAAAAATAAATATCTTTGAAATTTAGGCAAGTCCCTTAATGCTCCTCACCAAATTAAACACATTATAACACTTTTAAGCTAACTTTTTGTCCTCAAATTTCACAACACATTTAGTTGGGTTGTTAGGTACAACGCTTAACATACAAATTAACAACACATTTAGTTGGGTTGTTAGGTACAACGCTTAACATACAAATTAACAACACATTTAGTTGGGTTGTTAGGTACAACGCTTAACATACAAATTAACAACACATTTAGTTGGGTTGTTAGGTACAACGCTTAACATACAAATTAACAACACATTTAGTTGGGTTGTTAGGTACAACGCTTAACATACAAAGTAACAACACATTTAGTTGGGTTGTTAGGTACAACGCTTAACATACAAATTAACAACACATTTAGTTGGGTTGTTAGGTACAACGCTTAACATACAAATTAACAACACATTTAGTTGGGTTGTTAGGTACAACGCTTAACATACAAATTAACAACACATTTAGTTGGGTTGTTAGGTACAACGCTTAACATACAAAGTAACAACACATTTAGTTGGGTTGTTAGGTACAACGCTTAACATACAAATTAACAACACATTTAGTTGGGTTGTTAGGTACAACGCTTAACATACAAATTAACAACACATTTAGTTGGGTTGTTAGGTACAACGCTTAACATACAAATTAACAACACATTTAGTTGGGTTGTTAGGTACAACGCTTAACATATAAATTAACAACACATTTAGTTGGGTTGTTAGGTACAACGCTTAACATACAAAGTAACAACACTTTTAGTTGTCTTGATTGTGGTAGAACACTAACATTTTATTGCACTGTGATAATGTTTTGAATATGTTTGAAAAGTGTTAGGAATGTGTTTTAACCAGAAATGTGTTTTTAATAATATTAGTGCTGTAAAATAGGTTTAGAATCTAAGTGTTCTTAAATTTCGATCGAAAACACTATAAGAACACATTTTCTGTCACTGTAACACTTTTACAGCACTACTTTTTCCGCACCATGACACTATCTCAACATAATAACAAAATCATCGTTATTTAATCAGATGAACACTTTTGATTAGAAGTGTTCATTTCATTTTTATGTTTACTTAAGGATCACTTATAGATTTTTCACTTTCGATCTTCATTTTGGAAGAATCATATAAAATATTATAATTGTTGTTCATCTCCTCCTCCAATTTCATATGAAATTATGTGATCCATGATGAACATTGATAGTGATACAGTTTTTTTATTTGAAAATTATTTACAGCATGCACCATGACATGAGCCATACAACATGCATACACATCCGGATTAAAATATATACACAACTCTAATATACAATAAACATTATAAAATTACTTTAACACATAATTAGAAGAATAATAATCATTTTAAAAGTTAAGACTGAATATTTTCAATAAAGTTCAAAAATTCTGTTAAATAATCTGTATGAGCCTTTAGCGGTGCAAAAGGGTTTCAAGAACTTGTAGCGAATGTATAAACTAATTTATCCAACTCTAACAAAATTGGAAATTTTCATAATTGACTGGGAAATTAGTGTATATTTTTTTACCATAAATTCTTATAAATACATGGTGATTAAAAACATACTAGTATACTTTTATATGCATATTTTTAAAATTTTTAAATCCGGTACTCAATGAATAATCATAATTTTATTACACTTATGAAAGGAGAGTTTACTTTGAAATACCAAGGTAATACATTTTAGGAAGAATTAAAAGGTGTGTCCCATCCCATGTTTGTAAAACTGGGAATGATGTGAGTAGTGACAGTACTTTTATTAAGTGTCCGCCTTCAATCTATTTAGCTAATTATTAGACAATTTTACCCATTTGCTGAATAAACCCTTCACGATATCTAATCCATCTTTAAAAGTTAGTCATCGGTAGTTAAAAATCCCTCTTTAGAATAAGAGTGTGAGATAGAGTACACTGATAGTTTTAGAAAGTATCAAAACGATAAAAATTGATAAGATCCTATTTATATCAAAAGTTTAGTTTTGTGCTTATTTTTCTTGGTAATTATATTCAAAACATTAAAGTAATGTTTTTCGTTATTTACAGGATAATCCAACGGAAGCGGAAACTTCACTTCACACTTCAGAGAATGAAACTTATATCACATCTGCTGTCGATACAAGAAAATCATCAGTCACATATCATATTTGTTCATAAAAGCATCTAGTGAAAACTTCATTCATCACCAAAAGTTTTGTACAAGTAGTACTCCGAATGCACTTTTTTTTAACCATTACCAAGATTTTATTTGACTCATCACTTCGGACTCTTACATGCGAGATTTTAAGAAGTGGCCGATTTGTTGTACAGTTGTTTCATCTTATTTATTAACCCCAGAGTACTTTTACGAAACTTTAACCACTGAGATGTAACTTTTGGTGTTTATAAACATTCATATATACATCACAATGTAAAAGTGAAGAAACAATTTTCTGCGGAAAAATCTTGTGATACACTCAAGATCGAATGCCTTTAAAATAGGGAAAAATACCAAATTGCGAAAGGTTTGGTATACATCACCCCTGAAATCGGTACTAACTTTTTGAAAGATTAAGAGTTTTTAAAAGAGTATCGTTAACACCACTATATCATCTTTGAAAAAAAAGATGTATAATCAGATTGATTGATTTTGTTCAAGATGCACTCACTACAAGTCATTTCTTCAAGGAACATTAAAATAGTAGAAGAAAAATAGTCCATTTCCAATTATATGTTGACTACGTGACAGGATCAACCAGGTATTATCAAACTTAAGATCTTTAAAGTAACGAAAGGTAGAACATACTTAAGCACAAATATCTGTTGAGTTTGTTTAATGACCCATTTCTTGTGGGTGGTTTTGATAACACTGACCTGCATAGAATAAACTTTTCCCAACAATTTTTCGTCTGCGGGATTCAATACGAATAAAACGAATCAACCCGATCTATCAGGAAGACTTAAAGGTTGTTTAGCCTAGAAAAACGATCAGAAATACACAGAACTTAATTACCATTACAAGAACGGGGTTTATTGATTGAATTAGTTTATTGTTACAAGAGGTTATATATCGCACCACCAAATCAACTTTCAAGAGTTCAGACTGTCTCAGCTTCCCCAACTGGTTTGACTTTATGTGGACCATCCAAAACGTAGCCAACACCTTATTGAAGAAAGATCTTCTGGAGAACTGACCATGTCCAACCAACAGCAAAAACACAGTCACAGCCTGCTAAGGAAACACCCGTCAAGCTACCAAATCAAACTCTCAACCAAAACACATTTAAACGTCAAGAGTTGAAATAACTCCATTGACTCGTAAGGTGAAAACATTTCTTATCCAGCAACCGGTGGACCGACGCCAGAGATGATATACTTCGAGACACCTTATACTTTTTATAAGGTATATACTCTTAAAAAGAACCAAGAACTGTACCGTCAACTTTTTTCACACCTCTACACCGTCTATGACTGAACTTCAGCTCTAGAACTGTGCATCAAACATTCCCCCTCATATAGTTGTAGAACTGCCAAGACTTCGAATCGAACAATCGAACACACTAGTCCTTTCGGGAGCCTCCCCGTAAGTGTTTCATTCATTTTTTATTAAGCTCCTTTGTTTGAAAAGACATTATATACTGTTATTGTGCAATGAAAAGACGCTGCAGTGTGTAATTTATTTACATACCTAACTGCGGTAGTGTTGTAGTTACTGGAATTCGATAATTAAAAGTACTCAAAACTGTTTATGTACTTCAACTAATTGGTTTTTGTCTTCATTTCCTTGATAATACGTGAGCACATGGGTCACAAGTGACATTCTGTTTCTTTTAAAACTGTACTAACCGTGATGTGTACGATAAGTCTCCAAACCTACGCGAGTTATGAATTTGTAGCCAAAATTTTGTTGCCATCTCTTTGAAGTCTTAATTGTCCCTGTAATTTATTATTTCCAGCTCTTAACCTTCTTTTTTTGTTGAAATTATTTTATTAACAGTTTTATTACACGTTTTTTGTCTCATTAAAAAAATCTAACAATATCTGATCCTGAAATGCGAAACAACCACTGTTTTTGGACCCTACCGCAGCCCAGTTCCAGCTGATTTGAGGTATTTCGTTATACAATTAATTTTTTCTCTAGTCCATATTTGCCTTGATACTTTCTTCCAATGTTTGGCATGCAATATAATATTAGAATGCAATATAACATAATATACAGGGTGTTTCAAAATTGCGTTGCACGGCTTTTATTCGGAACCAACGCCTCCTAGGGTCATGGAAGTAAGGTCTACCCGTAGGTAAGTGAGCCTGGAGAATGCACTGAAATGACTTACAGCGCCTCTAGCGGCGAAATTAAATAGTTAAAAAAATTAATTTAAAAACTAAAAGAGATAGAATAAAAACCTCATTGAGAGTATTGTTGCCAACGTCATGAAGAACTCACTGAAAAAAAATTCATGAAAATATCTTGAATATTCGCCGAGAAATTAGCATGTGAAAATAAGCACTTTTTCAGGGGTCAAAAAAGAAAAAGTTTGCATATTTGCAAATTTTTTTGATTTTTTGATTAAATTTTGTGTTTTTTAAACTAAAAAAACACATAACTACAAAATAACACTGAAAAATTTGCAAATATGCGAACTTTTTCTTTTTTGACCCCTGAAAAAGTGCTATTTTCACATGCTAATATCTCGGCGAATATTCAAGATATTTTGATCAAATATTTTCAGGGAGTTCTTCATGATGTTGGCATCAATACTATCATTGAGGTTTTTGTTCTATCTCCTTTAGTTTTTAAATTAAATTTTAAAACTTTTTAATTTCTCCGCTAGGGGCGCTGTAGGTTCTCTCAATGGATTCTCCAAGGTCCTTTACCTAGGGGTAGACCTTACTTCCATGACCCTAGGAGGCGTTGGTTCTAAATAAAAGCCGTGCAACGCAATTTTGAAACACCCTGTATAATAGAGAATACTTGGTAGGGAAATAACTCGCCAACAAAACTCCTATACAAAAGTTAATATTCAATGACACTTGTGGCCCTTAAGCTACAAACCTCTCATTTAACAAGCAAGATATAAACACAAACAGGGATAATTGATTTAACTCAGGTTTATCTCAAACTCCATAAGAAAGAGTTCAAATTTTCAATCAGTGTGTGTATGTTATTAAAAAAGTTATTTAAGATGCAATATATTTTCTGTATAATTGTAATAAAAATCATAGAGCCTTTACAGACACTTTGATTAGTTGATTAGAAAAAATATCAATTAAGAAAATAAGGAACTATACAAACATTAGGTTTAAAGGTAATAAAACAGTTTAAAAAAATAAGAAACTGATAGTAAATTGATGATAAAATAAATTACTTAGCTTTTAAAAAAACTAAACCGCTGTTTTAAGAATTAAATATTGTTATTATGATATATTAAGGAAACTTTGAAGATAATAACTTAACATTTCCTATCCTGTAGCACAATATTAATATCAGCTTCATTGTTATATGTTTTTAATTTAACAATACTTAGATTGCATATAAAAGTTATTAGACCTTAAAGGATTGGGAAGGGATTTTAGAAATAATCTGTTAACAAGGAAGTTTTTCTAAAGAACATTCGTCATGTTCTCAAGAAAATATTCTAGAAAGAACAAGAATTTATCTATTGCTGAATAGAGAAGATCGAGCTCATTTACAAAATAGAAAATGACATTTTAAATCATTCTCCGTGAATCTAGAATAAAAGTTTTAAAAAATTAATATTAATACAAGTCTTTAAGTCTAATAAGTGGATAGATCAAATTTATTTTATGGTCCCTTCAGCTCCAAAATAGATGCAGTTTAGTAGTACCAGGCCCGTATTTAGGGTTTTTGCCGCCCTGTGCATACCGATTTATTGCCGCCCCCTTTTCAATATCTGTTTCAAGTAAATGCCCCTCCCATTTGACTCTTTTAACTCCCTTTGACTGTCACCATTTAACTCACCTTTCTCAGAAATACTGGAATTTTCCTGTTTTCCCTCTCATAAAGAATTCTTTTGGGGGTCTGGGGTAGGGTGTATCGAAAAAAACTTTTTTTCGATTTTGATGATGCCTTAGTGCGGAAAAGTTGTCTAAGGTGGCAGATAGTACCTGTGAATTTTTTCAGAATTTTCGGATAATATCTTGAGGTGCCGCCAAGGCCCTGAAGGTCCCCATGTTAATGCAATGGAGCGCGCAAGCCAAAAAGGCCGAAAATTGGTTTTTCGCCCCTCATTTCTACCCTAATCACACGACAAATGTCTTCACTCGAGTTATGGACCCTATATGATCTAGGCTATCCGACAAAACTTGAATAATAGCCTAAATCACTATATTACGTTTTTTCGTAAGCTCCAATTTCGTCGAAAATTGCGTATTTCCTCGTTCAAATCAGAGCCCACAATCAACATAATATAGAGATTTAGGCTATTATTCAAGTTTTGTCGGATAGCCTAGATCATATAGGGTCCATAACTCGAGTGAAGACATTTTTCGTGTGATTAGGGTAGAAATGAGGGGCGAAAAACCAATTTTCGGCCTTCTTGGCTTGCGCGCTCCATTGGATTAACATGGGGACCTTCAGGGCCTTGGCGGCACCTCAAGATATTATCCAAAAATTCTGAAAAAATTCACAGGTACTCTCTGCCACCTTAGACAACTTTTCCGCACTAAGGCATCATCAAAATAAAAAAAAAGTTTTTTTCGATACACCCTAGTCTGGGGGTACCCCCCATAAAATTTTTGAAAATATGCCCCTAGAAAACTGGGAATTTACTCATTTTTGGCCCTTCATGCGAAAACTGTGAGGTACATTTTTTTTCAAAACTGTATATTAGTATGTAGCATTTTGAATTGGTGTAATCTGCCGCCCCCCAAAATTTTGCCGCCCTGTGCTACAGCACATGTTGCACGTGCCTAAATACGGCCCTGAGTAGTACGGGTTTACGGCAAAAGTGAAATCTGTACGGCAATTCAATGTGCTAAGAACAATTCGGAACTTCTGTACAGGGAATCATTACACAGGTCTGCAACGAAAAAGCTGTTTGAATAATTTTAGTGATTTCCTATGTATTTTGGTGTGCTGATAACGAAAAAAATATTGAAAAAAATCCTATACGTCAGGATTTTTCACAAATTGCAAAATTATATTCGAATTTGCCCATTTTTCATAGTTTTTGTGCATTTCTAGCTCCTTTAGTTTTAAAAATTAGGAGCTGTGAATGGTGCACATAGTAAACTATCTCATCAGGACATTATAGAGATGGAAAGAAAATATTAAGGAAGATTTAATCGGGGAATAATGAAGGATTTTTGTTGTGTAGTTCAAAGAAACGTTCTTTTTGCTACTCACAAGGGTAAAGGTACCAAGGGGAGTTTCATGAGGAGGAAAATTTGGCTTTAAAGTGTGTAAATAAGTTTATTTTAGTTACATAATGATTTTCATGAAGAATATGTAACAATAATTTTATTTTATGAACTTATTTTCATGAAAATTGAAATAATGACTTATTTTACAATTTTACTTAAATTGTCAGGAAACATGACATTCTATGGCAGAACAGAGACCATTTTTGAACTCGGGGCACAAAAAAACCTTAAAACTAACAACCTTAAAAATAAATTTGGATTAAAAAATCTACTTCTTAAGTATACTTACATTTTATGTGAAATGTTGCTATATTTTCTCAATTTGTTACAAAATGTGGTGTCTTAAAAATCAAAAGATGTATTTTTTGGATTCAGCACACCAAAAATCATAAAAAATTATTTTCAAATAAAGTTTGAGTCGAAAAATAATTTTTTTAAATATTTACTTTTATTTTCTTCAAAAATTGACATTTTTACTTAAATTGTGAAAAAATGTGAAATCCTATGACAAAACGGAGGTCAGTTTTAGATTCAGCACATCAAAAAATATAAAAAAAGATTTTGTGGAAGAAATTTTAATAAAAAATTTAGTATAAAAAGTTAATTTTACAAAATTTTAAGGCATTTCCCAATAAAACCTAAAAATCTGAATTGTCAAAAAACGTGACGTCCCAGGACAAAATGGAGGTCATTTTTGGATTCAGCGCACCAAAAATAACAATGTTCAGGTGAAATATCCAAAACAGCTCGAAAAAAGTTTTTTTTTGCAGACCTGTGTTATTAATGCGAAACTTCTAGGGGTGATCGGGCACACCTAGATGACTCAGAATCACATAGGAAGGGGGTCGGAGATGCACCCCTAATGAACTACCACGTGTTTTTATAATCAGGCAGCGTTAGAAATTGGGGGAAAAATCCACTGGTCCTGCGGACCAGTGCTTTACCAATCTTACTGGTCCGCAACAAAAATTACTGGTCCGACAAATTAAAAAGGACCAGTTTAAATGTTATTATAAAGTGACTATTGCACTGAATGTGAGTACCAAATAGGGTAATGTGAAAAATTAATACATATTTATTAAGTTACTAGCTGTAAATATGAAATTTATATAAAATAACAGGGTTGGTAAAAAGGTTGGTTTTTTAAAATAAAAAACAAAAAACATGGTTTTAAACGTGTTTTTTTGTTTAAAACCTGTTTTATTTGTTTTTTTACCCTCCGACAAAGAAATTATAAGAAAACCTATGATTTTTAAAAATTTAAATTTGATTTTTGAAATTGAAATTAGATTAATAAAGCTATACTTTTAAATACGCCGCAAACAGTTCGTTCATTTAAATGATTTTTGAAAGTTTTCTTCACAGCATAGTGCTCTTTATCAAGTAATGTACTGCCTATGTCATGGCGATTTGGTGATATGTACCCAAGCCTTATACTTGACACCATCTTTTTAAGCTCTGGGTGATCCACACTTGAAAATGGTGAGTTTGTTGCCTAAATAAAGGGAACAACTTGCTAAAAAATATATATGTGTTTTAAACATGTTTTTTTTGCTTTGTTTTAAACTCGTTTAAAACGGGTGTTTTAAACGTAACAACCCTGTAAATAAGTAATAAAATAAATTTATGAGAAATAAGCAATAGCTCCAAATAATTAAATATTTTTAAAAATATCTCATTAATTAAATAATTTTCTTGATTAAATAATATTCTACTAACTGACATACAAATAAAATAATCTTGATTAAATAAATTTTCTCTAATTGACATTGACATACAAATTGGATACAATTGCACTCATTGGCAAAAAATAAGAACTTTTCTTGAATAAATGATATTGCACACAAATTAATACATAACTTCGAATTAGTTTTACATTGTTAGTTGACAAACTGGTTGTAATATGATTCATTTAATGAAATTAATTTTTTTTGCCTTTCTCCCGATTCCAAGCAAAGAAAAATTGCAGGCTAAATCTGGAGGGTGGGATATTTTTTCACCACTGGTCCAGCGGACCAGTGATTTTCTGATTCCACTTGTCCGAGCCGTTTTTTGGTTGTCCTAAGCCAGCAATCCAGTATAATTTCAAACATGTAATCAGGCATGGGATGTTGAAGAGGAAGTCTCCAGTGTAAAATTGACACGTAGCCTTTTAAGACTGAATTAAAACCATCAAAATCGTTCGATTCAGGCATCACATAAATAGAATTAAAGAGCTGAAATTTCAGTACTTTATCTTAAAATAAGTGATAACCTGCTATACAAGCTTTTAAGATTGATAAATTTTAATGTAGGTCTGGTTAAAGCCCTGGATACTCTACCTTAAGAGGCGACATCACGCTCAATCGGCCGCCATTATGGGGAGAACTCACTACTAGCGACGATAAGCTAGACCAGGGTGGTCCAACCTTTACTTGCCTGAGTGCCAAACTAACTTTAGTAGAGAGTCAGTGCCAAAAGACATAAATAAAAAAAGCATTACAGGGTTCATACTCTATCTAACATAGTAAAATTCAGGAGTCTTTAAGGAGTTTTTTCAGGAGTAAATTACTAAAAAATCAGGAGGTAATGGGAGTAATTATTAACCTTAAACGACTTTGCATGTTAGGAGTAGAATTAGTTCAGAATGAAGTATGGAGTAAGGAAGTACAAAAGTGGTTAGAATTTAACATTTCAATGGAATTTTATCGATTAAAAACAATTATTTCAACTAAATCCATAATAAGACTTCGATATGCTATAGGAGAGATGTTTTTCAGGAGTCAGAGGGTAAATTCAGGAGAAAAAATATAATTTTCAGGAGTTATAAGGGCCCTTAGAAAAATAAAGCAAATTTCAGGAGTTTTTCAGGAAGGCGTACGAACCCTAGCATTACATAGAACTAATTTAATATATCACTATATTTTACAATGAGCAATGGTGAAATCAATGAGAGGATTGACATTCTTTTTCTGATACAAGTTTATCGATGATGACAGTGAGTTCAGTAAGGCAAAGTCTCAGGCTAGATTCCAGAGAAATATTTTCCATTTGATTTCTTGCTTTTGATTTTATTTGTTTGAGATATGAAAAAGCACTTTCGCACACATATGTACTCCCAAACAGGGATAACATTTTCAGGGAGAATTTAAGAAGTTCTGGGAAGCGTTCCTTAGAAACCATCTTCCAGAAATTTTCAGGGCCGTCGCACTTTCTAGCCTGGTAAAATGGGTCTGCTTGAAGATCACATATTTCCATTTAAATTTCGCAAGGCACCTTACTCAATTCAATGCACATGGGATTGTTGCCCCAAACTAAAGTTTCTAACTGATGCCCTTTTTGAGTTTAAAGCTAAAAACAATTTCCAAGGAGTGTCAGGGGTTCTCCCCTGAAATTTTTTGAAAATTAAACTCCAAAAACCAGGTTTTTAACACTTTTCTGCAATAAAAGTTGAAATGTTGATTATATTCTCTGTTAGTTAGAATACGCATATAATTTTGAGGCCGAGTGCCACAAAAATTTCTTCGAGTGCCACTCGTGACACGCTTGCCTCGGGTTGGACCACACTGAGCTAGACTATCCAGACTAGTAGTGAGTTCTCCCCATAATGGCGGCCGATTATGCGTGATGTCGCTACTTAAGGTAGAGTATCCAGGGCTTTAGGTCTGGTTAAGCATTTACTGACATTTCAGCTCTTAAGTTGGTTTTTATGTAATAAATGCCGAAATCGACGGTTTCGCTGGTTTTAATCTAATTTTAAAATGTCATTTTCCACTGGGAATTAGCCTGCTTATAAGAACCATTAAGTTGTTTGGATTGCCTTTTCTACCTCCCATTCGTATGTGATTCTGAGTCGTGTAGGTATGCCTTACATCCCCTAGAAGTTTGTCCCTTTGATAATGAGATACATCCTCTATTAGAGGGGGTACGTGCCCTCATGCCATTACCCTCGACTCTGAGTGACAAACAAAATGTCTGTGGCTCCCTGTCATTATGATGATCGAAGAAATATCCATACGAACTATTCTTATAATTGTATATTTCACAAAAACCAATTTATTTCCACGAGAACTTCAACTGACAACTCAATGAGATGGGATGTCAGCATGCGTCTTTATGTCCATACGTTAGCAAACCAAATCCGGTGTTTTCAATAGACTTTTTTTGGAATTGAAAATCATTATTGACATTCGTATTGGAATTTGATAAAAAGAGTTATTATATGAAATTGAAAAGGAAATCTCAAACTCATAATAAGAGCCTCCAAAAGATGAACTAAAATCTTTTATCCCTTTCAAGCATATAAACTATTGCTTTGGGTAGTATTGTGCCTTTGAATATTGTGTTTGTGGCTTAGCTAATTCGATTTTCTTTTCTTTTTTTTGCGTGTTTGTCGATCACCAGTTTTAAGTTAGTTAAATTAACATTCAAATCTTCGACCATTTGTTTTCCAACCCAACTTAAGTCGAAAATTTAAAAAACCTGAACTTGAATATCTTAGTTTACACAGAACAATGTACAGTAGAACCCCGATTATCCACGAGCGGATGATCCGCGGTGCGGATTATCCGCGAGGGCCCCGAACCAAATTTTTTAACGATGAGAGCAAATTTTAGATGATATTAGACATTTTAGATGTAGAGCAAAGGTTTCTGCTGTACTGTACATATTTTAAAAGTTTTACATATTATGTTTTTTGTACAATAAAACATAGTTTTTATACTGAAAAATTTTTTTTTCGTGTTTTGACCTCATTTTTAGTCTTTTTTCGGGTTATCCGCGATTTTCGCTATCCGCGGTACCCTTGCCACCCAATTGCGCGGATAATCGGGGCTCTACTGTAGTTTAGTTATTCAAAATGAAAAGGTACAGGAAACACCTGTGATCCTATCTTATGTATATGTTACGGGCAATGTGATTAATTGGGCATTATTAATAATGCCCAGAGTGGAGGCGGGAAAAGTGATGAATTTCATTGATAAAATGCCGTTGAATTAATCACATTGCCCTCCTCCATTTCGGGCATTATTAATAATGTCCGATTTATCACATTGCCCGTAACATATGTTCGCACAAATAGATAATAATAATTTCTGTTGAGTGTACAAATTGTTTAAACACATATGATTCTACCACAATATTATCAAGATTGCATTTGCAATAAATACGTAAATCAAAGTGCTAAAATAATCGTATTTATTTTAACTTTGGATTAGGGGGGTTGGAAAACTAGGAAACTAGCTCATTTATTTTACAGGTCTAGGTAACAGGGAAAGTTTTAATAACTTTTTTTTATTGATTTGCAAAGAACACTTTTGTGGACATAGCTGGTAGTCTTAGCCCAGTAAAGATATGCCTTATGTAGCTCTTCATTTTAAAAATTTTGTTTTATTTGAATGAATTTAGGAAGGTTTCTTGAAATATTTTGGGGCAAATTAGTTTGGCATTTAATGATGAATTTATTTTTTTAAATTTAACCAATTTATAATAAGCTTTCGAATATTTTCTTCATTATTAGAAAATCTGAATTTTAATTATATCACAAAATATACAACAAACTGTCAACTTATGCATTCAACTTGAAAAATTTAAAAACTACCGTGAATAATTTTTATGAAAAAAATTACATCAAAGCGGTACATAAAAATCCTCGAAAGTTTTGAATCATTAACTTTGAAAGTAAATTAGTCGAGCTCATTTCATTTAGCATTTTAAAATTTCCGACCAAATTTAACGCTAAGCATAAAATGTTGTACTTTTGTTTTTAACAACACTTCAACATTAAATTTTAAAACAACAAACACTAGGGAATTGTGTGTGAATCGTGTTTTCTTTTTAAAACTTATGCGTCTGTAGAGCAGGCGCGGATCCAGCACGGCTCCAAGGGGGGGGGCACTTCTCCAGACAAGATCCCCTTGTGTTACCATTGGGGGTATAGGGGCCCTCCCCCAGAAAAAAATTGAAATTTGACGCGTAAAAGTAGGGTTTTAACTCATTTTTAGAAACGTTTTGAGTCTAAGGGGGGCACTTTCCAACACTAGTACCTTTACTTTTTGACCCAAAATGTCAAAATTTTGGAGATTTCCTAAAAATAAACACTGAAGATCCCATTTTGATACTAATGAGGAGTATGGGGGTCCTCTCCCAGAAAAAATTTTGAAATTAGACCTATAAAAGTTGGGAGAACCTTTTCGGGTCTCCAAGGGGGGGGCACTTTCCAGAGTGCCACTCCCCTGGATCCGCCACTGCTGTAGAGTGTTAGTATTTTAATTTCTTTTGCTTTCAATACTTATTTGAAAAATGTCAGAACATGGATAAAGCCATTTTTATTAGAATTCACAAATGAAGGGGGATACACAACACTTATTAAAATTTGAGTTATGTAGTATCACAAACATACTTTGTGTCCAATAAGATTAATCAGAAAAAATAACCCTAAAATCTCATTTTTTAGGTAAAAAAAATCGGTAGAGTCTGAGGCTGATAAAAGATGAAATAACACTTTCTTCACACTTGTAAACGAAGTTTGAAATTTAATTCGTATAATTCGACTGAAATATAACGTATCAGATTTAAACAATTGAGCGGGTCTAAAACGTCTCAACCTTTTTGAACTCTTGACCGACTCGACCACTCGACATTAAAATAAATATACTTGTTTGATCTATTTATTTAAAGAATGTATTTACAAATCTTCATTCCAATCTATCCATTCATAATTGAGGGTATTTCTGGGAGCGTATGGCCTCGTGGGTCTGGTTTAGTTTATTTAAACCTGATCGGGGGATCAGACAGAACAGAACAGATAATTGAGGGTTTTCACTCACTCCTCATGATGTGAAATTACATCCATTCTGCAAATAAATATTAATTTTGAGACACTTGCAATTTTTATACACACAAGAATTCATGTGATGTTAGCGTTATTTTTGTTTAATTTGTATGATTTAAATTTATAATTTATGCAAAACTTCAGATATTAATAAGTATGTTGTTATTATAAGAAATATTTGTGTGGGGTTCCTTGGCGTAGTGGAACCCGAACCTGGAGTAATCATAACAAGCGTTTTTTCCTACTTACCTCAATCAAAGAGTTAGGATTATAAATTATTTCTTTTCTAGAATTTAATACTAAGTTTTCTAAACTTTCGTGGAATTTCAGATTCCAGAAAGTAGGATTTTATGGTAATATTTCTACCTAGAAGTTGTAGAAGCAAATAGAAAAAAATCTTTGCATAAAACATAAAAAGAAGAAACAAATAATACACATTAAAACAGAATATAAACAAAAAAATATAATTTTATGAATACAGAGACCTTTCCGGTACACCTTTAGAAAGAGCCATACAGCCGTGTTTTTGTTTACCCACAGCTCAAATGATGACTGACAACATAGAGATCTAATAACTAATATTAATACTGTTAGATCCTTAAGTAAAAATAGTTAGTATATTATTATCTTAGGATCAAATAATAATTATATTAATAGTTAGATCTGAGATCTAAAACTATTAATCAGATGATTGGAAGCTTCTGTATGCGTTATATTTTTTCCCATTATATGCGATCAACATAAACTGTAACTTTATCTTCAACCAATTTGGCCCTTTGGCTTGATTTTAGAATCAATCTCTATCTGGGCTGCTTATTCACAAAGCTTGCAAGGTTTTTATAATCTAATCTAATATAATAAAAGTCAATGTGGGTGTGTGTGTATATACAGGGTGTATCTGAAATGGTGCAACAAACTTTCAGGGATGATAGTACTCATCAAGACGAACAAGAATCGGTATAGAAAGGGGGTCCCAGACCAAATCCCAGGGAGTTAAAAATGGAGCGACACCCCAAAAAATCATTGAAAAATTCAATTTGTAGAACAACTACTTTTGGTAAAAACTTAATTATGGTCTCAAAAATTGTGGTTTAACATGATCTTTCAAATAACCTCAAAAGTCTTCACTTTAAAATTTGTTTTATTATGAAAAAAGTTAAAAACACAAATGTGAAAACTCAGCCAAAACCTTATTTTGTATTTCGAAATCCTTTCTTTTGATTTGATAATCTGAAAGATCGTAGTTGAAAGTCCAAAGTTTCAAGTAAATACAATCAATATTAAACGCTTGAGATCCTTTTAAAGTTTGTTTTTTGGGTGCGCAAGCAGTTTTTTAGAGCTGTTTCCAGAACAGCTGTTAGCGCACGCAAAAAACAAACTTTAACAGGATCTCAAGCGTTTAATATTGATTGTATTTACGTGAAACTTTGGACATAAGGGTTTTCAACTATGATCTTTCTGATTATCAAATCAAAAGAAATGATTTCGAAATACAAAATAAGGTTTTTGCTGAGTTTTCACATTTTTTGTGTTTTTTAACTTTTTTCATAATAAAACAAATTTTAAAGAGAAGACTTTTGAAGTAATTTTAAAGATCATATTAAACCACAATTTTTGAGACCATAATTAAGTTTTTACCAATAGTAGTTCTTCTACAAATTGAATTTTTCAATGATTTTTTTGGGGTGTCGCTCCATTTTTAACTCCCTGGGATTTGGTCTGGGACCCCCCTTCCTATACCGATTCTTGTTCGTCTTGATGAGTACTATCATCCCTGAAAGTTTGTTGCACCATTTCAGATACACCCTGTATATTTGTCTTCTATACAAATCCACAGTTTACTTCCGATCTGCACCAAACTTGGTATACCTACGTAAAAAAACTCAAGAAAAAACATAGGCTATGTTTCGAAACCTTTAATTGACCTCTTGACCCCTTTTATGGTCATTTTGCTGAAATAGCTTTATTTCTTCTCCAGAAGAGATCTGTTTACCCCATTGTTACAAAAAAACATAATGCACAGCAGGGAAATTAGATGAACTAGAGGTGTTCAGTGGGTTTTTGTGTGCTCAAATGGGAAAAAAAGATTTTCATATATAATTTTTGGTAGATATTTTATTTATCTCCAGAAGAGCAGTTTTTGAATTGTACTTTTGGAGTCACTTGCTGCTCAAGTACAAATCTTCCCATTATGTAAAACTAGGCAATTCGTTTGAGTGCAGGCTTGAGGTATAAAACTTCAAAAAGGGTTTTTTTCTCGGGACTAGGGAAAAGCAGATTTTCGTGGTGGTAACTATACATTGCAACTATAAGTACACTAGTAAACACTATTATTAACACGTCTAAACAGAAGGATTTGGATTCCATTGCGATTATATTCCTAATTAGTCCAAGAAAGTTAGCTCAAAAAAGAGGTTGAGGTGGAACAAATTGTAAAAGAAAGTTTGATGGGTGATTCTTATAGGAAATTTTCCGTAGAAAACGATGGTGAAACGTAAACCAAAATTAACCTCGTCCTTTAGCCAATATGGCGGATTTTCCAAAATGGTGGACAATCGTTTTTAACTTATAACTTCCTAAAAAATGTTAATAAAATTATGATTTCTGCAGTAAATGTTTAGAATTTAGTAGCAAAAACAATGGGGAGCTGTTTTTTTCTCTTACGATTTGTCATTTATCCAATATGGCGGATTTTCCAAAATGGCGTCCACTAATGTTTATAATAAAAAAAATTATGATTATAAATCCGTATTTTTTTCAGGATATGGTAAGAATTAAGTCATAATAATATTCATATCAATTTCCTTTCCTCAATGTATCAAATATGGCGGATTTTTCAAAATGGCGGACAATCGTGTTTTACTAATATGCTAAAATTCGTTAATAAAATAAAACTTTTGCTGTAAATTATTAGAATTTAGTAGCAAAAATAATGTGGAACTGTTTTTTTTTCTCTTACGATAAGTCATTTATCCAATATGGCGGATTTTCCAAAATGGCGTCCACCTAATGATTAAAATACATAAATTATGATATTAAATTCGTAATTTTTACAGGATATGGTAAGAATTAAGTCATAATAAAATTAATATCAGTTTCCTCCCCCTCAATGTATCAAATATGGCGGATTTTCCAAAATGGCGGCCACTTATTAAGATCCTTTTTATTTTTAATTGTTATTTTCTTAATAATTAGAAATATTAAATGTAATTCGGTAAAATATAAGCAGAATACTTATAATTTACTAAAATTTACGGGTAAATAATGTTAAAGGTAGGTAGAAATTCAAAAATTACTATTTACCACTTAGTTTGAAATATGCGGCCGCCTTTTTGGAAATTATTTCAATGTATCGCAAAATCTTGGTTAATATACCATTTTATAAATAATTTAATATATAATTATTTATATTATGCCAAAATAAAATTTATTTATATGTAAAAACGTTAAAAATAAAAAGGCTCTAAATAAGTGGCCGCCATTTTGGAAAATCCGCCATATTTGATACATTGAGGGGGAGGAAACTGATATGAATATTATTATGACTTAATTCTTACCATATCCTGTAAAAATTACGAATTAATTATCATAATTTATTTATTTTAAACATTAGGTGGACGCCATTTTGGAAAATCCGCCATATTGGATAAATGGCTTATCGTAAGAGACAAAAAACAGTTCCACATTATTTTTGCTACTAAATTCTAATAATTTACAGCATAAGTTTTATTTTATTAACGAATTTTAGCATATTAGTAAAACACGATTGTCCGCCATTTTGAAAAATCCGCCATATTTGATACATTGGGGAAAGGAAATTGATATGAATATTATTATGACTTAATTCTTACCATATCCTGAAAAAATTACGAATTTATAATCATAATATTTTTTATTATAAACATTAGTGGACGCCATTTTGGAAAATCCGCCATATTGGATAAATGACAAATCGTAAGAGAAAAAAACAGCTCCCCATTGTTTTTGCTACTAAATTCTAATCATTTACTGCAGAAATCATAATTTTATTAACATTTTTTAGGAAGTTATAAGTTAAAAACGATTGTCCGCCATTTTGGAAAATCCGCCATATTGGCTAAAGGACGAGGTTAATTTTGGTTTACGTTTCACCATCGTTTTCTACGGAAAATTTCCTATAAGAATCACTCTTCAAACTTTCTTTTACAATTTGTTCCACCTCAACCCTTAACTTTCTTGGACTAAATCTGTTGTGTAAGACAAAGAGAGTGTCGTAAAAGTGTTGATAAAATATTTCAGAGAAATAAAATTCGTTCGTATATGGTTTCGATCCAAATTTAAGAACACTTTCAATATCTACACTTAAGAACATATATATAACACTATTAACGATAACATAGAACACTAATACGAGTTAACATACACTCTTCAAACATATTCAGAACACTAACATATTACAATTAAGTGCACTGGCGGATCCAGGGGGGTTAGGGTGCTTTAGCCCCCCTCCCCCAAAAAAAGGAATGTGAATTAACAGTGAGAAAGAGGGGAGGTCGGAACTCAGGGGGAAAGCGACTCCAAAAAGAGTTAAAATCCTGCTTCTAGGGTCAAAATTCCAGACATTTTCTGGGGCAGGACCCCCAGACCCCCTTTGGTACTTGGATCTCTATTACTTACAACTTTTTAGTACAGTAAAGCACCGTTTATACGTCTTTCAAGGGACCGACGTAAAACGGCGTATAAATGAAAAGACGTATAATTGAAAACAATTTTGGTTATTTGAATGAATTGGGACTTAGCGAAAACGACGTATAAATGTAAAAGTCGTATAAATGAGAGACGTATAAACGGTGCTTTACTGTAATAAGTTCTTCAAAATGCAAAAATCACACCAAAATGTAAAATAGTCTTGAAACACTCGGATTAGGTGTACTAAAAGGAGTTGAAAATTAGACTTAAATTTCCAAAAATTTTCTGGGGAAGGACCCCAGACTCCTTTAGGTAATTAGACGATTTTGATTTCAAAAATTCTTATCCCCCAAAACAAAATCTTGGATCCGCCACTGATTAGGTGTTACAGTGTTGTTCTTAAACTTGGCAACACAACCAAAGTGTTGTGAATTTGAGTATGAAATAAAATTTTTTTTAATTTTGTTTAGCTCTGTGGGGAGCGTTTGTAGATTAGAAATTATCAATAAGTCCCAAATACTCTGTTCCTCATACAATCTGACCAACCAATAAACTGTTCAGTGTTAAGATTTTGCCTAAGTTTTAGGAAACATGCATGACAGCTCCAGGCACGGGGTTTGACTCAACCTTCGCAGACACCCCTGTCGAGGAGCGGGTGTCAAACCAAACAGGTTTCACCCCGATCACCAAACATTGGGAGGATATTCCCGAGGGCAACACAATAATGATGGGTCATTAAAGCCCTTGAAGGGGGAGTGGGGAGACTTTCCACAAAAAACTCAACAGTCCCACTCAAAATGGTCCCTAACTTGAATAAGATTATGATAGATGAATATATTAAAGAGTTACAGAAGATAGTAGGTATAATCGACGAAGAACCTTTTTTTTACATTTTTCTATAATAAAGTAAAGAAAAATCTATATGATTTTCTGTTTCTGTATTCGTATTACTCATGTCAATCTAAAAAGTCATGTTAGGAACTATTAAATACTACGAAAATTCTGTATATTTCTTTTTATGTTTTTCTTAAGTTTATGTACTTTTCCCAGACAAAAACCTATTAATAGACCAGTGCAGAAGCCTTTGAAAATGGTAAAAAGTGAAAAAAAATAATAGTAGGATGAAACACATTGGAAAAGGAAGAGAATATAACAAAAAAGAAAGGAAAAATAAATTACGGCTGATCTGAGGTCGGGAAAAGGAAGGGGGGGGGGGTAAAAAGGGGGTTTTTTAGAATAAAAAACGGTTTATCTCGATTTCCGGCAAAACTACAAGTCCTATAGAAAAAATTTGAATAGCAAAGTTATAGGTAATAAAAAGATCTACAACTTGAGCATTCACACTTCTTTCACATAACCTCAAAATTTATGTGAAAAATTCAAATAATCAAGTTTTTGGTTTTTATTTTTATCTCTTACAAAAAAAATTTTTTTTCACGATTTTTTTTCGATGTCCCAAACACACTTTAATTTTTTTGATTTAAAATATTTATATGTTCTCCTTATTTTGACTTGATATCGAAAAAGCACCCTAATTTTCAATCGAAAATTCTCACGTCAAAATATCTGCTTTTTTAAAAAAGTCGGTGGGCTTTTTGTTCGTTGAAATCTCTACTTTCTGATGGTGTAAAAAAATATATGCATCACTATGGTAAATGTTCTCAGAAAATGCAAAGAAACGAAAAAAGCTCGAAGAGAGTTCAATTATAAAAACCATACAAAAATACCATTTTTGTAAGAAAAACTTTTATCAAACGGGAAAAACAAGGACAAAATAATAAAACCGTTAATGAAAAGATTACAGTCACAAGGATTTTCCTGTAAACAAGCAAAAGAAAATACAGACAAGCTGACATAATTAAGGCCTCATTAGAAATTGACAGAGATACTAATAAAACTGTCTTTGTTGTGGGACAAGATATTGATCTTTTGGTCCTTTTGAATCAATTAAATTCAAATAATCATGACATTTATTTTCTCAAGCCAGGTTATTGAAATGTAATATATCTATTTTTCACGTCTAATAGTTTCAAATATGAATCCTTCAAAAATATCGTATCATTTCTGCATTGTTTTTCTGGTATTTCCTTGCAAAAATGGTATTTTTGTATGGTTTTTATTATTGAACTCTCTTCGAGCTTCTTTCGTTTCTTTGCATTTTCTGAGAACATTTACCATAGTGATGCATATATTTTTTTACACCATCAGAAAGTAGAGATTTCAACGAACAAAAAGCCCACCAACTTTTTTAAAAAAGCAAATATTTTGACGTGAGAATTTTCGATTGAAAATTAGGGTGCTTTTTCGATATCAAGTCAAAATAAGGAGAAAATATAAATATTTTAAATAAAAAAAATTAATGTGTGTTTGGGACATCAAAAGGTAAGTTTTCACCGAATTTCGTGAAAAAAAATTTTTTTTTGTAAGAGATAAAAATAAAAAACCAAAAAATTGATTATTTGAATTTTTCACATAAATTTTGAGGTTATGTGAAAAAAGTGTGAATACAAAAGTTGTAGATTTTTTTATTACCTACAACTTTGCTATTCAAATTTTTTCTATAGGACTTGTAGTTTTGCCGGAAATCGAGATGAACCGTTTTTTATTCTAAAAACCCCCCTTTTTACCCCCCTTCCTTTTCCCGACCTCAGATCGGCCGTAATTTATTTTTCCTTTCTTTTTTGTTATATTCTCTTCCTTTTCCAATGTGTTTCATCCTACTATTATTTTTTTTGTTTCAAAAATTATCGACCCTGGACTATAAGTATACTGACTAGAAGATCATTTCATTCTTACAGCGTAAGAACAACTTATAGACCAGTTCTCCTCTATACTCAGTTGCAACTAAACTTGAGCCTGTAGAAATATGCTGAGAGCCACCAAAGAAAGTAGTTCCCCGTGCGGTGTCGGAATTTTGAGTGAAATTAAGAGATTCAATTTTAAAACATGATTAATATTTTAAATCCACGTATATTAAGCGTCTTTTCATCCCGATTTGCAAAATGTTGAGTATTATTATTTTTTCAAGTGGCCCAGCGCGTAGTAGTACATTTGTTCAAATAAAACTAGCCAGCTAATAAGAGCTTACAGAGCCCAGCGAGCTTTCTGTTTACTCAGATTTTCTTCAGCGCGGCCGTGACGTCTGGTGGCTCAACTTAAGTTGCACTCGAGTATAGATTCATTTTGGTCAGCCAACAGCAACCAATATTTTCCGATTTTACTAAATGTAACAGTAAAATTTTATAAAGTTATAATAAATAAATTATTAAAATATCTGTAGGGGAGAGTGCTGTACCTAAGGACGGTTGTACCTTCAGCCACCGCATTTTAAAATTCGGGAAAAAATGGAAATTTGAATTTGTGGTTGAATTTGAGTGTAAACAGATGCTATCTAGTTGCTAACATCAAATCAGCTCTTTAAAATAATATTTATATTTAATATAATAAATTTACTGTTTTTAGGTGCTCAAAGTTTTTTTTAGTGCATCACTACATTAATATTTTTCTTCCCCTTAAAATATAATACGATAAAATGTGATATAAGGGGTGAATCCCCGAGATTTTGACTTTTTATTTTTGATATTAGAAATTGTCAGATCTCAATTCTTTTATTTTTTATAGAACTTTAAATGCAAAAACACCTGGTGTTGTACCTTCGGACACCATACGTGTTGTACCTTCGGACACCATACGTGTTGTACCTACGGACACGTTCTTGTGGGTGTTTGTAGATAATCGGCGTTTTTGAATCAGGTTTCATTAAAGTGAATGCATTTTAATGTATATTAAATTAATTCTAAATGGTTATCTATTTGTCGGCGATTATTTTCAAGTGATTTTTATATGAAAAATCAAATATTTTGTGATCTAAACTACTTTTTTAAATTTTTGATTTTACTTTGCATTTAATGTAAAATATGGTATAAAATCTTAATCAACCTATCGCATTTAAGTATGATGATTACAAAAAAACTTGAAATTTCCAGCGAAGAAGATTTGCGAAAGTAATTACCACCAAATGCTTGCACAACTAAGTGTCGATCGAATTGTTTTTATGGATCAGTGAAGTGATCAGATCGATCAGCATGATTGATGAAACTATTACCTCAAACTTCGATCTGAAAATCCCATGTGATTTATGTATTTTTGGTGAAAAATCAAGACTTTTATCTTTCAACTTCGTTTTAATGATCATTTACGATCTAAAACTACATTACTTTAAAAAATCTATTCTCAATTTTAAAAATGCTTGAAAAAGTTTATTAAAAGGTAATACACCAATAAAAATGTTCATTTTAAGCTTTTATCAATTAAAAATTTCCTTTTTAAGGGTGTCCACAGGTACAACTGGGTCTGTCCATAGGGAGAGCACGTTGTTGTACCTCTGGACACAAATTTCGTCAAGTTATTAAAATGAATTAAAAATCCAATTTTGAAGATTTTAGCTAATAAAAAATCTTACCCTCTTTGCTAAGGTTTGGACTATAGGTTGGGCACTTTAAATGTTAAAAATGTGATTTTACCTGTCTTAGAAAAATCCAAACGTGATTTTTGTCCAGAGGTACAACACTCTCCCCTATTAATTAATCTACAAAAGTAGTTTGTTGGTTCCTTTGCGCTCTTTTACGTTATCTTCAGACAAAAAAATCTAAATTCTTCTTGTATATGTATTTAGAAATAGATTAATAAAATGTCGAATCTATTATTATAAACGGTTCTATAAAAATACTGATGATGGTAAGGCTGAGCGCGCACTGGAGACTTTTGTCTCGGAGACTTAAAACACTAGTCACTCGAGAGCAATGCATTTCTATGAGGAAATTCTTGGCCTAGTGATCTAGCGACGAGACCAAGATCACTAGACCAAGAATTTCTTCATAGAAATGCATTGCTCTCGAGTGACTAGTGTTTTAAGTCTCCGAGACAAAAGTTTCCAGTGCGCGCTCAGCCTAAAGCTAGTGTAATCTAATAGATAATTTTTTATGTTTATTGTAATCTCATATAAAGTCCCATCATTTACTTACCGCAACAAAAGGTTCTTACGAACAAAAGATATCTGTGTGACCTTCATGAGCAAATGCGTAAACCTCTAATTTACGCTCAATGCCTAACTATATTTCTCACAATTATTCTTTAAATTGAATCACGCTTTTGAGGTGCTTTTCATAGCACGTAATTTTGAAATAGTACTTTTGTTTCATTAAATAGTGGTGGGATAAATTCTAAGATATAATTCCTTTTTATAATTAATACTCATGCTAATATAATACTAATAATATTAATACTTATAATTTACTACAATTACAATATATGTCGATAAAAAAATAAAACCAATTTTCTGAACAACTACATTTTTTAAAAGAGTAGAGAAAATACTCACAAAAATTAATTGCATAGCTCAATTATTAAATGAGTTGTCTCACAGACCTGTAATCTAGAAAACATGAAAAGAAAGTTCGTAAAAAAGAAGTAGCATTTGTTGTTTCCCATCAAATTTTGATGACTTGTCTAAATATATAAATATTAATATGGAATTCCAGTTATCATCTGGCTTAAGAAAATAACTTTTTAAAGCCAAAATGAAAGAGAAACAAGCTACTTACAAGGGGGCTGGCAAAAATATTAGATTTAGAGAAATACAACAGTTTAGGACAAAATCATCAAATTGAAAATGATAGTGGAGACTGAAAGAGCAAAGAACCTAGTATGGCGAAGGGCCAGCCAGGAATCGGCTGTAGAGCTTAAGAACACCCAAGTCTTATTTTAATTAATATTTAGTGGTTACATAATATCATTATGTGGTAAGATGGTACTGTTTTATTTTGCAAAAAATCTAGTTAGTAACTGCTACTAACACTTGAGGACTCATCGAAACACTTGACATTTGCGATTTTTAAATCATAACTTAACTGATTGGTGCCAACAGCCCATATGGGTCTAGGCGCGCCTAGGTTTACGTAAGATGACCACATTCGTTTTCGTGGCCAAGGGACCCTGGAGCGTTAGGCATGTCCCGGTTGCATATAAGCTACCTGTATATTATAAGATGCCATTTATTTTAGAAGACGTAGTTCCAGGGGCTTTCAGGAGGTTTTTTTCCATTCTTAGGTACATTTTCATGCACATATCCGTTTTTTGATTGTTCTTTTTTTAAACCAGTGTAGTTCGAGTAATATATGACTGGTATTTTATGATAAATTACAAAGAAAAAAATATGTTAATACAAAAGAATAATTAACATCATAAATTTCTTTCTCTTAAAGGAAAGATTGAAATAAAATATTTTTAAACATAATTAATTTCTACATTAAATGTAATTTAAACTTAATTTTTTTAAAATAGTTTAGTTTGACAAATTCAATGATATTTGTTTAAATTCAGCATCCTGTTGTTATCTAATAATGTACAAATAGTTTGTATGCGTCCCGGTTAGATGGTCAACCTAACCCATAGACCCCCAGTGCTTTGTTCCCAATTGGTTCTTATTTTATCGACCCACTGAAGGGATGAAAGGCTGAGTCGACTTTGACAGTCCGGGAATAGGAGTCAGGCTAATTCACTTTTGATCTTCATTTTCGAGAAGTCATCCTAAGTAAAAAGCGTGAATCGGCGTTTCACTCCTTCACTTCTACATGCAAGCTAGCGATTCACAGAAGTGAATTTCTCAGGATGAACAGTTAAAGTGAAAAAGTGTGAATGGTCCTTTAATTCCCATTGATAGAACCAATAGGGAGAGCAGACAGAAATTCCAACTACAACCAACTAATAGACGCTTCTGCCACTACTAAAGCAAGGTCTCCGTCTTCGCAAGGGCAGTAGCTACCCTTCGCGTGGGAAGGCAAAAAAAAAGAAAGAAATCCCTCCTCGCCGAGATAGATCTAATCACAATCATCTCGATTCGCCCTCTTGAATGGAGCGCAAAGACGGATAACCCGTCATTTGCGTAAGAAGCGCAATTACTTTCGCAAACAGTGACGAATCCGAGCAGCCCCGGGCCACACCTGTAGACAGGTATATAGGCATTCTGAGTAGGGAAAAGATCAACAAGAAGCGGAGGATCGCTTTTCAATGCATCGCCTTTTTGGACATCACAAAAATAATTAAGGATGACCGCTAGTTCGCCACTGGAAAAGGACTGATGAGTCTTTTCAATGCGGTCTCCTCGGACGAAATTGATTGTGTTGGCAGCGAGATGCCATTATGAGTCATTGAATTTTTGATAAATAGATATTTGGTGTGGTATTCTTTCCTTCATCTTTATTCATTATAATATGGAGTTTATTTCTCATGCACCTTGCATGATTAACTCCTGACAGAGTTAGGTCGTAATCATAACTTTTGTAGTACCTATAAGGATAGCGAAAATAGTCTGGTCATTTTTGAATTGATGTTATTTTATAAGGGAATTGATCCTTTTGCCTTTTTTGTTTTTATTTTTAGATTCAATCATTGCTCATGGTCGGTTTTACTAGGAAAACCCTGGGAAGGGAAGCTATAGAGACTTTGTAGAGGGCATGATGTCCGTGATTGTATTGAAAATAACATTAACCCTTTATTTAACAACGGTACTTGTAAGTACCACTTCCCAATGTTCCAAATTCGTCCAATTTTCGTCATGTAAGGCCAAATTTAGTTTACTTATAGTTGCAGTTACGTAAACGTGACACATTTTGGATGATGTGAGGAAAATAATTTGGTAAATAAAGGGCTAAAACATACCCTGAAAAATAATAATGATCAAATTTTATAAAATGTATAAAATTTAGCGCTTAATTTAAAATAACTAACACGATGAGGCAGAGCTGTATGGTTTAAAAGTTGTCAAAGCTTTCATATCGCAATTGGGATATTAGAACATCAGATGTAAGAGGAAACTGAATGAAAATGGAAAATTTCTTTCACGTGTGTTTATCTTGAAAAGACCTCACACCAATCATTGCAATAGCTATTATGTATGCATAGAAGTATTGCATTTAAAAAGGTAATAAGTTTTTAAGAGGGTCTTTCTTCTTTTACATTCTTTTTCGACTTCCATTCTCCTTTT